>VZRS01013580.1:8102-97173 GCA_013398055.1 Ifrita kowaldi
TTTTTTTTTTTTTTTTTTTTTTTTTTTTTTTTTTTTTTTTTTTTTGCTTTCTCTAAAAAGATCCAATTTAATGGCTGAGTTGTGTTTTGGAGAGGGGGAAAAAATATATATATATTAAAGTGTATGGGTGTTATTGCTGCCCTGAAGGAAAACTCCAGCGTAGCCTTGAAGTTCTATAAAGAAACTGCAGAATTTAGGTTTAGTCAGGGAGAAAAAAGATGAACTTGATCTCTGTGGAGACAGAATCCTGAAAGTATCGAAAAATAAAGATGGGAAGGCTCTAAGAGGCTTCCCAGTGCACATTTAGGAGCATCCTGGGATGCCTCAGGTGCAAAGAAGCTGCACAGAGCAGGAGATCACAGAGCCAGAGCAGCAAAACTTTGAGCCACCCGAGCTGGGCTCTTTCAGAGCTCCCCCGACCTGGCTGATCATTCCTAAGGATTTTTTTGAACTGAAAGCAGCTGAGAGGTTTTGCTCTGTGAAAAGTGCTTTAGGGAAGAAGAAAGGAAGGATTATCAGCTGTTGAGGCTTAAGAATGGAAAGCAAAATAGAGCTCAGTAAATGCACTTGGTGTTTGCATTTCCAAGGTGTATCTCTGCTCAGGGGACACACACCAGGCAGATTCAGGAGTTCAAGGAAGGCTACAGTGAAAGAGCAAGAAGAATTCCTTTTTTAGGATTTTTTTTCACAGATTTTCTGGTTATTTTTCTGTTGTTTCAGCTACAATGGGCCGTCAGGTGAAATGAAATAAATCCAAACAGCCAGGCCACAAGTGGAGGGAAGATCCTGCAGGTAACATTTATCTGATGTACTCCTCCTCAGAGGTGCAGGACGTGTCTTCTTCTGTGCTTTCCTCCAGATCTGGCAAGTTGCCCCAGAGCAATACATTCACACCTGGTGGGGAGGAGACAAAAGAGGGGGGGGAAAAAAAGGTATTTTTGGACTGTGACCTTATTTTTAAGTTGCACAACTGTCTATTGTGAGAGAAAATAATCCTTGCAAAACCCGGGAAGTCACGTTCATGATGAATTAATCTATTTTCTATCTTCCTTCAACGTGATCTGGGGAGTGGTGTTGTTTATTTTTTTTCAGCCCGATTCAAAGCATAAATCCCTGCCCACAGAAGTATTTCTATAGCCAATTCAGGCAGCTATTGATAACCCCCTCCTGGCTGATTTATTTGTGAGCAGCATCGATCCGAGGCACGGGTGACACTGCGAGGTTTGGGCAGGGAGTTACCCTGGGATTTATCAGGGAGCTGTGCATTCCTGAGGGTTCCAGCCCTGCCAGACACTTGGCACCCATCCCACCAGGATGCAAGTCCAGCTAAGGAGGACTCACTCAGGGAGGGTCAAAGTGACAACGTGACTCACCCAAAAAAAAGAGATGCCCCTGGACAGCTGCCTGGCAGCCCAGCGAAGCCACCCCCAGCACTATAAATAAACCTGTGTTTATGCTGGTGCTGGCCTTGCTGCAGAAAACCCTGACTCCTGCCCACTGAGGGGAGAGGTTAAGATCAATTTACACCGAAATTTTCCTTTACAGCTGCCTCCCCCCGAGTGGTTTTCTAGATCAGCAACACTTCCTCGTGCCTCCATATGCCAGCCTCCCTCCATATGCTTTGGCTATATCGGGATCAGGGTTTCAGGGAGGGGAAAGGGAAGGAAACAAACTTGTCCCTCACCAGAAGGGTCGAGCCTGTTGATGCCAAACACTGCCTGGCTGTGGAACATCCAGAAGTGGCCGTTGTTGCAGGACAGCAGGCAGGGCTTGCAGGGACAAATCACGTGGTAGCCAACGACGTTCCCACTGGAAAGGTAAGGGCAATAATGAGCCTGGGGAAAAGGTGGATGTTGGTGGCTTTTTCTGGCTCCAATTAAATAGCCCCAGTGCCAGATCATTATTTAATGCTCCTGTTCTGATAGGGTTAAGGGAACAGGGTTAAACAAGTATCCTAAATGTTTAAGGGATGGCTGTCAGGAGTTACGGAATATCTGAGTTTTAGATCTTTGGCACCTAAAGCGTTTAGTAACCTGAATTGTGTAACTCAGATTAGTTTACATACCAACAAATGCTGGTGGATTTCTTTATTTATTTTCCTTTGGAAGGCCAGTGATTCCAACCAGCAAAGAAGCTCCTCACACCCCAAATCCCCCTGTACACAAGCACCGTGCACGGGAGGGTACCAGCAGCAGGAGTAATGGGACTGAGAATTATGGAATGGTTTGGGTTGGAAGGGATTTAAAGCCCATCCAATCCCACCCCTGCCACAGGCAGGGACACCTCCCACTATCCCAGGGTGCTCCAACCTGGCCTTGGACATTTCAGAGATGGGGCAGCCACAGCTTCTCTGGGCCAGATTATTGAAGCCTTATCAACTCTCCTAGATCAAAACCATAATAACCATTTTTCCATGTGTTCCAATGAGATATTTCTGTTTCTCTGCTTCTGTCGAAAAACCAAAATATTGTGTTCCTATCACAACCCCCCATTGTTCAAATCTGAGAAAGGTAAAAATCGTGATTACGGAGCTGAAAGAATTCTCTCGGATAGCTGTGAGCTATTTGAGAGTTGTTGTTTCCACCCTTAAATATCAGGCATTAATAAGGAGGATAAAAGAACTCGAAGAACTTTAGCGACAGCATGTTCCATCTGCTCCCAACAACTCGATCTGCCAAGAGGATGTTCTATTAATTAGAATATGAGTAACTGCTGCTTGCTGGGGCCTTATTCACGGAGCTCTCTGAGTGTTGAGGCAGACATTTAATCAGGCAGGTGGCACACAAGCTTTCCCAGAGGCTCAGCCTCCTGACAAGGTTGTCACATTTCCACGGGGGACTCGCACAGAAATACCCTGGCAGCCTTGCCCAGGAGCAGTGGGCTGAGTTTCTCCCCCAGCATTAAATCTGGGACGATTTAGAGAATCGCAATCTGCTCGTCTGGCCCGTAACTCCTGCGCTGAGGGAGGCGAAACGGGGCCGGGACACGTCGGTGCCACCACTTGTGTCCTCACCACTTCAGACAGGCGATGTTCTTCAGTTTGCATTTGCAGATTTCAGTGAAGTAGCAGCTTCCGATGAAATCAACAGTTCTGGAGGAAGGGAATGCACAGAAGTTTAGAGATGCTGCGATTACAACTGCAGCGTTACGATAACACCGGTCTGAAGTCACAACAAAGTGATGCTGCCATTGGTCCTGTGTGGTTTAAACTTCCCGAGGCCACACGGTTCCATTTTCCTTTTGACTGTCAGCCGTACTCATACGGAAACTTTAAAAAGAGACCCACGTGACGTCGCATGAGTATCAAAAATCCTCTTAAAATAGCCCAAAAGAGCAGAGCTTCCCTTGGTACTCGGAGGCTCTCGGGCTCAGTGCGGCACTGTCAGTCAGACCCCTGATTGCAGACATCGCCCCGGTTCCTGCCAAATCCCAGCTCAGAAACAGAACAGTACCTCAGAGGCTGGGATGTTTAAAACCAAACCTTTGATTCCTTATCTCCTCTCCAACCCGTACTTTCTGATTACCATGTCATTTCACAATCTGATTTCCTTACTATTCAAATCTCGCTATGGGAAAGCGGCACGGAGCCGGCTTGGGGGAGAGTGCTGGCAGCAGTGACAGATCAGGTTTGTTCTGTTTGCGGGTCTTTATTTCAAATTCTAATCTTCTCTTCGCAAAGGAGCGGGAGGAGCTTCCCGTGGCCGCTGAGCCTGTGCCATCCCCATGGATGGATGAAATTGGATGAATTGGATTTGCCCTGCACGGACAGCCTCGCTCTTTGCCACCCTTCCGTTGCTTCCCCCGGGCCGGAGATGCAGGGATGGGGTGAACCGTGTTTTGTGGGGCTGCTTTCCCGGTGACAGCGGGTTTTGGGGTGATGCTGAGAACCCTCCAGCCGTGCCACCCCGCTCGGCCGTGTCCCCCGGGGCTGACAGGACCCCGACCCCCGCTGCAACACACCCTTTCCCCCCCTCCCGGCGCTTACCCCGAGGGCGGGATGTCGGTGGAGTAGAGGTCGGTGTCGGTGTCCGCCAGCAGCACCGCCTGCATCCCCCGCGAGCTCAGCACCTGCCGGCAGAACCGGCAGCACAGCACGCTCACGCACCGGTCCTCGAAGGTGCAGCCGCTGGAGGACATGGCCGGTGGGATCCCGATCCCGATCCCGATCCCGGTCCGGTCCCGATCCGGTCCCGGTCCCGTTCCGGTCCGGCGCCAACGGCCACGCTCCCACCTGTCAGTTTGAATTCCCGACCGCGCCCTCCCATTGGGCGCCGCAGGCCACGCCCACCACCATTGAAAAATTCAGTGGCACCACCCCTCCCGCCTGGTTATTGGTGAAAAGGCGCGCCCTGCCTCACTTCTATTGGTCACTTGGCTGTCACTCACACCTCGCCCCGCCCCTGCGCCGCGCTCTGCCAGCGGGGCGGTGCCACGGGCGCCAAGAGGCGGGAAGAGGGGGCGGGCGCCTCTTGGGAATGGCGCTGTCCGATTGGTTGCGATGCCCGTCGCTCATGCTCAGCGCGCCGCGCCCATTGGCCGAGGCGCTGGGCGGGGCGGGGCGGTGGCGGGCNCCGGGAGCCGCTCCCCAAGGAGCTCCCGCTTCGCAAAGGAGCCCCGTTCCCCCGGGAGCCGCTCTCCCGAACAGCCTCCGCACCGCCCGGGACCCGCTCCCGAAATTCTCCCCCGGGACCTGCACCCCAGGTTAACCGCAGCTCTCCCGGGAGCCGCATCCCAGAGGAGCCCCTGCTCCCCAGACCATCCCCCGTTCCCCCGGGAGCCGCACCCCAAATCACCCCCCGGGACTCGCTGCCTAAATTACCCCCGGTTCCCCGGGACCTGCACCCCGGATTATCCCCGGGAGCCGCATCCCAGCGGAGCCGCTGTCCCCAGACCATCCCCCGGGTCCCCCGCTGTAGGCGTGTTCCCTCGGTCACCTGGCCGGGCTGCGGTTGAGAGCTCACGCTGCTGCTGCTCAAAGGACGATTTGCAATGTCAGGGTGTCAGGGCAGCTTTGCTTCCCATCACAAATTTGGGCTGCGAGCTGTAATTTTGTAAATATCTATTTATTATTATTATTATTATTTGTATTTGCAGGCAAGCAAACCAAAGCAAAAGGCTGCTTCTCTTCTGCTGCTGCTCTCGTTTGGGATTTGATTTG
This sequence comes from Ifrita kowaldi, assembly GCA_013398055.1. NCBI lineage: Eukaryota > Metazoa > Chordata > Aves > Passeriformes > Cinclosomatidae > Ifrita > Ifrita kowaldi. The sequence continues at coordinate 13,261 of VZRS01013580.1, forward strand.
CATCATCTCTGAGCCCATTAAAAGAAATAAATAAAAAAAAAAGAAGAGGAGAGAAAAAAAAAAAAAGGGCAAACCAAACCCACACAAAACATGTGCGGAAGGACTTCCACTCCCTGGCTGTGCTGTTAAGGATCAGGAAGAGCCTTTGGGGGCTGCAGGATCTCGCTAGGCTGATGCTGCTGCTCAAGGATTTGGTGCAGGGAGACAAAACTGCTGCCTCTTCCATCCGCTGATCTCAACATCTGCATTTTCCTGCTGCTGTGCTCCCTCTCACACCCTCTCTCCATGGACTGATTTTTTTATTTTTTTCCCTTTTTGCGGGGGGGAGGGAAGGACGAGCAGAAAGCCAAGGCATCGTGCTGAGAGGAGCGAAAATTGCCTTTATAGCTCGTGCTCTGGCGGATCTCTTTCGAGGTTATTAAGCTTTTTGGAAAAGAAAACATGACGTCGCCAGCAAAATTCAAAAAGGATAAGGAGATCATAGCCGAATACGACACTCAAGTTAAAGGTAAGGAATGGTTTTATTTCCATCCCTTCGGCTGTCGCAAGGCTGCCTCGCAATTGTAGGAGTTTGCAGTGGATGTCTGGGTGGGGAAGAGGGAAATCATTTGCAGATTGCCTGGAATTTGCAGGGCTTTTTTCGTAATACAAAGCTGGGTCGGGTTTGCAGCGCCGTGGCTCGTCCCCACGGGGCAGCTCCTGCTCTGGTGGTGCCGTTTTTAAGGTACCACAGCGGGGGATTTTTATGGAATACAGACGATTTTGGGTTCGGGGAGATCCATCTTTCCCTGCCTGCCGCTCTGAAAGGCGGCTTTGCGTGTGAAATACGAGAGGCAGGGAATTGCTTTTTAATCCTCTGCCTGTCATGGGAATCTTTGAACAATCTGTGCGGTGTCAGAGGAGCATATTTCCACTGCTGCTGATGGGGGACTGTGCTCGAGGGTCCCTGGGAAGCTGTTTGTGCTAGAAACTTCCATTATTCAGGATTTCGCTCGGGGTGAGTCCATAATATTCCCTGCCTGCTTTTCCTTGCCGTGCTGGAGTGTAACACCTCGAGGCTGCGGTGTGGGTGTGGGTGTACACACGCACACACAGAGAAATGCACACACTTAGCAATGAATAAAACTCGTGCAGCAGCGTTATTCCCATCATCACAGAGAATAATAAATGGATTTAAACAGTGGCTTTTGCAATGACCATGCAAGCCCTCTGCAGAATTCAGCTGGCTGGGTTTCAGGCCATCATGTGCCCTAGGTTAAAAAAAAAATAAAAAGATGGTGAAATGCCCCCCCCTGAGCTGCTTATTTTTGCGAAGTTTTCGGGATAATATGCATTTAAAAGAATAATTAGGGCTTGTGCATGGCGTGATATGTCGCTGCTAGGAAGTTATGAGATTCAGTGATTTATCTAATTGGTTAAAACTTGCTTGGTATGCTCAGAGCAGGCAGGAAAGATGGCCTTCGGGCAGGGCTGTTTGAGTTAAATCAATGCAATTTGAAAAAAAAAAAAAAGCCGGATTTAAATCTAAGTAGGAAACCTAGATTAAAATTGACAATTAAGATATTGTTTTGCAATTAGGTGCTCGGTTATTTTTCCTGCTGGGGAAGGGGGGGCTGCTTGTTGGTTGCAAATCATTAAAACATGTTGTCCTACAAGACATGTCCTACACTGACCCCAGTGCCCTGGACCTAGAAGCAGTTTGAGTATTTATGTTGAAAAATGCTTATTTGAGCAAATGTGAAGCTGCGCAAGAGTTTATTTTGATTTTTTTTTTTTAATTTTGAGGGTCTTAAAGTTAGAAATGGAGAAGGGCGTGTTTCTCTTTTACTGGTTTAGTTTCTATTCCTGTTTTCGAGCTGTCTTTGGAACTGGGAATTGCAGTCAGTGTAAAATTAGAGGCTTGTAGGTTCTTTCATTATTTACCCCATCAAAATGTGCGTGATGGATCCGAGCTCGCAGTCACAATATTTGGGAATAATACGGAAACGAGGCTTTAGAATTAGCAAAGCACATCCTCTCACCTCTCAGCTCTCGCATGAATTAGAAATCTTTCCCTTCCTTTTCAGGCAGGAGACCAGGAAAATGGGGAAAATGGGAAGGAGCAGTCTGTGTTGCTGCCAGAACTCAGCTCATCTCATCTCTGAGTGCAAAGGGCTCTCAGTTCACCTGGAAATGTGCTCCCAAAAGTGGACTGCAGTAGTGGCACATGGATTAAGTTTTTTTTGCTTTTTGGCCTAATAAAATGTTGCTCTCTTTGATAGGGGAGGTTAAGGAGGCCGGAAGTGTGTGAAGGGATCAGGAGGAGCTGGGAGAAGGGGGTTTCCTTCCTGAATTAGTGGTGAGGGCAGCGATGAGTTCGCCTCGGGATGCTCGTCCCTCTCCCAGCGCAGGGACCGCAGGAGTGGGGAAGGAGGTGCTGATCCATCTCCTGCCCTCCTTGGGAGGGAGGTGTAGAGGGACCAGACAGCTCAGAAATGCACAGGACTGTCCTGTAACCACCCTGTCCCACATCTCCTCATTTATTTCAGAGGGGGAGCTTCCCTTTTCCACCTGGCATCGGCTTTTCAGGAGCTGCTTTGACAGTGGGGATCGTTGTCTCCCTGCCTTTAGGTACCAGCTTTGGGGGGAGGCTTTGCTCCTTTTAGGACACCACAGACCCTGTTTTGCATCCCAAAGATACCTCAGTTCCAAGCTGGATAGTGCTGTGATTCCTTAGGGAATCTCTCACCTGTAATTCCAGGGATGTGCTGCTCTTTCCATCACAGTGGCAAGATGAGATGGTGCGAAATCCACACGTGTGGTGGTGCTGCCTCGTCACCAAGCATACCAAGGTCCCTTCAGGAAGATTTTGGTGTCCTGATCAAAGTCTGCCCTTAATTGTGGGAATGGTGTGGCAATGGTGTTGGTGAAGGTTGTTTGATCTCTTTTCCTGGTGTTGGGAAGTGGAGCAGTGGCTGTGGGTGTGAGGTGAATCACGTGCTGGTGTGCTGCACGAATTGTGAGGTGGCAATCTGCTTCTCCGATGAGAAAACTCGGATATTTTTTGCTGGCATTTAGAAACTTACGGCATTTTTTTGGCTTCCCTCTGTCCTGGCTCTGCGCTGGGAGCCGTGTTTAGAGGCTTCGTTTAAAACCCTTAATCCACAAACACCTCCTTAAGCACTTTAAATGATTGCTAATGGAATGATGGAGCTTTGTTTAAAAATTTAATAGCCTTAAGTGGTTAATCAGAAACCATTTAAAGAATGGCTTGATTAATAGATCATCGCTATGCAAAATTTTTGATTTTCTGTTGCTGAATGAGCTTGGTGTTTTTTATTGAAAAAGGGGCAGCAGGGCAAAGGATCATGGAATGGTTTGGGCTGGGAGGGACCTTAAAGCTCAGCTCACGGGCAGGGACACCTTCCACTATCCCAGGTTGCTCCAAGCCCTGTCCAGCCTGGCCTTGGACACTTCCAGGGACGGGGTGTGGATGAATGAAACTTTTTGTTTTCTGGTAACCACGAGCTTTAGGTGTTTGTTGTCTCCCAGCAGCCACATCTCTGCCTCTTTTGGGTTGGGATTGGCTCTTCTGTGGTTTGAGTGTGTGGGGAGATCAACATTTGAATGAAAGGAGTTTCTGGAGTTGAAGACTTTTAACCAAAGTTGCTGTGGAGGGGTCGAGGGGTTCCTTCCTGGTGACCTGTCCACTGTGGCTGAGGTTGGGCTGTGCATCCGTGGAGGTGGCTGGAACCAGGCTGGACAAAGCCTTGAGTTCTTGGTCTGACCCTGTAACTGACCCCCAGAGGATGTGCTGGGTGACCTGGATTTGCCCAGTGATCCCATGGTCTCCAGCATCCGGAGGTTCAGCTACAATCCCACTCTTCTCCAGAAGGGAATTAACCCCCAGAGGTGCCCACACACGTTGATTTCCCCCAACACCTGCGCTGACCTCGAGTCTTTCTCCGTTGGTTCCATGGTTTGTCCTCTCTGCTCCTGGAGAGGGTCCCCGTGGGACTCCTTGGAGTGCCCTCTTTTTGAGGAAACTGCAGCACGGCTCCGTGTCAGGCAGTGGGAATTCTCCTGCCGAGACTGCCCGGGTTCGGCAGGGGAGGGAAGCGCTGCTTTGATAGCTCCCCGTGCCGTGTGCTCACAGGGGCTGGGAGCCCTGTGAAGCTGCAAAGTGAGGTTCCGTGGGCTCCATATGGAGCCTTTGATATCTCAAGCTCATCCCCTTGTCTGGATTGTCTCTCCCAATTCCTTTGTGCAAGTTGTGGTGAGGCAGAGATAATTAATTTGTGCTGTGCAGTGCGTGCCATGTGAGATTGGGATGCTGCCTCTGTGTGCCCGAGCAAGGACTGTCGGGCTGCTTTTTGGTTTAATATATTAAATTGGAGTGTACACTTGCTGAGGAAAGAAAAGCCAGTGATTTATCTCTTAATTCTCCTTTTCTTTCTCCTCGTGTCCCACGAGAGCCTTATATTTAATTAGTTTGTATAAAGCTTCAGTAAATAGCTCCATGGTTTGAGCTGCAGAAATTTAATACTGACATTTTTTTACACAGCGAGGGCTCATAAACCACTTCTGTCCTTGAGGAGTCGCTAGCAAAGGTTAAAATGCATCTCTTGCAGATCTTGCAGCCCAGCCCAAAAAGTGCTAAAAATATGACAAATGGATGAGGTAATTTATAGCAGGAGCAAGCAGAGCCCAGAGGTGGCTGCGTGGTTGCTGAGCTGAGTTTGTCTTTGCTAAGGGAAGATTCCTGATAAGAACAACTTCAGGCAACCTCCCAGCTGCCATCACACTCAGGCTACTGAAATGTCCAAAACTTCCCTTTAAACCTCCCCAAAATGGCTGATAAATTTCGGATAAGTCCCTTTTTGCTCTCTGGGTTGAACATCTGAGAGTGTGTTTGATCTGATTGTGATTTTTTTGCCTTAAATGCTGTGTGGAAATCTCATTTGTATGGTCCATCTTCCTGAGGGATGCTCGGCAGTTTTTAATACTGGTGAACTCTCTGGAGTGGTCCAGCCCTTCTGGGTATGAAAGATTGCAAAAGTAGCTGTGACGGGGTCAGCAGCTGTAATTTGGGGGGGTGGAAGGGAAGTGTGGTGCTTTTGGTGATGATTTGGACCAAAAATTGGCATTTCCCTCAATGGCTGCAGGGTTGTTTTTTTTACAGAACTGTCTTCAGATTTTTGGATCAATCAGCTGAAATCACTGTCATTCATTTTAGTGCTGAACCTGTGCACTTTGGGATTTTTCAGTGGTGTTGATGTTACATATAAATGTTGATTCTTCTTTGGTGTTCAGGTCCCCAGGTTGGTCGCTGCACACTGTGACTGATCCTTGCACCACTTGGGTGGGGACTCCCAGAGTTTTTAACACACCCCGTAAAGAGACTTTTCAGCCACTCACCCCGGTGTGGTTGAGTGAAATGGTCCTGAATTCTGATATTTTGACTCTCTACCCGTTGGATTAACGTTCCCATTTAAAATGTAAAACTACCTTTTAAGGGGTTTTTGCAGCTAATCACGGCTCTGCGCCTGTAAGTGATTCCATTTGTTTGCAACAATGACTTGCTCCAAACTCCGGCTCTGGAATTGCTGTGGAATCATCTGGTTTTCTGCAGTTCCTGATAGTGCTAATCCCTTGAGTTTTGGAGCTGGATTGGGCCAGCCAAGCAGCCTTGGTGCCAGAAAGGGGGAAGGGGGCGTTGGGAGACTGCCTTGATGTTCCAGCAATAGTTTGTGTTTTTGTGTCCAACTCCTGCTAATGGATTATTAATGAGGATGGAAAGAGGTGAAAGAATGCAGAGTCTGCCTGCCTTCCTTTCCTCTCCAGCTCCAAAATCCCTCTTTTGCAATTTCTTCAGGTGTTGGAAGGCTGGAGACCAAAGCTGACCAGACCTCTCCGTCCTCTTAAGCGCTGCAGTTCCCTCCAAAAGCAGAAGGAATTGCCAGTGTAACTCCAGTAGGATTCTATAAAAAGTTTACTGGTAACAGCCAGTTTTCCCTGACTCCCAGCTAAGGGACAGGACGTTTTTCCTTAGCTCTAAATGATTTCCTTTGTGGTGAGGTTACAAATTAGTATCTTTCCCTTTTCCTGTCAGTTAAAAGGCTCGACTCCTCTTTTATTCTTTTGCTTTTAAATCCTTACTAATTTTTTTTGGCCATTTTGGGGATTGACTTGGAAGAATCTCTCTGCCTGGTCAACTTTTTTCAGCTGTCGTTATGAAGAGTGAAAAATCTGAACCTTTGTTGAGATGGAAAGTATGTTCAAACACATGTTCCCTTGAATGGCTTTCGCTCTGCCATGCACAGTTAATATTCATTACTCACGACTTTATTTAGTTCATTTTTTGGGATGACTTTCACAGATTTCATGGTTTCTCTCTGAGAATTCCTACGACATCATGGGTGTCCTGCTCTTGGAATGCTGTCAGTGTTTTGTAGGCAGTGGGTGCCAGTGCAGTTACGGGATTTGCTGCGGGATAAAAGGTGGAAGAAAATGGGAGAAAGGGTCTTGACCTGGCAGCAATTCCACCAGTAGAGACCAGTCTCCATTTCTACTTTCTCTCTCTCCCTTTCTTGGCAAATTGCAATACTCCAGGAGACAAAACAGGGCCTTCTTTCTGTGAAACCCCTGGAGAATGGTCATTGAAACTCCTGATGTGTTTAAAGTCAGAAACCGTATGGATGTAAAGGGAGGAAGCTCAACTGGTGTTTTTCCAAGGAGATGCTGTAAATGGATTGGAACCATTTAAAACATTATAATTTTTTGCCATCAGAGTAACTATTTGCTGTTGTTGAACTCGAAATCTTCTGACCCAGTTGTTCTGCTTTGAGTTGGGAGTTAATCATAGCTTCTCTGAAGGTGTTGCTAAATGTGGTACAGAAATTCTTGGGTCTTTAAGTGTTTCCAGCAATGCTTCACATTGATTTGTATGGGCTGAATTAGGCCAGGGGAGCTGCCTTATCCTGTGGCACATGAGCAGCTCCTGCCTTTTTGACTCTTGAGAAGGAGCCAAATAACCAGATTAACTCTAAATTTTAATCTCCAGCCCTGAAGTGCTGCAGCAGGGTGAGCTGGGCGGTCCTACTACATCTGACGTTGCTTTTGGGTTGGTTTTGGTTTTTTTTTTTTTCTTAAATCACAGGACTTTCCAGGAAGAGCCTCTTGGCTTCTTTCAAGTAGGGAAAAGGATTTTTGGTTTGTTTTTGTACCGCTGTCATTGGACGATGGTTTTCCTGCAGGGAGGAAACCATGGAACGATGCAATTTATAGATGGGGAGTGCTTGCAAATTGAATCTCCTTAAAATAACGCCAGTTGTTGCCTGGGAATGAGTCCCTGAGTGTGTCTTGGGCCAGCAGTCCAGGCCCACTGCAGGGCACACTCTAAATTTGGGAATTTAGGTGGGAAAAGTGGGAAATTCCACAATATCCTTTTCTTCACGTAAGTTCACCCTGGAGCAGGGCTCTTGCTGTTCTACTGCTCCGAGTATGTGGTACCAGAACACATTTTATGTGATTTTTCTGCTTCCATGAAAAAAAAAATAGGAGTTATTCACATATTTCATTAGCACTGCTTGTTATTAAAATACAGGGAATTTTTTGGGGTAGGATTGTGCGTCCAAGAAACTTCCACTCATCTGCCAGATGTAATTCCTCAATCTGGGCAGGGCTGTGGCAACCACGGCCAGCTGGTGGCTGGTGGGGGCTCCCTGGAGTGTGACAATTCTCCTTCTTCCACCCCAGTTCCCCTGGGAAGGGCTGGAGGAAGCTGTCTCAAGTGTTTTCCTGGGAAATCACAGCTGTGAGGAGTGAGCTGCTCCTGAGGCAGTCGGTGGCACTGTGAATAACCGTCCGTGAGTGGAAATGAAGCTTGCTGGAAAGCTGATGCTCTTCCACCTTCCTGGGAAGCCAGAGCTGTATCAAGTGCCTGTAAAGCAGAATCAGGGAATTGTTTGGATTTGCCAAGATGCTGAGATGCCTTCCCTCTGACAGGGCTGCCTTCCTGACTGGAGCACTGGGCAAATCCACTGTCAAAGTTCTATTTAGCTATCTATTTATCTGTCCATCTATTAATTAATTTATTTATCTATCTATTATTTTGATTATTGGTAGATGTGAATGCAGGCCTGTCACCCATAAAGCAAATTATCACGGGTGTGTTTTGATGAGTCTGATGAGCCTGAAATGCATCGAAAGCTCAGGACAGAAAAACACCTGAATAAGAAGCTGCTGCTGTTGCTGTGAGGGGAAGAAAAGTCTCAATTTTTGTTAATCTGTGCAGGGGCTGAATGAATGAGTGACAGTGACAAACCAGAGCGTGGAGGTGCAGATCCCCGAGCAGCCCCGTGGAGGTTTTTCCCCAGTGTTTGATAAGCAGTCACTCAGAAATTTAATAAATGAGCATCCCTGTGAAGTGGTTTTGGAAAGGAGCCTGGCTGTGCTTTGGTCTCTTTAATGAATGTAACCCTTCCTAACTTTGCTGTGTTCTCTCCATCTGGTGAAGGAGGAAGAGGCTTCATCCCAGCTACCCTTTAAAAAATACCAGTACACCACCAGTGTTTGTGCTGCTTGTGCCCGTGTGTGTCCCAGCTCCACGGGGAGATGCAGAGAGATGCTGAAATAGGAACAAAAGGCTCTGCCGGTAAACGGATTTAAAGTGTGCAGCTGGAAAAGGGAGGGAGAAATGCAGCACTACAAAGGTCACAGGATGCACTGATGATGTTTGGATGGAAACTCAACTTGCTATGAATGAAATTGTGCTCTCGTGTTTTCCCCCTGGAGCTGGAATGTCTAAAAACTCTGGATACTCCTTGTTCTGTTTCTTTTTCTTTTTTTTTGCCTTTTCTTTTTTCGGCACTTGCGAGTTGTGCTGTAGAAATGCAAAAGAAAATGGGAAAAAGGGAGGATGGACAGCACCCACTGACATGCTGGGAGAGGCTTAAACGTTCTGAGCTCTGCCAGGTTCATCAGAGCTGTGACATTATTGGTTTCTGGTTATTTGCAAGTCAAAATTTTGTCTGTGCTAAGTTGTGTGAGGTGCCTTAGTAGGGAACTTCTGTTGCTAAAGATTTCAGCTCTGCTGACCAGGGTTGTTGGATAAACTCAGAACTTGGGCTGAGCACCCCTTGGAGCCAAGTTTTGGACCCCTTGAGTGTTGATTTTATTTCCTCTGTGTGTGTGAGTGCTCGTTGCTGGTTGCTAAACTGCCTTTTCTCCCTCCTTATGCCATCCAGATTGCTTGTGTTTGCTCTGAGGTTGGTTTGAACTTTCATCAATCCATATGCTGGTGTTACCTTCCATTATATAATTAATTTCTGACTGTAATGATAAATTAATTTACATAAAAGTGTAAGAGAAATCATTTTATTTAGGCCAGTTGTCTCGTGCCAAACACATTTATAACCATTGCCTTCATACTTAAGGAATTAATCTTAATTTCAGCTTTATGTCAAATTATTTCCCCCATCACAGTGAACTTTATAGAATATAGCTGGGAAGGGCTCCTTGCATCCATTAATTGCCACTTTTCACACTTTCTCCCTGGAAATCTTGGCTAAAAATGCTCCCCACTAAACGTGTCCATGGTAGTTTGGTTTCAGATTTAAATCAGGAAAAAATTCTGGCACCAGCCCCTCTGGAAAATCCCTGCAGGTAGAGCTTTCTTTTACGTCTTGAAAGCAGTGACAGCTTTTGGCAGCAAAGGAAGTGTTTTGGTTTGGTTTTGTTGGGGGATTTTGTTTTATTTTGTTCTGAAACTCGGAGCTGTTTTCTGGTAAACACCCAGGCACAGTTGGGCATTCTTGCTGTGATTTATCCATTTGCTGCTTGGCTGCTCCTGGCTCCTTGATTTGCTTGTCCTTCCTGAAGTGAGAGGCTCAGAACTGGACCCAGATTCGAGGCTCCATCAGTATTTTGGGAAGGAACAAGACAAACCCATCTGGAGGGACGAGAACTGATGTTGTTTTTCTGCTGCTGGAGGTTCCTCCCGAGCGCAGCATCTGTAACTTGTGAATTCCACAATAAACACTGGCTGCGAGCTGGAGCAGCAGCTATAATTTTCTCCCAGCTCTGTTGCCTTTTCCAGCTCCCTCACATCGTTTGCAGTGGTTTTAGGATTAGGCTTCATGCAAATACTTCCCATTGCACCCCACCCTCTCCCAAACCCAGAGCAGCTCCACCAGCTGCTATGGTTGGGATGAAAGTGCTGCTAATTTGCTGTTACCTTTAATTTAAGGATTCTGCATCGTGGGGAAGGCTTGCTGTGGTCCTTGCTCCTTGTAAGGAGTTATTTATATGTTGACTGTTTAAACACATTTATCAGTCCCAAAAGATCGATGCCTCTCCTTTCTGGGAGGAGGCTGCTTTGAGATCCTGCATGGAAAGGTGTGTGCAGGGCATGGGAAGAGTAAGTAGATTTTTATTCTTATTTTTTTTAATGAAAGCCAGCAGCATCCAGCCAGCCCTGCCTGGGCTGTCTTGTGGGGAGGTTGTGCTGTGTTTGCAGAATGACTTTGAATCTTTGACGGTGATAGGAAGAATAAATCCAGCTCTGAGAAGCACAAGGAAAACAGGTTCCTTTTCCTTCCCAGCCTCTTTTTTTTTTCTATTGTTCCTTGTCGTGTGCCTCCCTCAAAGGTGATTTTGTTAACAAAGCAAAGATCCCCCCTGAAGTCTTGCTGCTCTTGCTTATGGCAATAACACCAAAATCTGTTGACCATTAATTTTTTCAGAGCACAAGTGCTCATTTCTCTTACAGAGAGTGGGTTTTATCAGATGGTGGGAAAGCACTTTGGGTTTTATGTTTTTATCAATCAGTGTATGAAGTATTTATTTATCTGGCTTTGTTTTGCAGAAGCCCAAACACAATGTTCTTTTCAATGCACGAAAGAGCTCTTCAGCTGGATCACAGATTTCTTGAGGTTTATATTTTGTTGCTGTATCACTGTCTAAGTTTCACTTAACATCTTAGCTCTGCTTAGGTTTTGGTCTCCCTTGCCTCTTAGTGTAAGTGAGAGAGTTTATACATGATCTATAATAATTCTAATTGAGAACTCTTGCATCTTTGATGCTTGAAAAACCCAAGAAACCCAAAAGCCAGGATTGTCTTTTGGAGAATTCTGATTCTGAAACTTCCTGTGGCTCATTTTAAGCATTATAAATGTTATTTCTCAGCTACCTTAAAGCTAAATAATCAAATTATTGGTGGGTATAACTGCATGTGCATTTATAGCATCCATGCAATAACAGTTTACTTTCTTTCCCTTTAAAATTAAATCCCTTTTCCTTTTGAAAAGATTATTTATGATCATTGAAAGAGCATCCAGTTGAAACCAGCCTTTGTTCTGGTGTGACGGTGTCAGAGCTTCGTGGGAGCTGTTTTTTTCCCTTGGCTGAGGGCAGGGATCCTCCTGCCCTTGATCCAGATCTTTTTTGGGAGTCTGTGTTCCCTGGATCTCTGAATTGGGGCTTTCAGCACATCCTGCTCAGCCATTGTGTTCCAAGCAGCCCAAAAGTAGGTGAGGAGATTAAATGGTAGTGAATTACTCGAAATGACCTAAATCAAGGTCTCTGGTGAGATTTCTGGGATTCAGTTACACATCTTGAAACATGTTGAGAGAACACTGAACTTTTTAAAATCTTCTATTTTTTGTCTGGCAGTGCAGCCTGTGTGGCTGGACAGGATGTGCCTCTTCTTTTCAAGAAAAATTACTTGGACACAGCAGATAACTGCACTTTTACCATGCTTTTACTTTGTGATTTTTTTTGTTCCTCTCTGGTTTTTTGGAGGGGACAGAAGGCCAAATCCCAGGGTGATGCTGAATGAGGTGTCTGTCCAGCCAAGGGTGCTCCCTGGATCAGCTGGGAACAGCAAGAGGGGGATGCAGCTTATCCCTCAAATAAAACTGACTGCAAAGAACAATCAAAAACAACTCCATGAATGAGTCAGAACTTTGTACAGTCTGGAATCAGATTGTCAGGAAGCTGGAATGTGTCTGCAGTTATCCCTTCCTTTGATTCCTTTCTCCCTTCACTTTTTCTCCCTCCCTGATTCCTGCTGTTTTGGGGATTAAGAAGGAAATAAACACTCCCCTGAAATCTCCCAACACAAACAAACAGGTTTGCTATTTTTAAGTGCCACTTTTTTGTGATTCTCCCAAAGTTCTTTTTGCTCCGCTGGGATTGAGTTGGAGTTGCTGTTTTCTTTGAGTTTTATTTTTAGGAGTGGAAGGCTTGTGTGAACTTCAGTGCTGGCAAAGATACTGGTTTGCCAGCCCTAGATGTCGAATTTTTATTTTAAAACTTTGAAATCTTTCAAGCTGCCAAGAAGAGGGACCAGGTGAGAATGTGAAGGATGCTCATTTTGCCACCTCCTGTACTGGGATTGTGTTGCCACTTCCGTGCATCTGTGAGGAACCCTTAGTGTGGAAGCCAACCTTCACTGTTCCCACTGAAGCTGAGCCTTGGGAGGATTTTTAATTTAAACAGGAGGAAGTTTGTGAATGTTAAATGTATTTTTTTGGGGGGCTAGAACAAGCACAGCAAACTATTTGTGATTCCCTGTCCTTTCCTGGTGTGGAACAAGCTCTGTTTCCTTGGAGTGGGCTCCCTCATTCCCGGGGGATGGATTTTTGGGGTGTTTGTGGGGAAGACGAAACTGAAGATTCCCTGTGCTGCAGAGCAGCTTCTCCTTGTTTTTAGTGCCTGGTGCTGGGAATTCTCTCCTGCTTTCTGACCTGGTTTGCCCGGCAAGAGGAGGGGCAGGAGGCTGCTCTGCTCCTTTCTCAGTGCCCCCACGGGCTGTTAACCCAGCTGAAGGTGTTGATGCCTGGCTTTTGTTGGCATCCGGGAGTGGAGCACGCAGGGAAAATGCTACAGAGCAATCGGATGTGTTGGAGGAAGGAGAGAAGTGTGTCAGGAGCAAAGAGAAATCTGCTTTGCCCTGGCAGTAATTAGGCTGGACTTGAAATTTCAGTGAGTGCCTGGTTCCTTGGTGATTTCATTTTCTGCGTGCCAGGGCTTGGTTTGAGGTCAGACTGGGAGTTCTCTGCTAGTGGGGATGGCTTCTATTGCTGATGGCAAATTGGTTAATAATGTGGTTACTCTAAATAAACTAATAGTGCACACCGGGTGTCTTTATATTTTTCTACACCTACTATTAATTTGCTGGTGTGGAGATTTTATTCTTGGGTTCATTTTAGTTCTCTTGCTCAGCCAGATGCAGCTTTTTTGAGCATAAATTCTGTAACCATCCACTCAAGCCTTCGGAGAGTTGTGACAGCAAGCAGTGGTTCTTCCCTAGAAAGGCTTAAAATGCCATTTAATTCTCCAGGCTCATGGCCTGAACTCCCCAAGCCGCTTGTTAATGGCTTAATTGCTGTCATTTTGATTTGGGTAGAGGTTATTTTCAGTTTTCTCCCATTGGCAGGGTTGTTCTAGATGAAGTCAGAAGTGCAGTGAGTGCAGCAAGTGGAAGAGAACTCATCAGTGAGTTCATTTCTGAGGGCTGCTTTCTTTTTTCTTTGCTTGCTAAAGAGCTTCCTTGATTATATTTTCTTTAATGCACCGTTCACATGCAGCAAATGGGGAAGGAGCAAAACCCAGTTTCATGCACGAGAAGTCAGTGTGGATGACTCAACCTTCATCTTTTATAGGCCCTGATTCAAATTCATTCCCTGTTTGTAGCAGTGGAAATGTCACCAAATGTTCCCACCGTTGGGAGGGCTGGGAGTGACTCCTGCCTCGGTGCTGGAGTGCTCCAAGCTGCCAAAGGTGGTGGGCTCCGGCTCCTCCTGGCAGCTCTGGGAGAGAAATGGGAGCCTGGATGCAGAGTGGGAGGATGAATCACTTTTCTGCTCCTTTTGGACCCAAACTGGAGCCGGGAGGAGCTTTTGGCTCTGCACAGCTGCAGATGGAAGGAGAAATCCTGCCTTGGATTTGCAGATGTCTTATGAGCACTGAGGTGCTGATGGGGCTCCTGGGGCTTGAGTAACATGGGGTTTTTTAAAGGCTGATATTTCTGTGACAATTACAAATCACAGCAATTAATGTTTATAGACATTGCCTGAGTCCATGGCTGTTTTTTTGTGAATGGGATATCATTCACAAAGAATTAAGAAGTCGTGCTGAGATGAGCAGCATCTCTGGGCATTGGCATTTATTCCCAGTGTGTGCCTACTGGTTTTGATATATTTGGATTTCCTTGCAAGTGGTAGAGGTTAGCTGGTGTTGTTTTGTTCTTGGAAAGCAGAGTGGCTGCTGATTTCAGCTTCTGTGCTGTGTGGTTTTGTGATTGACCCCAGTACCTGTTGTCTTTGTCAGTGCAGGAATGATGCTGGATCAGTGGGATTTTAGTAATTCAAGGTAGTTCAGGAAATTCAATGGAAAATTGACCCTCACTATTTGAAACCCCAGCAATGTGCCAGAGGAGCACCTGAATGAGCTCTGTACAGCCCCTGGCCAGGTAATTCAGTGGAAAATTCAGGTAATTCAGTGGAAAATCACGGGATTGTGGCTCAGTGCAGGCACACTTGGAGCAGCATACCTGGGATATATTTAGTGTTCACTCACTGTGCATCTCTGTGCCTTTATCTGTCAGGAATAGTCTTTAAAACTTTACCCAGGCTGGAAATGGAGGTGGCCTGGAGGCAGCAGCTGCTCCTGTTGGGAAGGTGGCACTTCATGGTCTGGGTGACACAGTGGGGATCGGTCACAGCCTGGACTCGATGGTCCTGGAGGCCTTTTCCAGCCTGAATGTTGTGTGATCCTGTGAAGGAGCTGGTGGCTCACGGATGTGCTGCTTGTCCTGTGCAGCTCTCCACACCTGCACTGCTGTTTTCTCTCAGCAACTTTTCCTCTCCTGTTGTTTTTAGTCACAAACTCCACTCCACACCGAGCGGGCAGAGCTTTAAAGTCCACAATCTCAAGACTCAGCTCTGACTTCCCAGCCAGAGCTGACATCCAAGGAGAAGCTGTTTCAGGCTTTAAATAGCTCTGGCAGGGAGGTGGACAGGAGCACACAGTGTGGCCGTGGGGCTCTGGGCTATTCTTGGCGGACAATGGCCGGAATGAAAAGCCGCGGCCGCTGCAGCACGTTCAGGCCATTGTGTGCTGTGGCGTTTTCAATTCCGAGAGCCAGAGGTCCTTCAGCATCTTCTCCTCTTATTGGAGACCTCTCACTGTTTTTCTTTGCTGGGGAGAGTGGAGGTTCTGAAGGGAAATGGCTCCTGAGAGGAGACCCCAGCGTGCCACATGAGGAGCAGCCTTGTCATCTGTCGTTGACGCAATTTTGAAAAGAGGGAACTGAAACCTCTTCAGGAAAGAATTTTCTGTTCATTCTATTTTGAGTGTGTTGTGAAATCAAGGGAAGTACAAGCTGATCCAAAATTTCAGTTGAGATGGTTGTGGATGCTGCAGCAGGAATCAATGCTTGAAGTGTGTGGAGAGTGTGTCCATCGGGCAGTTTGGGTTGGAACTCTCCTCTTGGAGGATGGTATCTGAAATCCTCTCTATGAGGGACAGGTGGGAGAAGTAGTTTCTCTTACAGCTTTAATTTCAAGGGCAGAGCTTTCTGCAAGGAAGCTGCCACATGCTTCTGCTTCCAGCGGCTGCCACAGGGGAAGCAGCTGCTGTCACCAGGCACCTCGACTCCTTCCTCTGCAGCCTCTCGAGTTTGAGGAAGATCATTTGCATTGCTGAGTGGTGTGGCTGATGCAAGCTGCATCTGCGTGAGCCCAGTCCTTCTGTCCATCATCTGCAAGGCTGCTCAGTGTCACTGTGCCTAAAAATGAAGTTTTTCAAGTCGGGCTGAGGTGGGGAACTGGAGAGGATCAGGCTGTCCTCAGATTGATTGGCTTGACTTCCTTCCCATGCAGTGGTTTCTTAGCTACACTTCAGGAGATTAAAAGCTGGACATCCTGTTCCAGGGGAGGCTTTACCCCTCTGGCCTGCTGTCTGGGTTACTTGGATGCAGGAATGCTGCAAGGATGGGTGCCTTATGCTTATCTCGTTAATTCCCAGTCCAGCACAGAGCACTTCCAGCCACGCTGTGGGACAGCCAAGTGTAGCGTCAGCAGTGGTGCTGTGAAACGCAGGGGCTTTGCTTCAGATTCCTGTCAGTCTGCCCTGGCTGCAGCAGTGTGTGTAATTCACGACTTTAGAGCTTGCACACTGACTCTCTCTTGCTGCAGAGCATCTGTACTTGCTGTGTAATCCATGTTCTTCAAGCAAATGACTGTGTCCAGGGCTTGTTGGTGTTTTTTTTTCTTTTAACCATAATTTTATTCCTTTTTAATTACAGCATCCTCTGCAGATGTTGGAGTGTCATAAAAATGAAATGTGGAAATGAATGCAAAGTTGTCATGGCTTGCTCCAGATTCTGGGTAGTAATTAAGCTGTCGGGGAGTAGTGGAAAGTTCGTCTGCTTTATCTGTGTGTCCTTTGGCAAATGACCTCTGGGCTTGTTAATGGGAAAGGCAAATGTGCAACGAGCTGGATCCAGTGCCTTGGCTGGATCAGCGTGTCTGCTTTGGCAGATAAAGGATAAAAACTCCCCTGGATAATCAAGTCCAAGATTTGGGGGGGGTTATTTAATAGCTGGAGCCATTGCTGATTGCTGTCAGGGGAAATGGAGGTAGAAATGAGCAAGAATACCCAGAGTATTTTTTCTTTCTGGTTGGTAGGAGGGAGCAGTGGCACGGTGTTAGTGCTGGGGGGTTGCTGGTGTAACTGGGAAAAGCAGCTGCTGGATTGGACAAACGGGTCCAGGTCTGGCTTAAGGGGGACAGGACCTGCTCTCAGACCTAACAGCGACCTGATCCTTTGATATCTCTGGCGACTCTGTAGGACTTGAGGCTGCCTGGAACCCCCAGTGCATGATCTGCTCTTGGGTTTTATAGCTGGAAAAGCTGGAAGGTGAAAAGATAAGCCGTAAGTGGATCCCAGAAGGATGCACGTTTCCTCCCCTCTGTCTGCTTTTAAGGATTTTTCTGGCCGTCTCTAACACGTTCGACAGATCATTTTGTGTAATCCTGTCTGGCAATTTCTTTCAAGATGTTGGGGTTTTTTTTAAAAGCTCTTGTCTGAATGTTTTGTCCAGATGGTCTCAGTATGAGTCAGACTGGAAGGTGCAGTGGCTTGCTTTGATAAGGTTACTCGCTCTGTTCGGAGAGTTGATGGCTTTATAGGAGTGAAAAAACAGATCTCTCATGTTAATGGGAAATTACCATTCAGGCTTTTACAAAACAAAAATAGGACCAGAGCATCTGAAGCTTTCACTGCTCATTTCCCTCTGTAAGTTATTCTGATGTTCCTGTGAAAGTGTTGGATTTTAAATGGTGATAACAAATCCATCTGTCCTGGCTCTTCCCAGGAATGTCTCTCCATAGTAAAGGTCCACCACCATGAGAATTTACAAATGTCAGTCACGGCTTAATGGCATCAATGATTTATACACCTAATGAGCAATAAGAGCTAATGAAATGTCGTGTATTGATAATTCATAATTCAGCCGTGCCAATAACTGGATTTCCTAAGTTATCTGAGATGTTGTCAGCATATAAATCAAATTTAAATAAGTTTTATTGAAAGTTACATGTGTAACTTTATCAATGGAGGTTTTACTACACCATTTATTTGTGTGTTCAGTATTGTTAAGATAATATTTGTAGACTTTCCTGACAGAGGCTTTGCTAAGTATAGATATTTCCACCAAAACCCCGAAACCCAAACCAAATGCTCATCATTTTGTGCGTATTAATGAGATTGAGAAACATGGATATCCCAGGGTTGGTTGGATCTCTGGATAACCTGGCTCTGGAGGAAGTTTCCTTTCTCAGGGAGGATGGAGAAACTTCCCTCACTAACCTGACCCTGACTTTGCCCTGAATCTGTGCTGGTTGATCCAGGAATCCCTGGGCTCTCCGAAGGCTCCTGGCCATTTCTGGCCTGTCTGTGCTGGGCTCTTGGGCTGCTGGGTTGATTCTGGGTGTGTTGTGTTCAGTCCCGGCTCAATGAACCAACATAAACATTCCGGGTGCCGGAGGAGCCCTGGCAGAGCCTTTGCTCCCGTTTCGTGTTGATTTTGGCCAGGCTCAGCCCCAGCTCGTTCAGGGGCTCCTCTGGCACATGGCTGGGGCTTCAAACACGCAGGGTAAATAAGTCACACCCATTGCAGCAGTCAATGGCTGACGTGTGCTTGCGTTTCCTCCTGCCCAAGTGGCTTTGAGAAATCTGAATTTAAACCTGAGCAGCCTGGGCCTGCAGAGGTGTCCCTGCCCATGGAACCAGATGGGCTTTGAGGTCCCTTCCAACCTGAACCAGTCTGGGATTCTTTGACTATGAAATTTGAAATTTTGGGGTTTTTTTTAGTTGTGATTTCTAGGGACTGAACTACACCGTGCTGGTGTAGTGAGATTAAGCCAGTGAAAAGTGAAGCGAGTTCATCAGGGCTCAGCTCAAGCTCGACCTGTGCAGAGGAGACCCAAACCCACGCTTTTCCTGCCAGGATCAGCCTGCATGGAAAATGCAGTATGTGATGCTTCATTTCAGGGAATATGGTGTTGATTCTGTTATCCAGTTGGTGCTGGGAGTCCAGATTAGTGCCTGGATCTGTGTCTCATGCTCTGGCTTCAAATTGTTCTAAATTTTATTTGTACAAATAGGTGTAAAATACGGGGTTGTTTTCCCCTTTGACACCTAGTGCTCGGCTGCAGTTTGTGTGGTGGGTTGCACCTGTGTTTCGGTGGAAGAAACTTTCTTTGGGAACTAAGTGATTTTTCCCCAGGGAGACTGGGATGGGATCAGAGAGGAAAGGAAAAAAAAAAATTCAGATGAAGACTTTAATTTCATTGTAGAATTTACCACTGTACAAAGACTGGGCAGAGCCCCGTGTATCTTCCAACCAGTGTATGTAGTAAGGTCTTTCATTGAACCTTGAGTCATTTATTGTAAATGCTGGAGCAATATAAATGGTTTGTAAATGATAAAGCACACGTGTGTGTGTGTGTAAAAAGGAGGTCCTGAATTTTAATGCCAGTTCTCTGACAAAGGCTTATGAAAAATAAGCATCTCCTTGTTCCTGCTCTGGTCTAAGCTGTGCTGATTAATGGGTGTTGCTGGAGCTGACAATGAACTGATAGAAAAATGATGATTCACATAATTCGAGCTTTGCAGGCTCTGTCAAATATTCATTTCTTCCTTTACAAGAGGTGCTGTGGAGTAAAATGTGAGTTCCTTTCGAGACAGCAGTGCTGCACTTACACACTTCACACAGCTGAATATTTATACCTGAAGGAATTAGTTCTGTGGATTGGATAGGAAAAGCCAGCTTGGAATAGCTTTGCTTTCTTTGAGTATTCCTGGTGTAAACTCCTTTTGAATGTGAACAGACTGAGCCAGAGAGCAAGAGGGAGACTGGAGCACTTTTTTCTTTTTTTTTTTTAACATAAATGTGTTTTGTGGATTTGAATTAGGCCCCTGTCTGGCTTTTAGGTGTGTTATATCTGAATTAAAACAATGCTCCAATTTGATTTCTTATGCAAACAGTTAAGACTGATTTATCATGAACTCTCCTGCCAGCTGAAAGAGGCTGGAGTTACTTTGATTTTATGGGGTGTTTTAATGGCAGGTGTTGGTGGGGAAAATGAGAGGCTGCTCTGGAGGAAACGAACTCTGTCATCATTGTCCACTGGTACCGTGGGCAAATAACCTGGACCTTTTTGATGTTGTTCAAGTCAGCTGTGAAGTGTCTGTAATGATGCTCATTATTCACCTCCCCTGGAATGCTCAGGGTTAATTAATAGCCCTGAAAACCTCCCAGAAACGCACACAGTGGGACTGGCAGGGAGGCACTGACGGCTCCAGTATATTTGACTCACTTGTTGACTGCTGGGGACAGTCGCTGTCCTCCTCCTCCATGGGCTGAGAGCTCTTCCTGGTGTTCCAGAGGGAAGGGAAGGAGGACATCCTTCATGGTTCAGCTGTCCAGATCCACGGGCTGCTGGCCTGCCCCGGGCTGGGCTGCTCGGGGCCGACCAGGTGGGTTTATCTGAATGGGACCCAGACTGGGAGGGGGTGTCCTGGTGGCACCAGGGAAGGGGCTTCATTCCCAGGATTTCACTGCAGGATGCCTCTGGAGTAGTGGGACTAACCCAAGGTTATCTTTCACTCTTATATAAATACTGGTTTTTAAAATGAAGCCTCATCCTATTCTCCTTCTTTTGCATCTTTAAGAATTATTCCAGGTAAATTGGTGTTGGTTCTTTCTAACACAAAGCAAGGATGAAACTTGTCCGTGCAATTAAAAAACCAACCCCACGTGTGTGTGACTTTCCCCTCGCTGCCTAAGACAGCCCAGGAATTTGGCAGCCTGCTGGAAGTGATTTTGAAATTGAGTTTGCTGTGCTGTGCTTGAGGAGTGTTTACATGTCCCCTTTTGTTCCTCTCTTCATTTCTTTCTCAATCTTTTATTCATGTTAACGTGTTAGGTACCAAAGAGGAGAGGGAGGCAAAGAAATCCTGAGGTGAAATTCAATTAGACACCGGCATTAATCATTCTGTTTGTATCTCTTAATATCTGACATAATTCACCAAAGGATTTTCCTTTAATTGAAGCGATTAAGGCATGTAAGTTGTAAATTGCCACTTTTGTTCTAGCAATTTTATTCATTTGACAAATATACTTGATGTTACTTGGCATGAAATAATCGTGTGCAAGAGAGTAACTCTCATGCCTTGTGAATGGGGAAGAAATGGTGATTTTTCATATTAATGCTGCTTCTGGGTTCTTGCATCCCAGATTCTTTAGCACTTCCAAACTTGACAGATAAATAAAAAATTATAATATCAAATTAACCAAGCTTTTGCAGAGGCGGCCGGGAATTGGGTCTGGGGAATTTGATCCATCCCTGGACTGTTTTCCTGAAGAAATAATTAGCACTGTGGAGGATTTCATCTGTCTGTGTGTGTGTGTGGATGCTGCGTTCTCACCTCTGGATGTGTCTGTGTGTGCAGCACTGGAATGTGGCGCTCTGGGGATGTGTAGAGAGCTGAAATTGGGATTCCTGAGGTGAACTGAGGCACCGAGAGCATATGGGAAATGCCAGAAATAATGATCATGTTACACGTTTCTGATGAATAATTCACCTCAGTTTAGGGCTGCTCCACCGTTAAAATAAAGCCCTCACAATGTTTGACACGGCACAGCTGAAACACTTGGAGAAATTTTGGAAGGCAAAAGGAGGCCTTGTTTAACTTCTGGTTTAATCAGCAGCAGCAGAGGAAATCTTAACGCTTAGAAGGAAGACGTGTGAGGTTTTAGGCTGGAGTTGTGGCTACGGAACAGCTACTACGGTGTGTGGAGCAGGAGGAAGGACAGGGAGGTGAAGGGCTGCAAACAGAAACTCTCTCTAAAATAAGCCAGGAAAGCATAACAGAAACTGCTAGAAACTGGAGTTGGGAGAAACGTGCCAGAATTCTTTTTAAAATAAGAAAGGGTTGGGATTTTTCTTTCTCTTAACTGTAAAATCCACCTTTCTGCGCCAGAGATTTGGGGCAAAAGAAGAAGACAACCAACTATTTCTGGGCTGTTTTGCAAAGAGTTTTGCCACCCATCACTCCAGGGCTGTGTTTTGGGGAGAGGGAAGTGCCTGACCACCCTCTGGGGGAAGAACCTTGTCCTGATACCCGTCCAACCCCCCTGACACAGCTCCAGATGGATCCAGGAGGTCCCGCACAGAGCTGGGATGTTCCCGAGCAGAGGAGCAGGAGCTGCTCCAAATCGGCAGCATCTTAACTCAGCTTTTGTCTCCTGGACCTGTTCTGCTGCCTCTTCCTGCTGGATTTATTCTAGAATAAACAGATATTTCAGTTGAGAGCAAGTGCAGCCTCTCCCTGCACAAAGGAACCTGAGGTCCTTTGTGAGCACGGCAGTGCCACATTCTTCATTCAAATCTCCTCCTGTTCTGAAGGGAAGAGCCCTGGCTCCCTCCCTCCCTCCCCACGCCCAGGCAGCTCATGGCTTGCAAATGAATTATTACCGTGGTTCCTGCAGGGTGTTTCTGTACATTTCCCACAGTTTTGGGGCAGTTGGATTCGTTCTCGCGCTCCGATGCTCCGTGGGCATTGATCACTGCTCATGAGCCTTCCCTGAACTGGATGTTCTGTTCCTTCATTACTTTTTCTGTGGTGTTTGAGTGGTTAAAGAGTGGTGTCAGTGGGGTTGGAAGTGGAGGGTGGTGTGGGGTCGGGGTGGGCCAGGGGCTGGTGGAGGAGCAGGAGTTAAACTTGGCTTCCTTGGCGCGTGATCCTTGTGCAACTCCCGCTGGAAATCCCCACTCCTGCCCTCCCTCCCAGAAGGGATCCAGAAACATTTTACATTTTTACATTTTAGTCATAACCAGCCTTGGCTTTGTGAGAAATCAGGAGCAATTTGACTGGAAATGTGTCCAGCACATGCTTAGCTTCTCTCCTTGCTGCGTTTACTCCCTGTTGTTGTTAATATCTGGGAGCACATCTCCAGCTCCTTGCACTGGTAACAGCTTTTTTTTAATGTGATTAACACAGCAGGGTTTGAGGAAAGACTCTCCTCTTTCTGAGAGGAAGGTTTGGGTGAGCAGTAGGGGAGTGTGATGGAAAATACCTGAGTTTGGTGCTGCAGGGAGGCTTGGTTTGCCCTGGGTCAGAAGCAGAAAGGAAACTAAAGCAGGGAAAAAACCCCCTTTATATTAAAAATATTCACCAAATTTTTGGCCATCTCTGCAGTGCTGGCTTTGCCACCCTGCAGGAGAGGAATCCATTGAAATAACTATTGAAAAGTTGTTTGGAGAACATAATTCCCAAAGCAATTCCTGCCTCCCAGGGCCACCCAACACTTGGGGTGCTCCTTACAGGAGGCTACAAAGAGCTTTTTTAGTTCAAATTATTCTCTGAATCTTGAAAATATGAACTGGGGGATGTGTGTGTGTTGTCTTTGATTGCAATAATAGTCCATGTGTCAAAATGACTTTTAAATTGTTTATTCTGTAATTCCATGCTGCAAAACAGCGATAAAATGTAGTTTTACTACTTGCCCATAGTGTTTTTTCCAGCATCCAGAAAGTGGGAAAGCATAAGCAAAGCTTTGCCTGAGGTTTTTTTATTTTGGCTTGGTGTCAGTTGGGGGAAAACCTTTAACTGAGTATAGACAATCCTAAAATAGCTGTGAAACTTCCTGGAGAGGAGGAGCTGCAATGTTCCTGCTGTTTGCACGTGGGTATTTGAAATGTATTGATAAACTTTTATTTCTTTTGAATAAACAGTTGTAGAAGCTAAAAATAGAGAATTATTACCTGATGTACTCAAACATGTTACCCTTATCAGGGTTGTTTTGAGGAGTTGCTCACGTTCTGCTGTTGGCATTAGGGCCGTGAATCCCTGCCCAGGGGAATTTAATCTGGATTCTGGTTTTAAACATCCTCCCTGAAAGTCAACAGCATGGGCTGTGTTTTGATGATAGCAAAGGGGACCTTCATTAGACAGAAAAAAAATTTAAATATTTAATTTGAATACTGCATGGATTAAATACCTTGGCAACTTTGTCAACATGTTTAATTGCAGGATTCTGAGCGTTTACTTAGAAGCTTTGCAGTCTGGGAATATCAGATGATTGGGGTTTGTTTTTTTTTGTGTAGATGTGGAAAACCAATGTCCAGGCTGCTGTGGCTGGTGGGATTCTTTAAAGTTACAAATTTTCCAGGTCCCAGCTGTGCTGAGGCATCACCCAAGGCAGAGGCAGCGGCTGCCACGCTCCTGCAAGCGGCACTTGTGTGGTGCCTGGAAAAGCTGGGAGCCCCAAGGAATTACAGATGCACATAAATTAGGGTGTAGGTAAGGAAATAAAAGCTGAATGTCCTCAGTTCTTCCCTGAGACCGAGACCAGCCTTAATTTTTGCTTTTAAGCACGTCTGGCGTCCTCTTCTTTCACTTCATTAATGCAAATTTCTGAGCACTCGTCTTGCACCTCAAAATGATTTCATCAATCTCTGTTGGAAAGAATTTCAGCTCCCAACACCTCCAGCTCTGTTTATATATTTATAACTACAAAGGGATTCTTGTCAGTGTCTGTTACCCGTTGCTATTATTTCTCAAATGGAATATCTGGCTGTAGAAAGAATATTTACCTTTTCCAGGGCTTTCAGTGGTTATGAACCTGAATCTCCCTCCTGGCTCTGGTCTTAAACAAAAGGCTGTATTTCCTCCTCTTATATCATTTTCACTTCAAAGCCGAGCTTTTAGATTACCAGGGAGATTTTTAAGGCTGTGATGATCAACAGCTTTTGGCTGGTGACACAGCTTGTTCGCTGGAATTCTTGCTGTTAATAAATAAAGGCTTTTCTAAGTCATTAAACCTCCCAGCCACATTGGGGTTGCTGGGCTGGGCCTGTCACAGCCCTGTTTGTAATCATGTACCAATAAAAATAGTCAAAAATACCGAGTCCTTCACTCTTGGAGTATGGCCTCTCATATGTGATGGCAGGAGAAATGGGAATAATTTAGTGATGTGGTGAGAACATGTCAAAATATGTGATTCAGCGCATTCTCTGAAAGTTACTTGTGTATTTAAACAGTTATTGCTTTTACTCCCAAGTTGTAGTGTTGGATGGTTTTAACTTTCTGAAGCTGAATGGAGTGTTGGCTTCAAACCCAGCTGTAATCTTCCATGTGACTTCCATGGAGTCTCCAAAGGGGATGCTGGACATCTCATTCTGATGGTCAGCCCCCGAGCGCATGGCAGCTTCCAGGAGATGGGGATTGAAAAAAGGATGAGGCACAAGGTCTAAAATCGCTTCTCCAGCTTTGTGTGAAGTGGAGATTTAACTCATTTTGGCCTTTCTTGCCTTTCCTATGCTGCGAGGAGCCTGAAAGATAAGCTTGTGTTAGGCTGGGTGTGCAGCTTAGTGCTCCTTAGGCGTGATTCCTTCCTAGTCAGGGCTAACTGAGCCACACACCAGTGCTGGCTGCCACCTTCCCATCCCTGCCTGCATCCTGCTTTCCCTGGGCTGTGCCTTGGCCCTTGCCCGTGTTGGGGTCCTGTGGCACGGCCATGGGAAGGGGCCGGGTGCGGGACCGCTCGGGCACGGCCGGTTTGGAGCCGGGCTCTGCCCCGAGCAGCGGATCCGTGTGGGTGAGAGCGTTGCTGTTTCATCTGGGCGGGAGCTGGGGCTTGGTGGTTCTGTTTTGCTGCCATCCCACTCCTTTCCCAAGCTTGTCATCTTTTTATACAGCGTGGCACTCGGGAGAGGGGCGGGGACTCCTTGGGAAAGCCACGGCGTGGATGCAGGGAGATGGGTGAGATACTGAGCAGCAGCTGGGGCTGCTCGAGCCTTCTGCTGGTGCCCTGTGCTGGCAGCCTGTGATTCACCCTGCTGCCATCCAGTTAGAGCAGTTCAGCTTATTTCTGGGAAGAGCTGAAACCCTTCCTAGGGAGGGATGTGATCCTGCTTGGAGCAGGAACGTTGCTTAGAGTGTGTGAGGTGACCAGGCAGGGAGGGCTCTTGGGTCTGAGGTCGCCCTTTCTTAGGTCCCTGCATGACCTGTGGACGAATGAACAAGTTGGTACAGAAGATTTGGTTCCATATTCCAGCTTTATAGGATGCTTAAGCCTTAAAAAGTCATGTTTGGGAAATTATTTTTCAGAAGGTGGACATTGCATGCCGTACGTGAGCAAGGTGCAGTCTATAACCCCCTGCTCCGGGTGGAACTGTTTGATGAAAACACAAATTCTTGTCAGGAGCTCTGCGGAAACCTGCTGTGGTTGGTGTAGTTTGAGGATGTTGAGGATCCTGGAATGATTTGGGTTGGAAGGGACCTTAAAGCTCATCTCATTCCACCTCCTGCCATGGGCAAGGGCACCTTCCAGCTTGTTCCAAGCTCCGTCTGACCTGGCCTTGAACGCTTCCAGAGATGGGGCAGCCACAGCTTCTCTGGGCAGGGAATGACAAATGTGACTAAAATATAGAAGGCAGAAGATCCTTCCTTACCCCCTGAATTCATTACAAACTGGACCTGCCTCCTGCCTGCTACAGGGGGTGTTGAAAAGGTGGTTGCAGAATGGATAAAAGTCAAGTTATGCAACTGTCCGGGATTATACAATGGTCTGTCCCTTGGTGACCCAGGTGGCTTTATGATCTGGTGATGGAAACGAATAAATGGTTTGTTTTAAGTGGATGGAAAACTTTCTGTGGCCACTGAGGGTGTTTGCATTATGTAGTTGTCAGCCACGTGAGCTTGAAATACAATAGACAGAATTCAGCAATACAGGGCAAGGCTTACAATAAGAATACCTGGTGTTCAATCCTAATTTTGCCACAGGCATCTTGACCTTGAATTCAACGTGTGCTTATTCACCTTCAGGCACTTGAAGCACTGGCAGCAGGAGCAGAGTCTTCAGGAGGTTGTTCCTTGTCTTCAATGATCACAGTGGGTGGGATTGCCAAGGTTTAAAGGAAAGGAGGGGGAAAGGCTTTTTCGGTGTTTAAAGTGGCTGTTAACCTAATAACCTGTGCAAATTAAAAGATGCAGAAGCGGTGGGTTCAGGACTGGAGTGGTTGTTGTGACTGCAGACATGAAAAGGTCCCGTGTAATTCGGTGACCCTCGGGTTAGAGCACGCACGGCCCCGACTCCGCCGGGGGATGTGCTCGGAGCGGGGCCGAAAAAAATATCTTCTGCTTGTGTAAGCAGTGAGAAAACAAGCAGACACTTTATACTCTGGAAAGCCCAGTAAGCCTCAGGAAATTCCTGCATTCTTGATTTTATTTTGTGGCAGAGGACTGCGGGGTGTGTGTTTGAAAGATGAGCAAGGTTGCGTCGCTCCGGCCCAGCGCCGCGGACTCGATAAGCCGGGGCTGAATGGCTCATTGTTCCCTGCGGGAGCCCGATCAGCTGTCACCGCTCCCCTCCTAAACACTGCCTTTATTTATAAAGGAAAAGTGCTGATATCGCGTTTCACACTGAAGGAGAAGTTGCTGGTTCTTGCTGCTGTTCAGCGAGGGAGCTGTGTGTGAAGTGTCCCACCTCGAGAGCCGAGAGCTCGAGCTGCGCTGTGATTTTCTAATTAAAACACTTCTTGTCTTTGAGAGCTGCTGGTTTTTTGGAAGTGGTCCTTTGCGTTTCTACTTGTGCTCCAGAAGGTGGTTTTCCAATTGAGAACATGATGGAGAATGTCCAACTTTGCTGGGTTGTTGCCCTCATAAAAAACCTCTCAGTTTTTTGGGGAGGAGGGTGGGTGGTCACACCATGATCTGCCTGAGCTGAATCTGGTATTTGCCATCCCTACCCCAATCCTCTTCTCAAACGTGGTGTCTGCTGCTCATCCATGCTAAGAGGGGTTTCTGACTTCTGAAAAATTGCAGATGAGCAATCCCTAAATGTACAAATTAAAACATCACAGGCAAACAAAATATTTGCTGCACTTGAATCCTGACTTTCTAATGTGCTTAGCAGAACACACCAGATCTGCTCAGGTATTTTGGGATCCCTTTCAATAAGTCCTCAACTTACTAAAATTAGTGTCTTTTGTCCAGTAGCTTCTGGAAAGGTCACAGAGTTGTTTCTGTGTTGGGAACATCCCTTTTGGTGAGGAAAGGGTGGAGGAGAAGAGACAAAGGGAGGAAGAGCTTTCTGATACTTCTTGTGTTGAAGGATGTTCCTTTTTGGATGTCAGACCTGCAGGTGTGTGTCAGGCTAAGGATCAGGAGAACTGAGTGATGGCAGCAAGGAAACACCACCTTCCCGACAATTTAGGTGCCGTTATCACCTCCTTTGCTTTTAAAAAGCCTTAATGGCAAAGCCTCAGGTGGGATGGGGGTGTCTGGTTTGCATTTCCCTGGGTAAACCTGTCACTCGTGCAGAGCCTTGCAAATCCTGGAGTGGGTTTGTGGCTGGGGCTCGAGCTGAATGTGTGCAGCACATGTTGAGCATCAGCAGTAGATTTTTACATAAGTGCTGGCGGGTCTGATGTGTGTGAGCATCCCAGCTTTCCCCGTGGCCCTCCCAGGCCCTGCCAGTCCTGAAACACCAGCTGGGACGGAGCAAACAACAAAGGCAGCACGAAAGCAAAGGAATCTCCAAAGTCCCGGTAAATGCAGCGTGCAGATTTTACCTGGTGTGGTTCGTGCTTCCCTGCGCATCCAGGGTCGGGTTCCTCGTGGATTTGTCTCCTCAGCACCCTTAGAGCCAGCCCTGGAGGGTGCTGAGCCCTGCCTGGGGTGACCCCACACTCCTCCCACTGAGCTGGGGCATCCCTGAGCCCCGGGAAGTGTTGGTTAAAGTAGCACACGGACAGCTGAGGTTGATGTATTTGCCCGTAGCTGTGTTCCCTGCTGAAGAAACACAGGTTTTCTGGTTTTTAAGATTCTCTCCTGGGGAAAAAAATAAACCTGACCAGCTTTGCCCCCACATTAGAGTGTTGACTCCTCCCTTTCAACAACCTTGCTGCCTGTATTTCCTCCTTGCAGCAAAAGCCCCTGGGTACCACAGGCTGAGGAGTGTGGAACCACCAAATTCGGTGCTAACCAAGGTCATCTTCAAGCTTGAAAACCCCACATTTGTGCAGATTTTATTTTTTTTTTCTCTTTGGCAAGCCTGACTGGGAGCTGTGTTTTCATACATATGGTTTGGGTTTTGGAGTCCCTAAAATAAAGATGCGGGGTTTTGTTCGCGGCGAATCCCGGATTCCCTAAAACTGTTCCCGCAGATGTGAGCACGATCCGAGGCAACTGATCCTGGGAGTGCATGGCAGGAATGAAACCATGGAGGTCCAGATGGTTTTTTTTTCTCCTGGGCAAAGGGACAAACTCACAGAGGAGCCAAGCTGCTCTCTGTGATTTTCCGTATTTCAGGAATCAGCAGCGAAGTCGTTGATTTTTACAGAAATTGCATTTGGGAAGTGATCCCTGCCCGCCTTCCCTTGTGGTGATGGAGTTGTGGGCACCCGCAGTCGCAGTGTGGAGGTGTGAGGAAAGCTGTGACTGCTGGAAACCTGGAATTTGATTGCTGGTTCTGGATTCAGCCCGGAACAGCACATCTTGGAAAACCTTTGGAGGGAGCAGCACTCGCAGCCAGGCCGTGGCAAACCTCTACACTTGGACTGCTCAAAGACCTTGAGATGAAAGGGCAAATTTTATTGATTGCATGTTGAGTTTACTGCCTGTGTGAAAGCCAAATAGCCTTTGCTGGCTGCATCACTGAATATTTCTGCATTTTCAGACTGGGACTGACACATTTCTGCTGTGTTTTCTTGCCCTGTTTGACCGTGAGTGAGTCATTTTACTACTCTGTCCCTCAAATGCAGGATCAGTGGGATAAGGAGAGCACGGGGCTGATGGGAGAAGCTTTCATGTTTGTAAAATGCTTGAAAACTTGTAAAATATTGTGTTAACACAGAGACATTCATAATAATTGTGCTGTGATTATTATGAATCTGTATTAATAATTAATTATAATATTAACACCTATGTGTGTGCTTTATGGGAGATATGTTACTTGCAGATATTTTTAAAAGAAAAGGAGCTTTCCTGGAGATGATTCCCTAATGGGAAGTGCTCTGGTGTTGGCTCTCCAGAGGGGTTTCTTCATCTCTTTCATGGCTTGGTTTATAATGAGCTGCACAGCTGGAGACTCACGAACAAACTGAATAATCTGAATTTGGTGCCTTTGGGGAGTGCCCCAGAATGTGCAACGTCTTGTTTCTGCATCAGGAGTAGTTTGCAGAGGAATTTGATAGAAATTCCCTGAAGTGATCTGCTGAGCTGACGTGGGGGGTTGCAGCATTCGGTCCTTTTTCCAGATGGAGATTCAGTACATTTTTAGGCAGTGACCACTCGTTCCCCATGCCAAAAATGCACTTGACACTTGTAACTGATGCACTTTTCAGCAACAAAGCCTCGCTGTGCACCAGACTGCAGGGTTTGGGATGGATTTCCTGCCATTGGTGCATCCAAGATGCAACCCCAGTCATTTTCTGCCTGCAGATAGAGTTAATCACCACAAGGGAGCCTGGCTGACACTAACGAGGGAACATATTTTTTAACGATGTTTTACTGGAGAATTGATGGTGTTTTCTGTGATGGGATTGTGTTTAATCTGCAGTGCTTTTATTTGTTGCAGAGATCCGTGCCCAGTTGGTAGAGCAGCTGAAATGCCTTGACCAGCAGTGTGAGCTTCGGGTCCAGTTACTGCAGGACTTGCAGGATTTCTTCCGCAAGAAGGCAGAGATTGAGATGGATTACTCAAGGAATTTGGAGAAGTTGGCTGAGAGATTCCTGGCTAAAACTAGGAGCACCAAAGACCAGCAATTCAAGTAGAGTATTTGCCTTTTGTTTCTGCCCTTTTTTTCCCTGCTGTAGATTTGATTGCAAGGACAGGAATGGAAAAGAGAGTTGTTACAGGGAGTGTAGGCACCAGCACTGCTCTGAATTCCAGAGCCAAACGTTCCCCAGGTTTGTGTTGGACACAGAAGCCATTCCCTGTTCCTGGGTAGCCTGGCATTCCCTGCTCCTGGGTAGCCTGGCTGCTCGCTTCACGTCAGTAATTCCTGGAGGGTCGTGTGTTGTTAATGGGGAATGGGATGTAAGAACTGGAATGTGCAAAAGGAGTCATTTTCTTGGGGAAGGTGAGCAAAGCCAGGATTTCCTTCAGCATCAATGGCTTTGGTTTTCTGAAGGGAAACTGTTTCTGCTCTGTTCCATGCTGTCAGTTCTCCGTTTTCAGGCTCCCACACATGCTCTGTGTGGGAGTTGTGTTGCAGCTCTGCTACTATCACTTCAAACAGCAGAGAAATAAGGCCAGTAGCACTTCCAGAGAGAGCTGAGCCACTGTGGGTGGGGGAATCCCTGGATACTGAGCTGGTGGGACTCCATTAAAATCTAAACATGTCCTTACTGACAATCTCTTGACTCTCCTGCTTGAAACATCATTTACAAGCGGGTCTGGCCGTGCTGCTGAGCTTGTTGCTGGATGTTGGTTCTCCCCCACTTACCTGAGTTGGAATGACTGATGCAGATGGAACCTGGTTTCATGGGTTCACATCCTTCTGATTCTTCTGAGGTGCTTTTCCCAGGAGAAGGGGCTGCAGGAGGGGGTGTGTGGGTGAGGAAGGGGCTGCGTGGCGCGGCCACGTGAGCCCAGCACGGCGCTGCCGTGGTTCACATCTGGGCAGTGCTCAGCCTTGTTGGGTTGTGTTGTCAGGGCAGCAGCTGGGGAAAACACGGAGCAGCAGCAGCCTTGGGATCTGAATCATTGCTGCTTTGGCCATCTCGGGCTGAGAGGATCCATCTGGGCCTGCCCCCGCCCAAAGTGCAGCGTCACTTTTCGCATTGTTTGGGTCGGGACGTTCTCCCTGTGTTTGTGTTGTGTTGTTGCTGTGTTTGGAGGGATGTGGGGACACAGCAGCTTCCCGTTTCCAGCAGCAGCTCTTTTTGTGGAAGCCATTAAGGAGGCACCATTTTAGTTTCCTGTCTGCACAGCTTTGATGTCATTCACTTCAGTCCTCATTTAGAGCACACGTTGTGCTGCACTCTGAGGGAAGCCTGGCTCCAGAGCAGAGCTGTTTGACAGACTGGGGAGGAGTTATTCTGCATATCCACAGACCTGTCAGAGTCTGAAGGATTTCTTCTTTTCCTTTAGAGTGAAAGTGTTGTTATGACTATAAACTTTGCACATCCTGCACATGCCTTTAAGATGGCACTAAAGAGATGATGTCTTGAATTACAATTTTCCTCTGCAGTATGATCGGTGTTTTCAGTTGTTTTTGTTGTTATTTCTGGTGAAAATTGAGGTGATTTTCTTCATATTACGTGGTATGAAACCTCCCATCAGAAACACTTTTGTATTCAGCTTGAGAAAGTTGCACAGAACTTACCTTATGTTTGGGGATTTAGAATGAATTTATAATGTGGAAGTTTTGACCAGAATTGAACAGAATCCTGCAGGATTTGCAGTGAGAGGGCTGGTGCTGCTCAGGCTCCTGATTTCACTTACTTTAGCAGCAGATTGCTCCGTTTGCCAGAAAAATGCCTTGCTCTTGGAATATGTTCTTCCTGCAAAGTCTGAGTCCTAAATACACAAATTAATTTGGTCAAGAGTTGGAATAAGAGAAAAATAGCACGAAGTCTGAGGCTGCTGGGTGTGTGGGCAGTGTTGGTCACAGCAGTGGCACTGGTCAGGCTATCCATGCAGCACTTGTTTGGTCATTTGTGTGCTGCCTGTGCCAGTCAGAAGTGTCAGAGTGCCACAGGGGTCTGTCAGGAAGCAATTCCCACTGTAATCACCTGTCCCCAACGCTGCTCTGGCTGAATCACGGGGAGTATCTGGGCTGGCATCTCTTGTGGAGATGCTGCAATCCCATTGGGAGCCCCCCGTTTGATCAAAGCCAGCCATCAGCTCCCTGCTCCTCGGGAGCTGGGATTACACGTCTGGGAGAGGAGCCCAGGCGGGTGCTGCTCTGTAATTGCCTGGCTCTGACCCTATAAATACCCCATAATAGCCTGCTCTCCCCAGAACCTGGTAATTATGTCGGGAGGTGCCGTATCATTCCCTGCCTGCTCCCCACGGCACATCCCGTTTTTAGATCTCCTGACACACAGGCCGGGAGGAAATCTGTCAGGCAGCCACCCTGTCATTTGCATGTGCTTTCCTGCTCAGCAGCGATTATGTAATTGCCGACTTTGCTCCCACTGTGTGCGTTTAAGGAGCGCTCTCCAGGGCAGGAGGCTTCAGGCTGACCCCTGGAATTGGATTGTGTGGCTTCCCCCAGCAGCCGTGCCCACGCTGGGCAGAGCGCAGGCCTCGAGGAAGGAGCGCTGTGGGAGGTGCAGCCTGGAGTGGGGCTTCTCAAAACCTAATGAGGTTTATTTTTCTTAGATGTGGCTGTCTCAGTGTTGATCAGGTGGCCACGTTTACCTTGAATCTCAGGATGGTTTGAGTTGAAAGGGATCTTAAATATCATCCTGGACACCTTTCCTTATCCCACACTGCTCCAAATCTGGCCTTGGACACTTCCAGGGATGGGGCAGCCACAGCTTCTCTGGGCAACCTGTGCCAATGTCTCACAGGAAAGAATTTCTTCCCAGTATTCCTTCTAAACCTGCCCTCTGTCAATTTGAAGCCATTCCCCTTGTCCTGCCACTCCAGCCCCTTGTAAATCATCTCTCTCCATCTTTCTCATCGGCTCCTTCAGGCACTGGAAGGGCACAGTTAGGTCACCCCAAAGCTTCTCTTCTCCAGGCCCAACAAACCCAGTTCACTGAGCCTTTCCCTGCAGGAGAATTTTCCATGTGGGTTTTGAGATGGGGGTGGCTGGGGCTGGTGCCCGACAGAGTGTTCAGTTTGAAGCTTCACTGGAGCATCTGAAAATGATTTACAGGGGTAGGTGTGTGTTATCCTCATCTGATGTCTCTGAAGAAGGGGAACAGATTGATTTAGCCAGGGTGACACAGGAGTTGATGGCAGTTGGATACAGCCCAGGTTTTACTTGCTTTTAACTGCTCTGCCATGGCTGTTAGACCTCACTGTGCCTCTTCTCTTTTAAAAGTGTTTTTTCCAGTTAGAAGAGGCTGTTAAAGGGCATAGCCATCCCCAATATTTGGTGTATGTATTGTATATTCCTCAGTATCTGTTGGGAAATACCCTTTCAAAGCCCAAGTCTTATAACTGTGGTTGTTACAGGAGCTTGTTGGCCCCAGCTTTGGTTCCTAAGGTGTAAATCAGAGCATCCACCTCACACGTGGCTCTTGGGTCTGGGGTCCCTGCAGGCTGCAGGGCTGGGTGTGACTTCCAGCCCCGAAAAAAGGCTCTGTCCCACTGCACTCAGACCCTGCGACCTTCAACCTCAGGCTTCAGTTCTCCTTTTTCATGTGATTTTTGTCCTGGAGGCATTTGCCTATTCAAATCATCAGTCAGCAATATGAAAACCGTGGCAAATCTTGAGTGATTGCTTTTGAGGGAGAAAATGGAAAAATAAAAAAGGAAAAAAAAAAAAGACAAGACAATGCTATTTTAAGGCCATTATTTTAAATCAGGACAATCTTTGGAAGCAGGATCCTGAGTAGCAATTGTCAGCTGGAGAGCTGAATGTCCAGGATATCCCAGCATGAAATTCAGATGGCTTTCTGGCAGCCTTTGCCTTGAAGTAGAAGATGCAGAATAAGTCTGGCAACCTTCAGGCTGAGCACTTGTAAACAACAGATGTTCATAACTGGAATCTTTTGGAAGAGAAGGGCAGGGAGCAGCATGGATGTCCATGCTTGTAATTCTCAAAATTTGCACTTGACACTGAGCTGTGTCAGGGANAAAAAAAAAAAGACAAGACAACGCTATTTTAAGGCCATTATTTTAAATCAGGACAATCTTTGGAAGCAGGATCCTGAGTAGCAATTGTCAGCTGGAGAGCTGAATGTCCAGGATATCCCAGCATGAAATTCAGATGGCTTTCTGGCAGCCTTTGCCTTGAAGTAGAAGATGCAGAATAAGTCTGGCAACCTTCAGGCTGAGCACTTGTAAACAACAGATGTTCATAACTGGAATCTTTTGGAAGAGAAGGGCAGGGAGCAGCATGGATGTCCATGCTTGTAATTCTCAAAATTTGCACTTGACACTGAGCTGTGTCAGGGAAAATCAGATGTGGATTTGAATGAGCAGCTTGCAGGGAAGTTCAATTTTAATTTTCCTAAAAGTAAAATGATTTCTCTGAAGCAGAGATGATACAGGTTGTGAGGGAGGAATTGACAAAAGCGCTTGGGTCACGTGGACTTCACTTAGATTATTATTATTAATAAAAATAAACATTGTCATAGGCTATTTTTGTGGGTTTTGTTGCTGAAACTGAGTCCTGCACATTTTATTCTGAGCCTGTCAAATAACCCCATTTGGAAGGTTTTTGTAAGCATTAACCATTCATTGATTCAGTGACCTCTGTGAATGCAGAGAGCCGGAGATCCATGACCAGCAAAAATGGATGCAAAACCTCAGGGAGGATTTTTGTGCTGCTTTTCATCATCTCAGTGATGCCAGTGTCACACCACGTTGGTGTGACTGTAGCCTCTCCTGCCAGAGCACACTGCAGAGGACAGAATTCAGAGAGGGTTGAAAGAGTATTTAGAGGAACAATTAAATCTCTGCTCTCACACTTGGCCCCGCTCCAGCTCTGAGGGTTTGCAGAGTTGGCTGTCCTGGGATGCACCAGCTTTGTGTTGGACACATCTAGGAAAAATCTGAGTATTTTGGGGAGATCAGGAGGTGGAACAGGAAACTTTAGGGGTTGTTTTAGATGCCTCATTCACAGCAAGGATGGTCAGGGAAGTTTTCTGTTCCCATGGACAGTGGGACATCCCATAGAGAGGGACCCTTCGTCAGGAATTGGAGTGACAGGACAAGAATTGATGGGTTCAAACTGAGAGGGGAATTTAGGTGAGATATTGGGAAGGAATTCCTCCCTGTGAGGGTGGGGAGGGCCTGGCACAGGCTGTGGCTGTCCCATCCCTGGAAGTGCCCAAGGCCAGGTTGGACAGAGCCTTTCTATTTATTAATATTTTCATTCTCATCTGATTAATTCCTTCATCTTGTGCTCCTTAGGGAAACACAGGGTTCCCATTCCTGGGTTTTGGGTGTGGTTTTAGATTAAAAAAAATAATTTATTATTTATTTTGTTATTGGTTATTTTTTAAAATTTGAATCTATTTTGTAAGGTAACTTTTCTGCAGTTTCCTTGCAATGCCCAACTCGGTGTCGCTGGCGTCTGTCGCTCTCCCCTGCTTGCCTTAAAGCAGATAAATCTTGGGTTGTCTGCAAGTCCCTCGTATGAATTATAATTTAATTAAGACTTTTCAGATACTTGAGACTCAATCTTCCCTTCTGATCTTTCTGAGACCCAGCTGAAACCTTTGAAGTGGAAGTTGCACAGGACCTGATCAAGATAACACCTGAGAAACCACAGGGCTTCGTTGTTTGTGGTTCCCTAAAAATCTGTGCTCAGCTTCCTCTTCCTGCTCCCAGCCAGNAGAATTGATGGGTTCAAACTGAGAGGGGAATTTAGGTGAGATATTGGGAAGGAATTCCTCCCTGTGAGGGTGGGGAGGGCCTGGCACAGGCTGTGGCTGTCCCATCCCTGGAAGTGCCCAAGGCCAGGTTGGACAGAGCCTTTCTATTTATTAATATTTTCATTCTCATCTGATTAATTCCTTCATCTTGTGCTCCTTAGGGAAACACAGGGTTCCCATTCCTGGGTTTTGGGTGTGGTTTTAGATTAAAAAAAAAAATTTATTATTTATTTTGTTATTGGTTATTTTTTAAAATTTGAATCTATTTTGTAAGGTAACTTTTCTGCAGTTTCCTTGCAATGCCCAACTCGGTGTCGCTGGCGTCTGTCGCTCTCCCCTGCTTGCCTTAAAGCAGATAAATCTTGGGTTGTCTGCAAGTCCCTCGTATGAATTATAATTTAATTAAGACTTTTCAGATACTTGAGACTCAATCTTCCCTTCTGATCTTTCTGAGACCCAGCTGAAACCTTTGAAGTGGAAGTTGCACAGGACCTGATCAAGATAACACCTGAGAAACCACAGGGCTTCGTTGTTTGTGGTTCCCTAAAAATCTGTGCTCAGCTTCCTCTTCCTGCTCCCAGCCAGCCCCGATTGCTGTGATCTGCTGTAATTTAGGCTAACCTAAATAAACTCTCCACGTTCACTATCATCACACCATCTTTACATGAGGAGAAATAGTGCTTGAAATAAACCTGGATCTTGGAATCTTCTTCCTCTTCCTCCTCACGGGGGAAGTTTGAGTCAAGAAGTTGCTGTCAGTGTGGAGGCACCGGCGCTTTGGGGAAAGTTCGTCTTCACATCCTAAAGTTTTTGGGTTGATCTCATCAGTTTTACCTCTCCAGGATGAAGAGGGACTCTGTCGTTCTGTGGGAATGGAGCTCGGAATGGTTTTACCCACCAGTCCCTATTGATACTTCCCTTTTCTGTCCCTCCTCTGTGGTGACATGGAACTGGGAGCAGAGTGCCTTTCCCAGCTCCTTGGAGAGTTGAAATGGTTAATGGGAGTCACAGTTTGCTCCCTGCCCTGTGCTGTGCTGAGGATTGAAGAGGTTCTCTTGGGAGCAGTTGTGGAACTCCTGCTCCGAGTTGGGAAAACTGCGCCCATGTCCCACCCCAGGAGCAGCTGCAGTTCCAGAGGTGCTTTAAAAGTTAATGTGTGTGGAGTTTTAAAGGATGCTTGGGAAGTTTGAAGCAAATCTTTCCTTTTCTGTTTCACTTCTGCCTTGAGTATCTGCTTTTTGCTGGGAAAATTGTCACCAGCAAATATTTAAGGAGAGGTTTTGCCTCCCTTCCTTGCCGTGAAAACGCTGGGTCTGTACAAAAGTGAGACCCCATTTCAGCAAGGCTCAGAAGGGGTTATTGAAACCAAGAGACAGCAAGAAATGGAAGGAATTTAAAAGGACAATCCGGCCGTGTGTGGCTGCCCGGGGCTGAGCATCCCGAAGGTGACAATCCCGGCCGTGCACTGGCAGCGTGTGGGCTCGGGGATGGTTTTTCCCTGCAGGACAGCCTTTCATGTGGAACCACACGGAGCGTGTCCACAGCCCATCTGGCGCCAGCAGGCACCAGCCATTTCCCCAGCAGCCTTTCCATGGGCTCCTGGTATCCCTGCTATTTGCTGCCTTGGAATAGCGGGGGCTGTGGTGGCCGGGACAGCTGGGATGTGCCCAGTTAACTCCTGCAGCTCCCGTGGGGCTCCAGCTTCCTTAGGGAAGGTGCTCCTGCTACTCCCTGGTCCTTCCCATGGGTTCTTGTAGCCAGAACTCCTGGTGCTGGTGGCTCCTCCAGGCTGCTCCTGGTGGTGCTGGAGCAGTAATGGGCTCTGAGAGGTTTTGAGGCAGGGTTTTGGACAGCAGGAGCAAGGACAGCTGGTGGAGAGTCTGAGGGATTTTTGTTCCTATGTTTCATTCCCAAACTCTTCATGGTAGCTGGGTAATTTTCACTTGCAGCTCTGCCAGCTTTAGAGGGCAGAGACTGAGTCAGTGGGTGAAGCGGTCCCGGATCACAAGCTGCAGCCAGTCCTGAGCTTTCCAATTTTTTTATTTAAGGGGGAAAAAAAAATCAAGATCAGCTGTTCTGAAACCCTTTATCTAAAATTATCCATATTGCAGCACAAATCCAACCGTTGGTGTCATGAGAAGGGTAATGAAACTCTGCCCTGGCTCAGTTTTCCCATTTTCCCAATGTCAGGCGTTTTTTGCAGCAGAGATTGCTGTCCTTTCAAGTGCAGAATATTCCCTTTTCAGTGGAAATTAAACTGCATTTCTTTTAGGAGGAAAGAAATCCGATAGAGTCGTGTACAGCAATCAGGGAGAGCTCTGGCTTTGCCCCACAGGTTTTACTCTTTTCTAGATAAATATTATTGTGCTGTAAATGAATGGTAAACAGAACTGGAGAGAAGTAAATGATGTCGTTAAGGCTCCACCTGGATCTGCTGCTGCAGCACCCTGTGAGATCCCAGCTTTCATCTGGGATGAAATGCTGCCCTGAGACACAACTTACTCCTTTCAGTAAATGAAATGCTGACCCAAATAAACCGAGGTTCCTCTCCTCTCCCCTGCTGCCCTTTGTGCTGCTCATTTGCTGGGTGCATCAGCCAAAATAAGGTGGGGAAAGTTCAAAGATGAGAAAATAAAGCTGCTTTTAGGAGTGCTGCTGTCTGTGGCTGGGGACAGACAGAGAGAGAAGCCTCCACTTAATGGGCTTTGCACATGAGACACAACATTTTTTTTCCTATGCAGATGCTGTTTAGCTCTCCATGTGCTTGAAATCTTTTTTTTTTATTGTGGTTAAGACCCAAATGCTTGAGACAGGACTGTGAAACTTTTGTCAGATGCTGGAGCCATCGTCCTGCCTCAGGCTCTGATTTATTCACAAAATCCTGGATTCAAAGGGAAAAATCAGAGCCTGCATTTGGCACAGTGCTGCTTGCATTTGCAGGATCTGTTTGCTGGGGGACAAAAGCTCATGGCAATGTAGGGAAATGTAACCGAGGGTGTATTTTCTGTATTTTCCTCTGCTGCTCAGCATCCCACAGCTGCATTTACAGGTCCAGAATCGTGGTGGAATCCTGAACAATTGTTGCTGTTTTGTGTCCTCGTAGGAAGGATCAGAACGTGCTGTCACCAGTGAATTGCTGGAACCTGCTGCTCAACCAGGTGAAGAGGGAGAGCAGGGACCACACCACCCTCAGTGACATTTATCTCAACAACATCATCCCACGCTTTGTGCAGGTCAGCGAGGACTCAGGACGCCTCTTCAAGAAGGTAACTGAGAGCTACAGCACAGAACTTCTACTTTGGTTCTTCTGAAGTGCAGTTCCAGCTGTTACTCCTGGTGGATCGATTTATTGGGGGATTTTTTCCTCTTTGGGCTTGACTTACCTTTGATTTTTTCAGTCATTTTCCCCAATGTGGCCAGTTGAGATGTGTTGGTCTAAATTAAGGCTGTGTTTTTCTCCTCTTAGCCTGCTCCACAGGTTTAAATGGATGTTGAAAATTTAATTAAATAAGCAGAAACGTTCCAGTTCTTCAACTCTGAACATTAGTCAAGAAAAACCCTCTGAAGACAGAATTTTATCTGCCATGGAGAAATTGCTGTTAAAAGAAAAATTAGGGAGAATTCCTGCTATGCTAGATAATAAAAGGATGTATTGTCCTTCTCTGGGAAAAGGAGAAAACACAGCCGAGTTCTCTTTTGTTTGCCTTGTCCCCTTGATTTCCACCTGGGAAGGAAGGTGGGACAGTGTGGGAGGGTTTTCCTGTTAGGAATCTGTTCTTGCAGTTAAAGAAACACGATCTGGAGGCTTTGAAAGTGCTGATGCCTGGTCCCTGCAGAGATTTGCCAATGGCTGCAACATCTGCTCCTTCACGTGTTGGAGTCACTGCAAGCCTTCACTTTGAAAAGCCATTTATTTCTCTGCCCCCTCTCCCACCCCATGCAACCTGTCCTGAGCTTGGGGAGTTATTTCTGCTCTAGCAAGGCCTGGAGAAGGGAGAGATTGTTCAGATATTTCGTATTTTCTGTCAGCTGCTTTAAGTGCTAAAGGAAGCCTCTGAAAAGCAGTTTGTTGAGGGTGTTGGAAAATGAGCAGTGCTCGATAATTGTGTGTGAAGTTTCATGTCAAGATGCACTTGAAGGAGCAGCATCTCGTTGTGTCTTACCTGGAGAGCAGGCTGCCTGTGCCCTGTTCCAGCAGGTTTTTGTGAGTGTGATTTCTCTGGGAGAATGGAAATCCATGGTGTTCCCTCTCTCCCTCCTGTTCCTTGAGTTTTTAATGGAGGATGAAAAATGTATTCCACTTTTACATTGTGTTTCTCTTGTACTTCTTTTTTTTTTTGAAGTCATTGCCCGAGCAGAGGAGGAATCTTCTCCTTTTCAAGTAACGTCACATTGAGGCCTTTTTGACCTTTTAAAACTTTCTGGTAATTACATTAGGGTTGATTAGATACTTACATGGGATTATTGAATGGCAGTTACTCTTCAATTCCTCTAATCCCTCCAAAGGAGAGTAATCTCCCTGCTGAATTTCAACAAGGGCTGTGCTGGAGCAAGGTGGCCTGGAAAATGCCTTGGCAAAGCAGTACTTGGAAATTGATATTATCCCAGTCTGGCTGGAAATGGCAACTGCATTTTATAAACCAGGGCAACCCCGTGTTTATGCTTTATTTTGGGCAGCAGGACTTGAATAAAAACAAATAAATAACCAATCAAGAGCAAAATACGTCTCTGGTTTGTTTCTCGTGGGCCAAGGGCAAACTCCACGTTAATTTGTGCAAACAAAAGGACATTTGTTGCTAAATCCCAGCTACTTGTTTGGCTGTTTGCCAGGAATGCCAGGTTGGCTGAAGGCCAAATCAGGTGTTTGATTACTGCTCCACTTGTGCTGGGTGGTTAAAACCAAAAATTGCATCCTCTGTTATCTGGTAGCAGCTGATAAATAGAGAAATTTGGCTAACGTGGGCCTACTTGTGCTTTTTCACTTGAGCCTCTTCCCTTCCTGAGCTGCAAGAAGCAGCCTGAGTTGGTACAGAAGTTACTGCAGGCTAGAAAACAGATGAGGTGTGTGATTGAAATATTGCAGATCAGCTTTGCAGTCCCTGGATTTAAAGAAATGTTACCCATTTATAAACCCCCTCTGGAGCAGGTTTGTAAAATATCCCCAGAGCAGCACAGAAGTTGTCAGAGCATCTCTGAACTTTTAAGTAAATGGGACCTTTTCCACCTTTTTGCCTTTTCCTGAGTTAAAAACAGGGCCAAGTGGCTGAAGTTGCTGGCAAAGCCAGGCTGCCTTTCTGTAGGTGTTGATAGGGAATCTACCAATTCACATTTAGGAAGTGTTCACTGGGTTTTAAATAATGCCATGAGACGTGGAGAGGATGGTGACACAGAGACCCTCATCTGCTGAGGGCACTCCAGAGCAGATCCTGAGGCATAAAATCCTCTCCTTGGGCCGTTTCTGTCAAATCAGTGCTTTGTGTCATGCCGGGATCGAGCGGGTGAGATGGGAGGACAGGCAGGGAAGAAAGGAGGTACTTGAGGTCCCTTTTGTCGCTGAACTCTCGAGTTGCTGCATCTCTGAGTGTGTGGAGAGCTTTTCAAAGGACAGAGTGCAGCTGTGATCGGGGCTGGAGGCAGCACAGGGGCTGGGTGAGAGTGATAAGGGCTGTGCTGGGAAGGGAACGCGGCCTTGTGGCAGTGAGGAGGGGAAAGCGGGGAGAGCTGGAGCCTGAGGTGGGGACAGCAGGTCCTTCTGCATCCAGAACACCAGCAGGAGTGGAGGCAGCGTGGGTTTTGTGTCTTAAGGCTGGGGTGGAGAACGTCCAGGGTGAGATTCTGGCGTGGTCACTCTCGGACTCTACAAAGGGCGCGGCTGATGGTGGAGCATGGATGGATGGGTTCCTGTCAGTGTGAAACCAGTGAGTTCCAGCATCCCAGCAGGGCTGCCTGCACTGCACACGGGGTGTCAGAGGTTTGTGTTTGGGCAGTGTTTGGGTTCCCAGCACCCTGGGAAGCCTCCCAGCACTCCTGGTCCGTGGCTGTGTCTCACAGTGTCGCTGTGCTGGGACGAGGAGATCCAGGTCCTGTCACAGATCCCTGCCCAGGCTGGGACACTGTGGAGGGTCCTGGCTGTGTGAGGGATGGATGGATGGATGGAAGGGAGCCTGCCAGCCACTTCAAAGCTATCTACACTGATAAGAGCAGCTGTGTTTGCTGCCAGAGCCAGCCCTGGAGTGCTGCTGGATGAACACTCTGTGTCAGCCCC
This sequence comes from Ifrita kowaldi, assembly GCA_013398055.1. Lineage (NCBI taxonomy): Eukaryota > Metazoa > Chordata > Aves > Passeriformes > Cinclosomatidae > Ifrita > Ifrita kowaldi. Next base: position 55,589 of record VZRS01013580.1, read on the forward strand.
TTTTTCCCCTGCCTCTGGGGTTTGTTTACTTCCCCAGGTCCCTCTCCCTGCAGGGCTTTCCCCTGTCTGAGCTGTCTGCCCCAAACGTGGGTTTGGATTTCTTGGAGCACTGCACTTTTCCGTGCCCTTGTTTTGGTTCCTCCTGAGGAAATGCTTTCAGGTGTCAGTGGGAGATGCTGCAGATCAGGGACTGGCTGCTCTGACAGTCCTGCAGATGAATCCCGGTGCTGTCAGTGGGAATCTGGGATTTGTCTGCCCCCAGGGATGGTGTCAGTGCAATTCTGTGCTGCGGCCAACGAAAAGGAAGATAAATGGTGAAATAACCACTTTCACAGCAAATAAAACTCTGTGTGGGGGTGAATTGTGCTGGTAACAAATTGTTACACCTTGGGGAGGAGGTGGTATTTTCTTGTTTGGGCAGAGTTAATGATTTAGGGCTGCCTTTGGCGCAGGGTTGGAGTTTCCAGCCCCGGTGCCACCAGCGTTGCTATTCCGGTCACCTCTCCCTCTCCTGGAAGATCATCCTGCTTTGATGTCTGCTCCTTTTCATTCCTTCATCTCCTTTGATTTCTCCTGCTTATCCTCCTTCAGCATGGCCCCTTTATTTATTTATTTATTTCTACATTTCTATATCTATGTATGTTTTTTGTATTTATATATATATTATTTTTCCCCCAAAATATTCTCCTATTTGAGCTGATTCCTGCTTTGATTTCCCCTTTTCCCTCTATCCCCCTGTCACCCTCTCTGTTTAATGTGACCCTTCATTTCTCTGCATGGAACAACCTTTCTGTTTCTTGCGTGGTTACCAGGTTTTCTTGCCTCCAGACGTATCTTTTGAGTGGGATCCCTTGGGATTATTTATACATGTATAGACCTTTGAGCAGCAGTCTCTTTAATTTGGTCTCTTTAATCACTCTTTCTGTGTTGTCTCTTTGAGATTTTCCTAAAAGCATCCTGATAATCTTGTTCAAATTGAAAGAAAAAAAAAATACCTTTTTTAAAAGAACAGACTGTGGAAAGCTGGGTCACTTTGAGCAGTGTCACAACAAACTGATGTTTTTCAGTTGGACAGATTTTTACCTAAAGAAATTGTGAAGTGACTGGCAGATGTTAATGGGCAGAAAGGCAGATTTATTCTCTGTGCAGAGGGGCCTCAGGACAGGCAGTGCCTCCGAGCTGAGCCGGGTACCAGCTCAGCACCTGCCTGCCCTGCTGGGTTTAAAACACACCTTTTCTGCTCTGCTTGTAGCTGGGAGGCTCCCTGGGCTGCTGAGCAGGGACCTTTCTCTGTTGTATCCACTTAATTGGGGATATTTAAGGGGACAAAACCCCATTTGGAATCAAGCAAACCAAGCTGAGGATTTGAAATTCTCCTCCTGTTTAGCACCTTTGATGGTGGAAAAGCCCCAGTTTATCTCCTGGTGCACTGCAGGGTGTTTGATGTGAAATGGAAAATCCACAATGGGTTGGTTAAAAGCCTTGCAGTAATCAAGGAAGAGGAATTATTAATTCTCTGAAGGGGTCTGTCATGACCTACTTTACAGCTGCACTGTGTCTCTTGCTGCAACTGGAACCAGAACATGACAGATCTTAAAGCACCCCACACATGGAAAAGAAAAAAAGAACTGTAATGGTTAAAATGTCGGGCATTTGTAAAAATATTTTTCCATCACTGTGTCAATTTGTAAATATGCAAATGCCAGGAGTAAAACTCTCACTGAGGTGCAGCTTTGGCACCTTTGTGCTACATCCCTGCTCCCCTCCTGCCATCCTTACCCACACTCCTCTGGGGATTCAAAAACATGAGAATATTTAATGTTTGTCCTCCACCCAGGCATATTTAATTACTACTTTTAAAAAGATGCAGAGACCTGATACCGTTCCAGAGCGGTTTCAGAATCAGCAGATTTGGGTTCCAGTTCCAGCTGTCACCCTCTGACATAATTTGAGGCAGCAAATTAGATAAAAATCTCTTATCTTGGTGTGTTACACATTCACCCTCCGATGGCTTGAGCCCTTCCTGGCTGTCCTTGAGTTTGTGGGGAAAGCACCTCGGGAACTCCAGGGAATGTTTGTTTTGAAGCCATCCCCTCTTTCTGTCCGGCTTGGGAGGACGTTGCTGGGGCCGGAGATCCGGGGCAGAAAATGTTGACGGCATTCCTGAGCTCTCCTCTTTATTATCCCCCCCCAAATATTTGGAAGCTGAAGTCGTTAATGTTTGGTGGAATGCGGAACAGCCGAGCGAGCCCCGCAGTAGATCCCGAAAACATCTTGATTAAATTAGAGGGGAGGTGGAGGGGAGGAGGGCTGGAACAAAGAGGCCGTTGAGGAGCTGGCACGGCCCGTGCTGGGAATTTATGTTGCAGCCAGGGGTGGCAGAACCTCCAGCCCTGCACATGGTGCAGATACACCCTGGAGTAACAAAGGAGTGTGTGTTCCTGCGGGCGCGCTCGCGGCGGCCTCCCTGGGCTGGGCAGAACCTGCATCCCCAGCCCATCAGTCCTGCCAGCTCCTGCCGTGGCTTCCTTGGGTGCTGCTGGTGCTTTTCCAGCTTTGCAGAGAAAGGAAAGGTTTTTATGAGCTTTCAATGCCCAGCAAAGGTGAGGAGCTGCCCCACTCTCCCCATGCTCAGCTCCTGTGCCATCTCCCAGGGATGCTTTTCCAGCCAGATCATCCCCCAGATCTACAGGAGAAGGGTTTAACCTGATCAGATAAGAAGGAGACAGGGTTTGTGGGGACACCCCCTCTCCACACGCACACCCAGCTCATTAGTGGAGCCAATTAATTAAGATTTTGTAAGATTTTGTTGCACAAGTCTTTCCTCATGTTAAGGGAGGTACAGACAGACTTGGCTGCAGGTACAGCCAGGAGTAGATCACAGTGAAGCTGATCAGAATATCTTTTATTTATTGCCTTTTCCTGGAAGATTGTTTATGAAATGGATCGTTCTGCCTCTGCAAAACACACAGAATAATAGAGAAAATACAGAACAATGTAGAATTTGCTGCTGCAATAGCAGTTGGTATCTGGAGACATTCACAACTGCCAGGACTGTTGTTGTCTTTCCTTGGCATGGATTTTATTCGTAATTCCGTGGCACTTTCTGGCATGATGCTGGAATCTCTCATGCCTGCATGGCAGTGGGATCAGCAGCCTTTAATCTGCACTTTGAATTCCATGGGAGCTCAGGGAAGTTCTCTTCGTGCATCACCTCCACCTCCCAGCACTGCACTCGAGCAACTTTTTCCTGACATCCAATCCATTTTCCTCTGACTTTCCCAAACAAACCTTTCTGCTTCCTCCAATGTATTTTCATTTATCAGGGTCAGCCAGCTCAGCTTTTTTTCTCCTAAACCTTTTTTTTTTTGATGGAATCAGTGCAGGGAACAGTTTTACATTAACAGTGCTCATTGCACAGCTCTTGTCGTGATGTCCCCTGTGATCTGTCTTACCTTCATCTTAATGGAAGGGTTTTTTCCAGTCCAGCAATCCAGCAGCTTCTTTCTTGAGAGCTCATTTGGAAGCACAAAGAGTTTTGTGTTTTGACAATTTGGCATCTTCTCCTTTCCCCCTTCAACCTGAACCTACATTAAAATATTCGTTTTAATCTCTGTCGCATAATTGATGCTTCAGCAGTTTGTGCAGCAAATGAGCAATTTTTTTAGTGCGAGAAATGAGCAAAATGGGCTGAAAAGAGTGGGGTGAGAGGCAGATGAGGGCCAGGCCAGGCAGTTCCAGCAGCACCGGGGAGCCTGTGGCTGGAAAGCTCCTTCTGTGTGAAAAGTTCAGTGCTGAGGGCATTTCACACAGACCCAGGCAGTCACTTCCATTAATCATCTGCACGTGGAGGAAAAGGCAGCCAGAAAACCCTGGCGACCCAGATCACTGCAGGGGTGAGCAGCAGCCTCAGCTCCTTCTGCTTCCAGCGGTGGAAGCCCCGTGGGTTTGTTCCTGCAAGCTCTCTCAGAGGTTGGGAATCACCAGCTCTTTGCTTTTCTCCACATTAGAGACTCCTCAGAAAAAGCTTTCCTTTGTCAGCATTTGTGTCAGATGCTCTTCTTTCCTGTAGCACCTGGGGAGCAGGGTGAGGAATGTGGGATTGGAACATGTGGAAAATCCAGAGGACTGGGCATTGGATACTTGTGAATCCCATTGTGCTGCCAACAGAGCAATTCCAGGCTGGTCTGAACCACAACACCCCAAAATAATAAAAAAAAAGTCTCCAATAAAGCAATTTTCATCTCAGAAACACTCTATGAGCACTGCTGGACTGGACAGCATGGGGAAAAGAATAATTTAAAATTAAATCAGATAATCTTTCTCTTCTGGCTTTTTAATTTATCAGTGTGCTGGTGGTTTTCTTCCCATGGCTTAGCCCTATCTTGACTTCCTGGGCAGAAATGTTGGTTTAAGCGTGGGTTTGGCTGCATTGCCTCTTTATCTGTTTCTTTTCCTGAACGTTGTAGGCATAAATAATCTTGGGCTTATCAAATTTGCTTGCCCCAGTAGATATTAAACACTTGTAACGTGGGGGTTCGAGCACGCAGACGCTGCCTTAGTGGGCAGTGAATGAGTAAAATCTATAAACTGAATTAAGTTATTCTTGTTACGTGGTGGTTCCCTTTTCCTGCCTCTCTTCAGCTCCCATGCCAAGCTGTGCTGTACCCACAGTGTTGCTTGATCCTGTGAAAATGGAAAGATTGGGTATTTTCAGGCTTGAAAATCGGAAATCTCAAGTTCTCTGGAAATTTCCATCTCTGTTCCATAAAGCTTTCCTGACTGTGCACTTCTAATATTTTGGTTTATTAATACTCCAGGTGCAGTGTGACCCTGGCTGGCTCTGGGCTGGGCACTGATTGGATTTGCCAGCATAAATAGTGGTGCTTAATTGGGCCTAAATTATTTGTGGATGCTCCGTGCTCACTTCCTGTGCCTTTGCAAGCGTCTTCCCCAATTAACTTTCATTTCTCTGTTCTGTTGCAGAGCAAGGAAGTGGGACTGCAGCTCCAGGAGGACTTGATGAAGGTCTTGAATGAACTCTACACGGTAAATCAGTGATTTCTCGGCATCTTGTCAGGCAGAAGGGAGAAGTGTTTGACTTCTCCCACCAAGGCTGAGGAAAGGCTGCAGTTCCTGCAGCTCAAGGTCACCTAAAAAGCTCCATAAATCCCATTTTTTCCTCTCTGTCCTCGAGTTGTTTCAACTCTCTAAGTGTTGGCTCCCCAAAGATCTCACCTTCATGCCCATTTATTCCTTTGCTGCAGTGATGGTTTGAAAAAGAGCCAGAGATAGGAGAATTATTTCCACATATGCCAGCAATCTTGGGGTTTGTGTGGTGTGAGCCTTCAGAGGCACCCACAGAGCTTATGTGTCCCTCAGCTCTCTGCAGAGCAGCTCCTTTTAGAGTCAGAGTTTCCCATCTGTGCTTTTTCCTGCTCGGTAAATCCACTGGAGACCCCAGGGAAGAGGTGAGGAGGAAGATGTGATCCCAAGGGTTCATGTGCTCTGTGGGGTTTTTCTTCTCCTCACACAGACGAGTGGAAGAGCCTCTTGCCTGATGTAAATTCTGCTTTCTGCAGCTGTTACTGAGCTAGTTCTCTTCTTTAAAAGCAGAACTCACTGTTCAGTTGCTCAAAATGCCTTTTGTTTTGTCCTTCCTTAGTGGTTTGCTGGGTCATGACACTGAGATTTGTGTTCTGGCCTTCCTCCTTCCAGAAGCTGACCAAGGGTTGTTTCTCAAGCTGTGGCATATTGACCCTGTGGTGGAATCTGGGGTGAAAATCAGAGTTACAGAATTTCAGGGGGTTCCCTGTAATTCCCTGTGTCAGTAAAGTGGATAGAGGGAATTGTTTCATTGCAGTTTGTTACAATTAGAGCCTCAAAGCCAAATATTCAGGCAAATCAGCACTCCAGAAGCTGTTTTCTATTTGAGGGCATCATTGGCTCAACTTTTGAGTCATGTCATGGATGGGATTCTAAGGAAGGACATGGGTCTGCCTCTAAAAAGAGACTTTTAGGAACTGGGATCAATTTCTAATCCAAGCTCAGCTGGATCTGAAGTGGCTGGAGACTGGAGTTGCATGGACAGGGGATCATTTCTGGGTGCCAGGCTCTGACAGGTCATTTTTTGAGCCAAATAGTGAGTCCTGGTAATTCCTCTACCCCTGGAAGGAAGAATTCCAGACAGAATTCCAGACAGAATTCCAGAATTCAGCCTTTGCTAAACAACGTGATGTAAGGTATTGATATTTTTAATGTCAGCACTGGGAATTTGAAATCTATTCATTCATTCCTCCTGCTGCAGAACTCTAAATTGTCCCTTCACCAGAAAACCTTTTCCTTTGCAAAAAGCCACTTCTGATCATGCTGAGAGATGCTTTTTGCTGGAATTAAAGCCACCCCACCAGTGATTACATTTAGTGGTGCTTTTAGAAATAATTCCATGTCTTTTTCTGCTGGATGTGGCACTCAGTGGGTCTGGGCTTGGTGACAAAGTGAGGATCAACCAAAGGCTGGATGATCTTGGAGGTCTTTTCCAACCTCAGTGACTCCATAATTCCACATCCAAAGGACTGGCAGAATCCCTGCTTTTAGGCAAAATGGATCTGGGTGAAATCTTTACTTTCTCTACATAAATAAAACACAGAGGGTTGTCCCAACCTGTAATTTTTTTGTCCTGTGCCATCTTGCCCTCAGCAGACCCCAGTGAGTCACCAGAGTCCCCACACCAGAGCCTGTGGCTGCCAACGTGGCCTAAAACCATTAAAAACCCGTTAAAACTGGGATTTCTCCCTCTGCTTCCGCTCTCTGCCAGCTCCACTCTGAGTGAGAGAGGAGAAGCAACCCCTTTGCATCTATTATTATCATTATCAACGCCTGCTTTATAGTCTGAGCATCTGCAGGGGCTGGGAGTGCGTGTGTGTGAATTATTCAGGATGTGTCTTTAGCACTGGCTGCAGTCACATTCCCTTTCATGTTCAAATCCTGACTCTCTGTGGCTCTGGGAACCTCTGCTGATCGCTGCAGAGGGGGAGCGTGTGGCCCACTGGGGTAAAATCCTGTTAAGTTGTGGTGCAAAATAGCTCTGAAGGGTTTTTATCTGAGATAAATCAAATTATTCACGAGTGAGGCCTTTATTACTGCTGGATTGGGTGACTTTATGCAATTGTGCATTTTTTTTTTTTTTTTGCCCCCTGTGAGTGTTGTATCGTGTTTGTTTTGGTGTGGGATTCAAATTGCTTTGCATTTATGGATAAAAAACTGGTTTATGTCTCATGTCCTTTGGTTCTATTTGCATAACACAAAGCTAGACATTAATATCACGTGAAACAAATGGGATTTTTGTGACTGGAGGGGGTATTTATCTATATTTACTTATAAAAAATGTGCTATAATAAAAGTTGCTCATACAGCACAGCGTCCAGGTCTCCCTAAGCGAAAGAACCACGCTTGTTTATTAATTTTTTTATTACATAAAGTGCCCAGAAGTACTTTTATGTCCCAAATTTGATTTGAACAAACGGCACCTGAGTGGCTCTTGCAGCCACTGTGTTGAGGCTGGATTTACATCCTGTGCTGTTTAAAGCACTGATTCACCCAGATGAAAGACTGATAGGCCTCCCTTCAGAAGCCTTACCTGCTGATGAAAAGCTCTCATTTTCCTGGCATATCATTTTCTTTGAACAGTCAGGGAGGCTGGATTTAGTCTGCATCCTTTTTTTGGTTTTCATGCCTCCTTTATTGGCTTGTGCAAGAAGCCACATGCCAAAGTCAGACAAAGCAGCAGCTGCAAAATCATCCACTTTGATTTCAGATTCGTTCTGAGAGCCACACTCGCTCAGGCACCTCCTGCCCTGCTTTTCTGACATGGGAGATTTCCCTGAGTGTGGTTTTTTTTTTTCTGGTTCAGGTGTTTCAGACTAACAGCCAGCTCTGCCTTGCTGGGCCTTGCTGGGCCCTGAGCGTTGGTCGTTGTTCTCTGCAGGTGATGAAAACCTACCACATGTACAACGCCGACAGCATCAGCGCCCAGAGCAAGCTGAAGGAGGCAGAGAAGCAGGAGGAGAAGCAGATTGGGAAGTCAGTGAAACAGGAGGACAAGCAGACCCCGCGCTCCCCCGACTCCACCTCCAACGTCAAGTTTGAGGAGAAACACGTCCGGAGAAGCTCTGTCAAAAAAATCGAGAAAATGAAGGAGAAGGTACTGGCAGGGTGCACAGGAGCCACTGAGCTCCCCCCTCAAATCCAGATCTCATTCTTTGTGCAGGTTTTATTCAGCACTCAGCTGAAGGAAAGGCAAATCCAGCACCAGGTTTCCTTTGGGGCAGTCAGGTGTGCAGTTTCTGTCATCCCGGGGAACACAGGCATGGCACAAAAAGCTGAAACCACGTTAGAGTGGGAAAGCAGCAGTTGCCTGCTTGGAATTCATGGTTAACATGATTATTTTTGTTGTCCAAAGCACGAGGCCTGTGCTCCAGGGAGCCCAGCAATCCCAAACTGGCTTCGAGGGCGAACCAGGAGCCTCAGCAATCGGTCACTTAAGCAGTTCAGCTCTAAGGTTCAAGCCAGTAGAAGGGATGGAGTTATTTTTGAGTGGATTTAGGCTCTGGAAGGACCAAGTTCAGGCCTTGGAAGAGGTGGGGTGCCTGTAGCAACACTCAGACAACTCATGGGCTTCTGTGGTGGTGCTGGAGCTGGGCCATAACCTCCTAAACCCACCCTGTTCCTTCATTCCTCCTTTAATCTTCCCTGTCCCACAGTCTCAAGGCTTTCAATGCAGCATAGTAATGCTTAAACACATCTAAACAATTAATCTGCATTTCAAGTCTTGGAGTCCTGGCAAAACTGGAATTCAAATGGGTGAAATCTGTGTGAGCAGAGTAAGACTTGTTCAGCGTTCTCTGGTGTTACTCAAGAGTGCTGCTCACCTCTTTTGATGCTATATTCTGGTTTTTGTTGTCTTTCAGCGCCAGGCAAAGTACACAGAAAACAGACTGAAGGCAATTAAGGCAAGAAATGAGTATCTGCTGGCCCTGGAAGCCACCAATGCCTCTGTGTTCAAGTACTACATCCATGACCTGTCTGATCTCATTGATGTAAGTGCTGCTGCTCGGGGCCAGCAACCTCCCACGTCCCTCTGCTCCCTCAGCATCCCCTGCAGGAGCACAGCTGGAAACCTCTGCACAGCTGGGCTGGGCAGCTTGGGGGGTGGCAGGGGCCTGGTAATTGGTCATTAGGCTGTGACAAGAGCTTTTCTCAGGTGGCCACCTCTGTTACACAGACAAGGAACCGGGCACTGAGAGAGAAAAGGAGGAGCTGCTTCGTTAAAGTGAAACCCAGCTTCAGTATCACGCTGCTGCCTGACATGTTCACTTGACTATTTTAAGGAAACCTGCAAGATTTTAACTCAGAAGCATGTCTGAAAAAAAGATTTTTAGCTGTAGAAACAGTACAAGAAATTTGGTAGAAGAGAGGGAGTTCAGAAGTGTTTCCTGAAGCTGCTTTTAACTGGTTTTGGAAAAGTCGTAGAATCATGGAATATCCTGAGTTGGAAGGGACCCATGGGGGTCATCCAGTCCAACCTCTGGCCCTGCACAGACATCCCAAAATCCCACCCTGTGCCTGAGGGTGCTGTCCAAGCACTCCTGGAGCTCTGGAAGGTTTGGAGCAGTGCCCATTCCCTGGGGAGCCTGGTCAGTGCCCCAACACCCTCTGGTCACCCACCTTTCCCTGATCTCCGTCCCAAACCTCCCTGACACAGCTCCAGCCCTTCCCTCAGATCCTTTCCCTGCTCATCAGAATAGAATTCAGTCTCTCCCCATTCAGGGGACAGCAATTCTGCTTTTGGGAAAATGCACCGTGAAAACACCCCGAAATTCTGATTTTTGAAAGCTCAGAAGAGCCAGTCAGGGATGCTGAGGTTATTCCCAAGGATGGAACCACCCCTTCAGCCTGAACACGCTGCATGTGGGTCAGTGGCTCTGGTGGCTCCTGTTCCCCTTGCCAAGGCCATCCCTGCTGGAAGCACTTGGCTGCAGAGCCTGGAGGGAGCTGCTGTGGAGGAGCAGGGAGCGATGAGCACAAGAGTCTCTAGACACAGGCAATAAAGAGCACTCAGATCTCTATTAATTACTCAGCTATTAGAATAACCAGCAGTCTATAGGATACATTTATTCAGCTGATGATAAACTCCCCTGGAGTGCTCTTGTGCCAGGTGTTGATTTAAACCTGTCCTTTGGAGGTCAGGGCTGTCACCGAGAGTGGGCTTGAAAAATGCTGTTGTTTCCAAATGTCGTGGTTTGCAGGATTGCTGCTCTGGAGAGGCCTGGTTTGTTTATTCCTGCTGCCTTTTTAGGAGCCCTGTTTTGGTTATCATTTGCTCAACCTTAATTGCGTGGCCCTGGGTTTTTAACAAATGAGAACTTTGTGTTTATATCGAAGCTACAAGGTTGGGATTAATTTCACCAGCATCAGCCTAATTTAATTGTTCCAATTTTATTCTTCTAAAGCTCTGTCTCTCAAGTCTTCCCCCAAATGCTGCCCATGTGCCTGGTTCAGCTGTCTGTTCTTGGTGTATTTTCATGGATCACAGGTAGCAGAGAATCCTTTTGGGTTTCACAAGCCCAGAACAATCTCTAAGCACAGAGCTGAGGTGTTTCCAGCAGGACAGGACAAACCCAGGGTACCCAGTCCCAGCTGTGTCTGGGGCATGGCAGGCAGTGGTGCAGGACAGGAATCCAAACTTCTGCAGCCCAGAGATTTGTCTGTTCCTAGAGAGGAGCCCTCGTGGCTCTGGGTGAGTCCCTGCCCAAGTTAACCCCCTTGGAGCATTCAATTTAACACCACAAGTTCTCATCATCTTCAAAATAAAAGTGTTATCTGCTCTGTGTTCAGGCGTGGAAAAATGTGGGACTTGTCTGGGAGCACAGGAGATGGAATTCAGTTATCTCGTTGTTAAGACACAGGGCAAATAGATTTATTAATGCCTTTGATCCTGAAGGATTGAAAATTAACAATTATAACCAGTGATGGTTATCTGAGCCATCTGACTTGAATAAAAATGCGATTTTTAAGCTGGGCTGTAATGCCTTCCCTCGATCTAATCATTTGATGATATTGAATTTTGAAATATAATATAAAAGTAATCTTCAAAGTCACTTACAAGGAGATTGTGTTAGGCCAAACAGCATTAAACTTGTCATGTTTATCCAGCACGGTGGGTTCCCTGGGCAGTGTGCAGGGAAGGGTAACAGGGAGTTAATTCTTTGTCGAGAGTTAAGAGCAATAAATTGTTTCTGCCATAGCCCAGTAGTTTTGAATTTCCTGACTTTGGGGACTGAGACAGCTCTTTGATGCTAATGAAATATTACAGTAATGGGGAAGTTTGCATTAACTCATATTTATAAAAGGGTCACTAGGACAGGATTGGAAAAGAAGAGATAAAAACGTGTGTGTGAGTCCCAGAGCCTACTTTGCTCTTCCAGGGACAGGTATTCCATGGCTGTTTACTCCAGGATCTCATCTCTCCCCTTCCAAATCTGAATTGCATTTTAAAACAAAGGGCTTTTTCCCCTTAAATCTTCTGGTTTTGAGGCCTGTTTGAAAGCCAACTGGCAAAGGGTTAATCAGCTGTCATGTTGGGAAGTGAATTTGAATGAGTTATCATTAAATTCTTATAAAAAATTGATTTCCTTTGAGAACGATTCCATCAAACATTTATATAACCCAGAAAAGGGATGGCAGGACTGGTGCATTTATAAACATGGAACACTGGACTTAAAAAAAAAAAACCCTTTAAAGTGGGGGAGTGGGCTGGGAAATGTTTTCTGTCTGTGGCTTCAGCAGCAAAGAGCCAATGCACTTTGCCTGAGTGAGGTGAGGTGTGGCACATTAACTCCCTTTGCATTCCCAGTCCTCCCAGTGCACTGGAGGGGACACTGGGAGGACAAACTGGGCACACTGGGAGGGTGCACAGCCGCCTGTCCCGCAGCAGGAGTTGTGTCCTGCGGTTCAGGAATGACCAGGAGCTGCTGGAGAGGGTCCAGCAGAACCCACAGAGATGATTTGGGGTCGGGAGCATCTCCCTGATGAGGAGAGACTGCGGGGCTGGGGCTGGTCAGTGTGGAGAGGACAGGGCTGAGAGGGGATCCATCAGCCCATACCAATATCCCCAAGGGTGTCAGGAAGGTGCCAGGCTCTGTTCAGCGACAGCACAAGGAATAATAAACTACAACACAAGAAATTCCACCTCAACATGAGGAAGAACCTCTGTCCCTGAGGGTGGCAGAGCCTGGAACAGCTGCCCAGGGAGGGCCTGGAGTGTCCCTCTCTGCAGACACCCCAAACCCACCTGGAGAGTCCCTGTGTCACCTCCAGGTGACCCTGCCTTGGCCTTGGACTGGGTGATCTCCAGAGGTCCCTTGCAACCCCAGAATTTCTGTGAAAAGGAGCGAGTGCTGCTGTTAAATCCAAGCTGATCCTGATGCTGATCCTCGGCCTAACTCCATCCTTCCCCCCATGGCTGCAGGACCAGCCCTGCAGAGTGAGCAGTAGCTGCGAGTGCCTCTTGATCCAAGGCTGCCTCCACACGTGCAGATTCTCAATCAAGCCTCTTTTGGTTTGCTTTTTGTTTTGTTTTTTTTTTTTTTTTCTTGGCTGGTTTTGTTCTTTTCTGATTGAATGCAAAGTCCCTTAATTCTCTGCCTCCAGCCCAAGCAGCAACTGCAGCTCTTTTTCCAAGGCTCCACACCTGCCACAGCTTGTTTGGCACAAGAGCCAGGCTTCCAGCAGCACTCGGTGGCAGGAATTCTGTGGGAGCAGGGAATGGTCCAGCAGTTTCTCTTCCCTCTCCCCCCACCCCTCCTTCTTCTTTTTTTCCCCCTTTTTTCCTCTGCGTTTGCAAACAATGACAGTGATGAGACCCAAATGATGGGCGAGGAGGAGTTTTCATGTGAATTTTGCTTACAGAGCAGCACAGCAATCGAGCAGCTGCTCTCTTTCTTTCCTTTCTGGATATTCTCCTAGTGGATGTAATCTTGCTTGTAATTCCAAGAAGGTGGGCTCCTTCTCGCTCACTTTATTAGATGGCTGAAAATTCCAGGCTGGTTCTGATCTCATGCTAATGAAAAGCTCCTTTTTTTTCCCCTTCTGAAACATGAAAACTTGGCTCTGCAGCCGTGGTGGAAATGAAGCTGCTTGATTGTCTCCCAGTGACATCATCCCAGTGTCAGCCATAGCCAGGAAATTCTTGACCATAACCACTTTCTGCTTCAAAGTTTTTTTGCTCCTCTGTTTCACCCCAGCAATGAAATCATCCCAACTGGTGGCTGCTGGGTTTTTGGATGACTCTCTTCTCATGTCCAAGTCATGCTCCTCCTTCCTGAAGTACACTGGATGAAGCAGTTTGCTGGAATTATGGAATTATTTAGATGCAGATCTATCTTCATAGATGATCCAAATCCTGTGCCTTGCTTTCATCTTCCTTTGAATAATGTTATTTAAGGATTTTGGACTGTTTTCATAGGAATCAGGACCCCTAAAAAGTCAGGTTAGAATTTAGGGAAATACCCTGCCCTGCTGTTGAACTTTGCCACTTCATTTTTGAATGAAATGGGTCTCTAGGACTCCATGAAAAATGAGTCCCTAAAACTCCAAGAAAACTCCACAAACTTACAATACTTTAAGTTTGGTAATTAATTACAACACAGTGATAAATTTGCATGGGGTTAGAGGTGCTCTGTGCAGTCAGTGAGAGATGTGGCACCTCCCTCCCACCCAGCACGTGACAAAATACCCACAGCTCATTCCCCATTCATACAGCTCCTGCCTTTGGAAACATTCAAATTCCCATTCCGGCCTTTTATTCCCTTTATTCATATAGACTTGTGTGTGTTTTCCAGCAGTGCTGTGACCTGGGCTACCACGCCAGCCTCAACAGAGCCCTGAGGACGTTCCTGTCGGCCGAGCTGAACCTGGAGCAGTCCAAGCACGAGGGGCTGGACGCCATCGAGAACGCCGTGGAGAACCTGGACGCCAACAGCGACAAGCAGAGGCTCATGGAGATGTACAACAACGTCTTCTGCCCCCCCATGAAGTTCGAGTTCCAGCCACACATGGGTGACATGGTCAGTGTGGGGCCCTCCTGCAGCTCTGCCTGTTCATCTCCCTCATTTCTGATAAATTGAACCACTCCAGGGCCGCCTGTTTGGCTCTTTTGGGAGCCTGAGAGGTGGGAGATGATGCAAAGATTAAGCAGAGGCTCATGGCAGAGATATCTAAATTTTAATTTTTTGGCTATCCAAGCTACTGGAGGTGAAAATGCTTAATGGGTTTGATATTAAATGTGAGTAGGAAACACCTTCATTCAACCTACAGGTTCGTCCCCAAGACAAGCCTCTGAATTTTGAGAAGAAACCTAAATGCTGGTTTTTTGCAGCATCTGAGTGTGCAATCTGAGAACACAAAGGGTTTGTAGTGGTGCTTTTTGCACCCTCCCTGTGAGACGGGGCTGTCAGAGGACTCTCCATTTTTGGCAGGGCAAATCCCTCTCTTTATAGGTTTATCAAGCTGTGGTTGCTCAGCTGGGAGCTGTTGAAAGTCACACGAGCTGAAACTGGTTCTGAACAGGCACATGTGTGCAGTGGGACGATTTAGGTCAGTTGGTTGGATTTCCAGATTATCCCCCGAGCACAGACTGGAGGATGGTCTCTTGCAGCCTCTTCTTTTGGGCTGGGAATTACAGCCACTGCTCCAGGCTCTTCTTTGTCTCTCCCGTTTCAAGTGAAACCTTCAGACTGCAAGTGACCTTTCCTGGATTTTTCTGTGCTTCTGATCCTGTAAAACCCTGGGAAGAATAGGAATTACTTGCAGAGTCTCATTCAGGAGCAGCTCCCATTCACTGAATCATTTATCTTGCTGCTTCTCAAGGCCAGAGAAGTGTTTATGAATGCAGCTGATGGTCTTGCAGCAATGGTGCTGCACACAGCAGATTATATCAGAGAATGTGATGGTGTGTGTGCATGGGTGGGATAAAACTCCCAGTTTCAGTTTCTGTCTCTAGAAAAACAGCCTCAGGCAGTGAGGTCAGTGTTTTCTTTTAAGAAACCACACAAAACCCAGAACAAAACTGAAGGGGAAAGCTGCCCCGTGCTGTGGAATGAAGAAGGCTGAAGCACTGAACCAGATTCTTGATTTTTGATGTGATTTAT
The DNA here is from genome assembly GCA_013398055.1 of Ifrita kowaldi. NCBI lineage: Eukaryota > Metazoa > Chordata > Aves > Passeriformes > Cinclosomatidae > Ifrita > Ifrita kowaldi. The sequence goes on from VZRS01013580.1 coordinate 70,798, forward strand.
CCAAATACCTGGGATAAAGCACCTCCAGGCTTTCAAAACACACGACAAACTGCCATCACTGAGAGCAGCTGTTGTTTTCTAGCTCTGCTTTGATGTTGCCATCACTTCTTGCTCTCTGTTCAGTCCTCATGGACCTTCTCCTCTGGTTGAAATCCAGCGCTGCCCAGTTTTAAAGCTCAGCACTTTGGAGAACGTTTGTGTCTGATAAATAAAGGAGTGATTGCAATGTCCTGCTGTGCTGTTTCTCTTGCAGGAGTCTCAGCTCTGTGCCCAGCAGCCAGTCCAGAGTGAGTTGGTGCAGAGGTGTCAGCAGCTGCAGTCCCGGTTATCGACGCTGAAGATCGAAAATGAAGAGGTCAGTTAATAACCAAAATTCAGCAGCCCCTCTTAGCCACTTACTGGGCACTGGTTATGGAAGAATCTGGTTGTTGTGGTTCTTTCTTATCAACACTTGGGTTAAAATTCAAGGCCAAGGCATCCTGTGCATTAATTAGTGTGTGATCTCGCAGGAAAATTGGGTGTATGGAGAGAATCCTTTAAAATACCTCCCCATGTCTCTCTCCCCATCCTTAACTTGATAAGACTGGCTGTGGTGCAGAAGCTGTGTTTGGATAGCAAAGGGAAAAGGAGGAATTTAATGTTTTGAAGTGAGTTTGCATAACCCGAGTTAAAGTGATTTTTGTTTACTTGGCCATCCAAGATGAGAAGAAGATGACATGAATGGGGATCTGATCTCTGCACCTCCGTGTTCAGGAACCTCTGGGCAAAATTTGCAACTCCTTTTATGTCTAGAAAGTTGATTCTGGCCTTTAGTAAAAAAGTACAGTGCAGCAGAGTCCTGTTTGTAATTAACATCTGATGCCCAGTAATTGCAGAAGACAATTGGAGCATCTTTGTTCAGCTCTCTGTGCTTTGAGGTTAAATTTCTTTCCATCTCCTCCTGATCCCAGCCTGAGAGATCACAACTGCGATCCTGGCACGGAGTCCTGGCAGGTTCAGGGTGCTGCCAGCTCTGTGCTTGCATGGACTGTGCTGTTAATGAGCCAAAATTAATTACAGCGTGCAGGGCGTGAAACCAGTAATATCTGTTTATTAGTGAAGTGCTCCAGGGGACTTCACCACCTCTGTTGTTTACTTACAACATCAAACCTTCGGGTTTTGAGTTCTCTCCTTCTCGTGGGCAGGTTAAGAAGACGATGGAAGCCACGCTCCAGACAATCCAGGACATTGTCACAATCGAGGACTTTGATGTCTCTGACTGCTTCCAGTACAGCAACTCCATGGAGTCTGTGAAATCCACGGTGTCGGAGACGTTCATGAGCAAACCCAGCATTGCCAAGAGACGGGCGAACCAGCAGGAGACTGAGCAGTTCTACTTCACAGTAAGGGGCTGATTCTTAGGAATTTAGGAGGGTTTTTTTTTTCTTTTGGGAAATTCTCCCCTCTGAGCTTGGGCAGGCCCTGGCACAGGGTGCCCAGAGAAGCTGTGGCTGCCCCTGGATCCCTGGAAGTGTCCAAGGCCAGGAGGGGCTTGGAGCAGCCTGGGACAGTGGGAGGTGTCCCTGCCCATCCCCTGGATGATCTTTAAGGTCCCTTCCATTCCAGCCCATTCCCTGTTTCTGTAATTTTCTGTGTGATCTGTTCAGAATTATCCTCACAAGAGAGTGCAGAGGGATGCTCTTGTCTGACAAAAGATGCTTCTCTCTGATTATGGGCAAGCAGAAGCAGCTCGTTGGGGTTCAAAATTGTGCTCTCTCAATTCTCTGCAAGTATTTTGGGATGCCTCTGTTGATGCAAACGTAGTCTGTGGGTAAATTGTGTCAAATTTGATTTCTTCTGCATCTGAAAAGGAATTTTCTGAGAAAAAACGTAATAGCTTGTAAACATCAAATTTCAGAGCTAGTGCAAACTAAAAGAATGTTCAGCTCTTCCATTTTTTGTTATTATCATCTTACAATTTCAGCCTGCAGAAGCTTTTCATTGAGTTGGTTCTTTTTACAAGATGCTAAGAGCTTTTTGATACTCAATTTCATACCAGACTGTGTTTTTCCTACATCAGATTTATATTAAACTGTTGAATTTGTTTCCAATTTCAGAATATTTCAGAATAGCAGATGAAAATCATGGATTTTACCCTGGTTACTTTGTCATTCCCTTGGGCATCCTTCACCACCTTCTTCCCAGAATGGTGCTGCTTGTTAAAATCTGAATTTTCTGTGCACTAACTTGGCAGGATGGTTCATGAGGCCTTGACTTAGAAAAATCCAAAATCCTTCGCTGAAGGTGAATCTGGCTATTGAGAGAAGTGGGTGGAGAAGCTGCTTCAATTAAGAAGGGATTGACCACCCTGCCCAGGGTTATGGAACTAGAAAAGTGATTTTTAATTGAACTCTGAGCATTCCCTCTCCAGGGAGGGCTATTCGAGTTCAAACAGGAGGAGGAGGAATCCAGGGCTTCATTTGGGTGGGATATTTCTCCATTTCATGTTGTTGGTGTGGTGTTAGAGACAGACCCTCTTTAAGCAGCCTGATCAGATGCTGCATTGATCTGCTATTGACCAGGCTTATAAATAGCCTTGATAAGGATTTCCAGCTCTGAATCTCCCAGGAGCAGCTTTTTCAGTGTCTGAGAAAACCCTCAGATGGGTATTAATGAGGCTTGAGGGCAGAGCTTTGTGTAGGGGATAAAAACAAAGTGCAGTGCAGAAGTGAGATTTAATTCCCTTTTACCTCGTGATGTGCTGAGTGCTGGGGGGTGGGAACTGTAAGAAAAAAGCTGATTTAAAAGAATATTCCATATTAATGTGGCTCAGGGAGGCAATTCCATGTGCTGCATTCCTAGGCAGAGCTTTTGGGTAAATACAGAGATGGCAGCATGAGAATTTAGTGGAAGGATCCTCACTGGAGTATCTCCAAACTGGAATAATCTGTATTTCCACTGGAGGCACATCCCTGCATGGTGGTGCTGCTGGATCTCGTGGTGGGCTTTGAAGGGAGATTGGTATTCAGGGTAATTTAAACTTCCCTGGGCAAGTGGAAAGCAGAGGGGAAGGATGGGCTGAGCACTGGGCTGCTGCAGGTGGCTCAGGGAACTTCAGGGAGCCAAAATCCGGGGATGTGCTGCTGCTGCCATGGCCACAGCCCTGCTTCCCCAGCCAGGGATGGAGGCAGAGCTGCCCAGCAGGGCACAGCTGGCACCCAGCCCCACCTGGGCGCTGGGAAGGGGGTGAATGATTTCATTCCTTCCCCTTCCTTGCCCCAGATGAAATCCTCAGGAGTTCTCCTGCAGTTTGATTTTTTTTTTTTTCCCTTTGACTGTTTCTATTACGCCAAAAATCCAGGGCTGTTGGATCTTTGTAACTCACTGGGAAAAGCCTCAAGCTTTATTTTTAAATTAATTTTTTTTTTGTCAGCATCCTTGCAACAGGCAGGGAACAGAATGTTAGGCATGAGAAAATATTAAAAAAACCATGAGATTCTGCACTGGATGGGAACATCTTTTTCTCCTTTAAAGCACCCCCTGGTACCTGTTGATGTTTTTAATGACCTCGAAGCCAGAGCTTTGCAAGTCCCAGCGAGTGCTTCTGCCCTGCCCTGCCTGCAGTCACCTTAGGCTGGGCTTAAGTGTTTAGATCTGCTTCAAAGGGGAGCTTAACTCTGCCTAGACGAGTTGATCTGCTGATCTTTAAGCTTCTGCTTGCAGCTGAGCCTTCCAACCCTCCTGTCCCTTCACCTGAGCGTGACCCTGAGACCCCCCAGAACCAGATTTATCCTCAACCGCCCCCACTTCAGACTGGTTCTTTTTGCAGTTTATACTCATCATATTTTCTTCTGCAGAAATTTAACTGATTGAGCAAAATGTATAGTTAGGGCTTGGCAAGCAGATTCTACAGGGAAATTCCCCCAAAACATTTAATTAGTTTTTCATAGTGGTGATCACGCTTCCTGTTTCCTTCTAAAACAACAACAAAAAGTTGAAATATTAATAAAGGAAGCAGGAAATGCTGAGACTTTCCTAAGGGACTTAATTGTTGTGAAATGTTTCTTTCAATGTTGTCAAGCGAGGGGACATAAAACACGGGCTTTTGGCGGTTAATTAAAGCCATTTTTGTTTGTTGTGTCAGTGCACACAGGGCTGGGGAGCCCACAGGGGAAGCTTCGTTAGTTCCTGGAAGGTTTTCCCTCACCCTCGCTGCTGCCTCAGTGTGTGTTTATGTATTTATTTATTTATGTATATATTTCTTCTTGACTCTTTGCTGCTCCTCCAAAGGCCGAGCAGGGTCCAGGCACTTGCGTTGTTAAAAATATTCATTTTTACTTGAAGGGTTTGCAGTCTAACAGATCAGAGCTGGAAGGAAGTGGATTGAACTGGGGAAAGCTGGAAGTGTCCGAGGCCAGGCTGGACAGGGCTTGGAGCAACCTGAGAGGGTGAAAAGTGTCCCTGCCCATGGAACTGATGAGCTTTGAGGTCCCTTCCCACCCAAACCGTTTGGATATTTGATTACAACCAAGAGCATTTCATTATGAGACCAAACCCCTCTCTCTGTGTTTATTCTGCTGGCTGAGTTTTTAAGATCTCTCACGATTCCCAAGAGTGATCTGAGTGCCATGTCCAGGTGACACCACCAGGGATGGGCACTCCAAACCCCCCTGGGCAGCCCCTGCCAAGACCTGACCACCCTTTCCATGAGGAAATTCCTCAGGGAAATTCCAACCCGAGCCTCCCCTGGCCACACCGCGGCCCTTCCAGGCAGGGAATCCACGTGGGAATCTCTAAGTCCTTCCCTGTATCCCCAGGGAATTCTGCTTTTTGTTCCGGATTCCTGGTGCCTCACCACCCACAGCATTCCCAAAGCACCCCCTGCCACGAGGGTCTCTGTGGGGAGGAGCTGCTCCCCACCCCGCAATCCCAAATCCCAAATCCCAAATCCCAGCGCTCCAGGAAAAATTCAGCGCCGATTTTTCCCGCGGTTCGGCATGGGGGGAAACCCGGACTGGATTTCCCCTGGAGTACGGAATGGGGGAAAACCCGGACTGGGGTTTTTCTGGCGTACGGAATGGATTCTGGGGAAAACCCGGACTGGAATTTTCCCGGAGTACGGAATGGACTCTGGGAAAAACCCGGACTGGACTTTTTCCGGAGTACGGAATGGACTCTTGGGAAAACCCGGACTGGACTTTTTCCGGAGTACGGAATGGACTCTTCGGAAAACCCGGACTGGATTTTTCCCGGAGTACGGAATGGACTCTCGGGAAAACCCGGACTGGATTTTTCCCGGAGTACGGAATGGACTCGGAGGAAAACCCGGACTGGATTCTTCCCGGAGTACGGAATGGACTCGGAGGAAAACCCGGACTGGATTTTTCCAGCAGCACGGAATGGATTTTTGCCCGAATCCATTCCGTACTGCAGGAACAATCCAGTCCGGGTTTTCCCCCATTCCCTGCAGCGGCGCCGCGGGGTTTTTCAGGGATGAGGATTCGCCTTCCCAGCTTTTTGTTCCCAGGTGTTTGAGGCAAAACAACACTTCGGGAACACCGAGATGCCCGTTCCTGGCTCCGGGTCCTTCGGTGCTGGGTCGGGAAAGCAAAACAGAAGGAGAAAGGGAGCCCTTTCCCGAGGAGTTCACACGAGCAGGGGAACCGCACCTGCCCCGGCAATCCGGGTGTTTTCCTCCCGCGATGCCAGCGTTTGCTGGGGGTTTAGGAGTTCTCCTTTTGTTTTGGGTTTGTTTGTTTGTTTTTCCGCGTTTGCTGGGGGTTTAGGAGTTCTCCTTTTGTTTTGGGTTTGTTTGTTTGTTTTCCCTCTGCAGGAATTCTCCCCGTACGTGTTGCTAGGGGACAACAACGACCGGGTGCTTCAGCGGGACAAAAGCCCGGGCTCGGCTCGGGGCGGTGCCGCTGCTCCGTCCTTTACCCGGGGGTTTCTCCTGCAGGGCGGAGATACCGCCAGATTTGGGCTGGGAAAAGTCAAACTGCTTCGAACTGCGAGACAAGAGATTAAAGATTTGCAAAAAAACCCCCAAAATTTGCAGAGCTGTGAAAAATCAGGGAGCAGTGGGGAAAAATGCCTGCGCGGCTGTACAGTTTTTCACCACAAGAGTAAATCTGAACGTAAATAATATCTTTATTTGTTTTGTCCCGTGCCCCCTGTGCAGCCCTGTGGATCATCCAGCGTGGAGGCAGACGCAGGGTTTGACAAGTAAAGTGGGGTGAGAGAGGTTAAGTGAGAGAATAAGCACAGTAGCAGCCTTTTAGTTGGTTAAAACAGATTGCTCATTCAGCTGCCCGTGACGTGCCTGCAGAGGGGTGGATGGCAGCTCCTCTGATGGCTTAAAAGATGCCAAACATTCAGCTGATCCCACAGTGGAACAATGGAAATTGCCCTGAAGATCGAGAATCACAGAATTACAGAATTGTTACGGTTGGAAAGGGCCTCCGAGGTCATTGATCCAAGCTTGGTTGGGCTCGAAATATGGGTGGACAGAGCTTAGACTTGCCCAGATACATAAATCAGGATTTAGTTCGTCCTTTAACCGTGAATTTCAGTGTTATTCTGTCACTATAAACTTCAATGTCACTCTGTAAATTCGGTGTCACTCTGCCCCCATGTTCACAAATCCAGCAGCCCAAAGACTCGATCAGAGAAACGAAATGTCCACTCACCATCCTGTTTTTTGCCACCTCCACAGAAAATGAAGGAGTACCTGGAGGGCAGGAACCTGATCACGAAGCTCCAGGCCAAGCACGACCTTCTCCAGAAGACCCTGGGAGAAAGTGAGTGAGGGTCCCCATGGCAGCTGTCAGCCTGTTGCATTTACTGAATCACTCAGCGGAGGGTGGCAGCCCTGGGTTAGTGGTGCAGAGTGGCCGAGCTCATGTTTTGTGAATTGATTCCTCTGATCTGCATGAGAGAAAAGCCAAATGACCCCCACGGCTGCTTGATGAACGCCAAAATGCTTAACGAGGCACTAATGGGCATCACTGATTTGTTGCAGTGAGTTTGTGCTGCCCTCTCCTTCATCCTCCCCTCCTTCACACCCATCCTGGTTATCACTTAGCGAGCTCCAAACCTGGTGATTTACTGATGAATTCAGAATTATTGATGGGCTGGGCCTTCATTTGCGTGGCAGTTTAGCTGCTCCTCACCTCTGTGGGTTCAACCCGGACCAAACCAACTGTGGGATCCCAGGCTTCTATTAGGAGAAGAGCAAACAAATTTCAGAGCATGTAAAATATGTTGCCTGTCTAGAGGGCATCAGTCAGGGGGCAGCAGCCAGAACTGAATATTCATTTGCTGTTAAGAGTCAGAACAAAGGCAGATTTCTTTCCCTTCATGGTATGGGCAAATCCTGTTGGCCAAAACCACTTCAACTATGCATCCAAGTTTCCATAGAAACCTGCCTGCCTTGTATTTGCAGAGGAGAAGGTTTTAACAGTCTAAATGTCAGGTCAAAAAATGGCTCAGCTCGTTCTGAGTTCGTGTCTGGAGCAGGGCTGGCGTTGGGCTGTGTGGCTGAGCTGGACTCCCCGCAGCTCATGGTGTGCAAATCTGCTGGATGAAAACTTAACCAGCATGTGGGCTTTGAAGTGCTTTGCTTTCAGTTTGAAAGTGCTCTGTAAAACTAAAATACTTCTTGCTGCAGTAATTCAGAGTTTCGTGTTTATCAGACCCCAAGCCGCTGGGAGCTGAGGGGAGGAGGTGCCTCAGTTTGGGTTGGATTGGTTGAAGTTGCTCATCTCTTCAGCTGTCCTCTAAGAAAGCGTGGCTGAAGCCAAAGTTTTGTGTCCTCAGGGCATTTTTGTTGTGCCTCCAAACATCTGCAAGTGACAGCCGTGCTGCCCCTGTGACTGATCACATTCCTGGGTCATAGCTGACCTCTGCATTCCAAGACCTATTTCCTCTTAACCTGCCTGCCCCCTGAACCCGGCTCAAGCTGTGGTAGGAGGGAAAGGAGAGGAAATTAAATGTGATTTCTGTATTACTGTGCAGATCTAAAGGCTGCTTCTGTTTTCTTCATTTGCTTTTTGAGCTTTCTTAGTGGCCCTGTGAAGGGACCCAGGGAGTGTCAGGGTGAGCTCCAGCAGCTCCTGAAAAAACTCCTCCTGTCATCTGTGAGATGAAAAGGAGCTGGGAGAGGGAGCAACATCCCATTTCCAAACCCACAGGAGCAGGATAATGGTACAAACTGGGGACTGTGCCTAGACTTATCCATAAAATGTCACTTAATTGGGAAATGGGCAAATAAAATTCCCTTCACACGTCCCCAGAGCACGGTTAGGAGCTTTACAGGAGAATGTGCCTCCAGCTGCGTGTCTTCAGCCCCTGGGAAGTTCAGGGGGTTGTTATTTTTTATTCTCCTCCCTGCCCCATCCTCAGGTGACATTTTGCAGTCGGGGTGCAAATTGCCTTAATCTGAAGATGACGAGTTCCAGTAATAGAAGTAGCAGCAAGTCCTCCTCTCTGCAAGTCATTATGTCCCTGCCTCCTGTACCCATTTGTCACCCTAATGCAGGAGCCCCTTGATGCTGCCACAGCCGTGTAATTTCTCTGTATGAATATTCCATGATGAAAACGGGGACAGATGGCTGGAAATTCTGCCTCAGAATAACATTTTCATGTAAATTATGCACTGTTTTGGCTTTACGTGGGGAGAGCAAAAGTGGCTATCAAGATGTGCTCGACTAATTGTCAGCCATCAGCAATTAGCTGCTTCCCTCATTCCTTCTTCCATCTCCCCAGGAGCAGGAAGACAACTGGAGGGAAGGTGGGTTTTTCAGCTGGTGGGAATCAGTGTGGTTTCACTGATTTTTTTTTCACAGAAGAAATGGGCCTGTCCCATTCCCACCAGCACATCCTCCTTTTTCCTGCCTCTTCTGTTGTGATGTTTTAGGTGATGCTGCATTAGCAAGTCCCGAGCTTGGCTGCTGCTCCCCTGAAAACTCAGTGCAAGTTAATGGAGTGTTTTTATAAAAATGTTTGTGGAAAACACTGCTGAACGTCTGTCTCTCAAAATAGCTTCAGTGCCAGCACGTTCAGGCTGTGGGCTGACAAATCTGGGAATGTTTTCACTCTTCCTCAGGGGCTTGGTGAAGTAGAATCTCTCGCCCCACCAGTTCCCCTGGAAAGAGGGGAGGGACTGACAAGCCCAGTTTTTTGGCAGAAGTCGACATTTAGAATGCTCAGGGAGGTGATTTTTATTTAAAAACAACTTTTTCCAGAGACAGGAGTGATTCGTGGTTGGATTTGGTGGAGCTGTGCTGGCAGGGATGAGTTTGGTGCTGTCCTTGGGGCTGCCCTCTCCTCTCTCCTCTCCTCCATCTCCTTCCAAAGCTCTGTGCAGAGACACCAAAAGCCTTTTCCCTTTCCTCCCTCCTCATGCTGGGTTTCTTTGTCTTCCCCACAGGTCAGCGGACAGACTGCGCCCTGGCCAGGTAGGCGTGGCTCAGGGAATTGTGGTTTTAAGGAAAATCTGATGCAAATTGGTCATTCCAGATCAGTTACCAGCCCAGGATGTGTGTCTGTCAGAAAAATGTTCTGAGTTAGAATCACAGAGTGGAACCATGGAAGGGTTTGGGTGGGAAGGGGCATTAGAGCTCATCCAGTGCCACGGGCAGGGACACCTTCCACTGTCCCAAGCCCCATCCAGCCTGGCCTGGAATGCTTCCAGGGATCCAGGGGCAGGAATTTAGCCAATATAAACATAATATAAAGTATATAAATAGGAATATAAAAGTAGGAAAAAGGAATATAAAATTCCTTTTCTTGCTCTGGTTTATTTAGTGCAGATCAGGAGCAGGATGGGAAAGAAATTCCTTAATTTGGCGCTGTCACCCAGAGAATAGTCTCCAAATTTAGTTCTTTATAACCAAATCCCTGGTCCTGGGACAGAGCTGGGCCCAGGGACTGGCCAGGGCTTATCCATAGGGTTAAGGACCATAAATTGGGAAACTCTTGATCCCGTTGCTGCTCTGCTGTGCCTGGAGTCCAGCAGGATGGAGGGCACAGAAAATAAACCTTTTATTATAATTATGACCAATCCCAGAAGCAGCAGGAAGCTCCTGATGGGGCTTTTGTAGAACATAACAAATCTCCATCTCCAAATTGATGGATTTGGGGGGCTCTGCTGGGCACGAGGAGCTGGGGCAGGGGCTGTGCATCATCCTGCCTCGTTAACAAAGGGAAGGTGATTGCCACCAGTGTGGAGTCATTACTGCTGCTCCCATTCCTCACAGCAAAGCAAAGCTGACAGGTCCTAATTAGACCCTGACATCTGTAATAATAAAATATTATTCATCATGAAACAATTTTAAATATCAAAGAATCGTGCCCGCTAACGGTTCAGACCCCACCTTATTGTCTGTGACAGCCCGTGGAATTGGATTGGATTTTTTTTTTATTATTTTTCATTCAGTGGTGTTGATATTTTTACAAAAGGAATTTCCCCAAAATTACCACGTTGTACAGGCTTTTTAAAAATCACACTTCTAATCCCCTTATTTATAATTCAGCAGCCATCTGCCCTGGCAGGGAATTGGCTGCAATGATCCATTAGGGCCTCTCTGCTGTTATCTCCCTTGCTTCATTTTTACAAGAAACTAAAGGAATTTTAAACCCCAGTAATAAATTTTGAGGGGAAAATCCTGGCAGAGCAGGGCCTTTTTTCCTTTTTCTCTGCCATTAATGTCTACCAACATCAGCAAATGGGAGCAGACAGACAAGCCTTAGCCTGGCTGGTGTGTGCTGGTGTTCGAGGGGCTTTTGTGTTATTTATTTATTTGAAATCTTATCAAAACTGTAATAAAGGCTCTGCAGTGGCAGCTGTTAGCAGCACAGGGGGAACCAGCCTGCTCCCACCTGCTCTTCCCTGTGCAATTTCTATCAAACTTCATCTCCAGCAAGCAGCCCTGGCTCGCAGAACTCCGTCTGGTCGGAATTAAAACGTCAGGGGTAATCTCCTGTCAGGGCTCCCTTGTGCCTCGTGCAGGTTTTGAGTGATTTAAAGTCACTTAAAATCTTTCTGGAGTTCCATAAATCGAACGAGGCTCTGGCATTGTGACTGACTGGGATATCTGGCTCCTTCCCTCCTCCAAAATGTGGTTGGGAATGCTGGAGGAATGAGCTGGTGGTGGTGGAGGATAATCCTCACTGTTCTGTTCTGTTTCTCCCTCCTGTACCCCTGGACCAGTGGCCGGCGCAGCTCCACCGTGAGGAAGCAGGTAATTAACATTCCGCGGGTAATTAACATTTCCCTCAGTGACGAGGCAGGGGTGTGGTGTGCCAAGAGGAGGAGTGGTGGAAAACAGATTTTTATCCGCCCCTCTGTGTCTTCCATGGACCTTTTCAGTCTTGCCTGAGAAATCCCTCAAACCTGGATCCAAAACCTCATTCATTTTCCCTGACAAAATTTAGAATTACTTTTGCTCTGTGTTTTGACAGACCTGGAACCAAAAATGCCAAAGAGCCTTGAGCTGTTTGGACAGCCGTGGTTTATGGGATCCACGCTGTTGTTTCTTTGTCTCCATTCCCTTTCTTTTCCCGGGAATCCCACTGTTAAACCTGTAACTGCTCTCTTGTTGTGCAATAAAGGACTTGCAGAGCCGGGCTTTGTGGCCCTGGCCTTGGGGATAATCTGTTGCTTTTTGGTACCCAGTGAGCTAAAATGTGTTTCCTTGAGATAGGGAGGACCCAAAGTGTCTCTTGTTGGTGCTGTAAGGTTAAAGTTGGGCTGGAATTCCAGTTCACACAGTCTGCTCTTGGGCTGCTGCTTTGGAATAAAGTAAGAGAGGAAGTTGTGATCTTGGTGTGCAGAGTCAAACCTTTCTCACTGTTTATTCTTTTTTTTTTTTTTTCCTCTTCACTCTACATTCTGCCTGCTCTTCCTGCAATTCCTTTCCGGGCAGGATTCCTCCCAAGCCATTCCCCTGGTGGTGGAGAGCTGCATCCGGTTCATCAGCAGGCACGGTGAGTCCGTGGGCTGAAGGTGTCCTGTGACATTCCTATCAGAGAAACCTTCTCAAAGGTGCTCAGGGGAGCTCAGGACGTGGTGCTCGTGCAGAGGCTGCCACAGAAGGAAAATGGCTCTGGATTTTCAGGCTGCACTGCTGGTGTTGTGTGTGATGCCTGCTCCAAATAACTGACCTTGCAAATGCTGTTTTTCCAACAATATCCCTTTATTCCTTGCAAAATAAGCTTCCCATCCATAGACACCACTCGTGCCTCCCCTCCACTCACCTTCCTTTGAGCCCTGAAGTGTGGCCTTCAGCAGGAACAATCATCCTCTTCATGAGGAGGAGGAGGAACACTCGGAGCGTTTGAATGAATGTAGGAGGTCAAGCAGTGAATTAATTGTTCACTCAGTGCCACAGCGAGATGATTTATGCCTGTTTGGAAGGCTGACCTCTCCCAGCCTTGAATGCTGTACATTTATTGCAATTTGTTTTCATTTTTAATTGATATCATTTATTAGTAGCGTGTGAAACAGCTGTTAATTAACACGTGTGGAACGAGGTGGAATTTATCTTCATTAACCAAGATGCAGGGCCAGGTACCAGGTCCTGTTTTGCTTTCCTTGTTTCATTACCATTTTAGAAACCATAACCTGGAGTCCCATTCTCATCACCACTTGCAAGAACTGAGTTCTGTAATCCTTCTTTAAGGCCGTACTTGGATGTTTGCTGGAAAAATCCTTGAAGCCACACTGAAATGGGAACTGATGGAGGATAAACCGTGGCTGTGAGGAGATGCTGATTTCACTCAGATTCCAGAACTGGCTTTGATTTTCCAGCAGACTCAGCTGAGTCCTTCCCTGAGTGCCAGCCCTGGCTCGGGGGTGATTGAACACTTTGCTCCCGGCCTGCACGGAACCGCTCTTGGAAAAGAAACATTTTCCTCCTGGCATTGGCCATATTTTACTCCTGGCTGCTCCACCGCTGCTTTACGACTTCCTCTGGGTTGTAAAATCCTCTGGGGATCCTCCAGGGTGAGAGATAACATGAATGGCTGTCAGAGCCCCGGTACTCTTGACAGTTTAGAAGGGTCAATAATTTTTCTGCCTGTGCTGAGTTCTGGTTTTGCATATTCTGGACATCTCAGGGAAAGGTGGCTTTTAAACCAGCATCCCTCTGCCTGTGTTCTTACCTTTCCTTTACCACAGGAGCTGTAGCTGCTGAAGGTTTATTTATCTAATCTATCTTACCTTGTTATCAGCATCTCTTGTTTCCTTACAGGTTTGCAGCACGAAGGAATATTCCGAGTGTCTGGGTCGCAAGTTGAAGTGAACGACATAAAAAATGCATTTGAGAGAGGTAAGGAAGAGCAATTCCAACATCCCAGAAATTATTGCCAAGTGTGTGAATTTGTGTGAGTACTCAGAGACGGTCTGAATGCAGCTTGCTCCGTTTTGTGCCTTTGATTTCTGTGTTTGCTGAGCGAGTCCCTCCCAAACACCTCCCTGGTGCTCATTAACCTTGAATTCTCAGTTGTTTGCTGTCGTCCTTTGTACCCTGTGGAGTGGCTGTATAATAAATATTCTGAATTCAATCTCCTCTCATGTCTGATAGCTTATTGATTGTTTGCAACACTAAAGGACGTAGAGGATTTCATTATTAGGTGTAACTGCAGTTTCCTCCCCTCTCCCCCAGCTCTTTGTGTGCTGGAGGATGAATTTCCATGGTTTTTCTGTGTTGTTGAGGCACAGCTTGGCCACATTTGTTCTAAATACCAGCGAGGGAGACAGGAAATTTTCAAGAGAGTGTTAATTCGAGGTAGCTTTTAATAGATTGGATTTTTCTCTGGGAAGAGCCATTCCATACAAAGGCAGGGAGCAGTCGGGAGCCTCCTGACTCATCAGCTCCTTGCTGGGCTGTTCTCCCTGGCAGAGCAGGTTCAGAGGAGCTGCTCCTCAGGCAGTCCCTGGGTCACTGGGAACAACAGGCCTTGTGTTAATCCCTGGAATCCATCGCTCCCGAAGAATGGGATCAGTGTTTTCCTGTGCTCGCTGCTGCAGGAGACGGGCAGACATTAATTAGGCACAGCGAGTTTATTTTGTTTTTGGGGGAGAGAGGAGCTTAATGAACGACGTGTGGGAAATGTGGTGGGTGATGTCACCTGTCCTCAGCTCCCATCTACCTGGGAGTGAAAATCCTCAGGAGCAGAGGAAGCAGGAATGTGTGTCATAGTAAGGAAACAAGGATCAGAATCTGATTTTTTTATTATAAAGAAATACCAGCTTGGGAAAATACCCACTTGTTCCACGCAGAAATTAAAAAGAGGATTTTTTTTCCCCTTCACTTCACTTGTCTCTGTAAAACCTGTGATGTAGAGGACTGCCAAAGTTAACAATAAGGTCCCTGCAGTTTATTACTTCATCCAGAGCCCTTGGTGGCAGTTAATATCAGGGATAATGCTCAGGTTTGGAGTGGCCCATTTATTATCCCGTGTGCTATTACGATAATAGGCAAGCTTTGGTAATTTCAGTCACATAATGGATATATATAGCTTCAATTTGAGGATTGCCCCATCATTAAATCTAATTATGTCTGATAGGGAGTTTTCCCCAGGGAGCGGCTCCTTAAGTGAGCATCTTTCCTTTGGCAATGCAGACAAACCGTGGTGGATCTGCAGCAGCAAACTGTCCCAGAAACGCTTTCCCCACCCCATTTCCTGTGTGTGCACCCTGCTGAGCCAGGGCTGTGATGCTCAGTGGCGTCCTTGGTGTCCCCTGCATCACCTGGGCCAGGGCTGTGATGCTCAGTGGTGTCCTGGGTGTCCCCTGAATCACCTGGGCCAGGGCTGTGATGCTCAGTGGTGTCCTGGGTGTCCCCTGCATCCCCTGAGCTGCAGTTGTGACTCTGCCTAAAGGCTCCTGTCGGGTGGTGGAGCTGTGATGTTCACACCTGCCCGAAATCCCTGGAGTGTTTCTGCTCCAGGGGCACCACCGCACCCTCAGCTCCGGTGTCAGAGTGACATTTGGCTGACAGGAGCTGTCCCAGGTCTCCTGGGATTCCTGGCAGAGCTTCCCTCCCTGGGATCTCCTCTCTGCCTCACTCTTGCAGTGCAGCTGGAGTAGGTGGGATTAACTCAAATCCTTTTCTCCTGCTGAGTTGCATCCTTCAAGTATTTCAATACTTTCCTCCGGTATTCTGATTTTTCTTCCCTGCTCTTCTCTCCTTGCTCTGAAGGGGAAGATCCCTTGGCTGGGGACCAGAACGACCACGACATGGATTCCATAGCAGGAGTCCTCAAGCTCTATTTCCGAGGCTTGGAGCACCCACTCTTCCCCAAGGACATCTTCCATGACCTGATTGCCTGTGTCAGTAAGTACATGAAGAACTGGAAAGAAATAGGATTAATTTTTCTCATCTCCCACTTCTCTTTCTTGTCTTTCCCATTTTTTCCTGACTCCAGAGTGAGTTTTTGGGGTTCCTTTGGCTGGGTTTGTGCTGCTGTGCTGGTCTCTGTTAGCCAGTCTGGGCAGTCAACTTTCCACAGCCATCCTTGCTCTGACATGAATGAACAGGGAGATGATAGAAATTCATAGATTTTAGGGGTTGTGTGATGGGGTTTGTGAGACAGTGCTTGGTGACAGGATTCTTTCAAAAGAGAATAAAGCACAGAACCCTCACTTGTGTAAAACAATCTTGAAGAGCTGTCGTCAGAAGGTGTCAGCAATGCCCTCTCCGAGGTAGGGGTCACCAGCAGGGTTCCCTGCCTTGTGTGCTTTCCCTGGACCTGCTGCCGTGCTCCTGTGCTGGCCTCAGCTGACAAGGTGGTTTTTATTCATACTCCTTTTAGCTTCATACCCACCAGGGACCATCCACTGCCTCCTGCTCGAGCATATCAATCATCAGGGCACTCACAGCTGAGCTGTTAACATTTTTCATGCTTCCTAAAGGTGCTTCTGCCAGGCACGGGGTTGTTTGTGGTTTCTGTATGTGAACAACCTCATTTTTAAGTGGCCTGGCTCTTGCTACGTCCCCCAGAATTGAAGAATGATTCCATTGTCCACACAGAGAAATGGCCTTTGCAGGGGCAGCCTCTGAAGTGAGGCAGGAGATCGCTGAGGAGGCAGCTTCAGAAATGGCCTGTGGTTTTCTGCTCCTGATAAATGCATTTACAGGCTTGGATTCACGTTATGTTGAGAAGCAAAATCCGCTTTCCCCCAAACGAGCTCTCCCCTCTGAGCTGATTTATTCTGCCCACTTCTTTCTCAGCGGGCTGCTGCACACAGAGCCTTTGCCTCACCCTTTAGCTATGTTAATTTGAGTGTTACACACTTTCTCCTTGTCAAACACCCACCTTTGTGAGTGGGCCTGAAGGAGCCCCTGGAGTGGGTGACATCCGGAGCTCCCACGCTCGGAGGGGCTCGCAGGGAGGGTCTGACGTGTTCGGGGACCTTCGCTGGCAGAGGCTTTGCCAGCAGGTTCTGCAGCAAAATCCCCTCCTGTGCTGGTGCTCTGTTGGCTGCCCAGTTTGCCCAGCACAGGGCACTGGGTGCACTGGGGCCCAGGGGCTGTGGGTGCAGCGGGAGGGTGACTCTGGTGCTCTCTCTTCCTTCCAGCCATGGATAATTTGCAGGAGCGAGCGCTGCACGTCCGGAAGGTGCTGCTGAACCTGCCCAAGACCACCCTGATTGTCATGAGATACCTCTTTGCATTCCTCAATCAGTGAGTACCCCTGGGAGCACCAGGGCTCTGCTGCAGGGCCTGGGATAAACATGGAATTATTGAGACTGGATGGGGCAGGGACACCTTCCACTATCCCAGCCTGGCCTTGGACACTTCCAGGGATCCAGGGGCAGCCCCAGCTTCTCTGGGCACCCTGTGCCAGGGCCTGCCCACCCTCACAGGGAAGGATTTCTTCCCAATGTCTCGTTTAACCTCCTCTCTTTCAGTTTAAATCCATGGCAGGGAGGTCTTGCTGTAACTCTGGTCTTGACTTGGGCTGCAGGGTGGCTCTGAACAATAACAGAGAAGAAATGAAGCCAAATATTAAAGTCAGCACCCAGAGCTTTCAAACTCCCTTTGCAGTTTCTATTTCATTTCTCAGTGAATACCATCAGTGTCTCATTTTTTACCTGGATCCAGAACATTTGTGTCTCAGCCCAGAGCAAACCTTCTGAGCCCAGCTGTGTGTTCTGCAGCAGAGGATGGTGATGGTGGTGATGATGTTTTCTGCTGTTCACCTTCCTTCCCACTTCTGTTTTTTGCAGTTTATCTCAGTTCAGTGAAGAAAATATGATGGATCCCTACAACTTGGCCATCTGCTTTGGGCCCACACTGATGTCTGTGCCCGAGGGCCACGACCAGGTCTCTTGCCAGGCTCACGTCAACGAATTGATCAAAACCATCATCATCCAACACGAGAACATCTTCCCAGGACCCAGGGAGCTGGAGGGCCCAGTCTACAGCCGGGGTGGAAACATGGAGGATTACTGGTATGATGGATGCTCTGGGGAGAGCAGTGGGTGGATGTTTGTCCATGGATTAGGATGCTGCAGTCGTGTGCTCTGCGTTGGCTAATTCGGGATTGCAGCATCTGGCCCAGCCTTTCAAGAATCTGTTTTGTGGCAGTAGAGATGGCTCTGGTATCTCTGGAGAGCCATCGACTTAAAAGAAATAAGCTGGTATAAAGTAGCTATTCAGTTGTCAAACCTCACTCACTTATCTTGAAGGGCAAGGTTGTGCAGGGATTTTCTTGGATGTTCTGGTTTGGTGGCTGCCAAAATCAATCTCTTTTTGTTGTGGTTTTTTTCCCTTTTTTTTTGGTTTTTTTTTTGTTTTTCTCCTCCTCCTTTTGCCTTTTCTCTCTGCCTGTCTGGAGTGCCTTTGCTTCAGACACAGGGGTCACTTGCAGCTGAACCTCCAAGGCTGTGGCACGGTTTAATTTCCAGGGCAGCCCCGCAGGAGGGGGGAGGGAAGAGGCAGGAATGCGAAATCACCATTTCCATGCAGCCCAGAGCTCGGCCTGAGAGCACATCTGGAAGCAATTCAGGCAGAGCGGCTCCTGTCATCAAGGGTGGAAGCCTGGGCAGGGGGGGAAGGAAAGGAGGTGTTTGCTTTCCTCCTGGCCAAGCTGATCCCTCCCTCTGAGGATGAGGAATGTTCATTTGTGTCCCTCTTTCCCCCCCTCTTTCCTCCTGCTCTCCTTCAGCGTCGCAGGAATGCAAATGATTATTTTCGTGGACTAAAATAAATAGGTTTTTTAAATGAAGTCACTGTGGTGACAGAGCAAGCCTTGTTTCCCTGGCTTGTCTCGGAGCTGTGGGATCACTCCACATTTAGAGGCTCCTCCAAACTCACTGCTGTATGCACAGGACTTGCCAAAACCTTTTGGAAATTCTCTTAAATTCACCCCTGGCTCTGATGTTTTTAGCTGATGTTACATATGAAAGAATTGTAGGGGGGGAAAAAACCCCCCAACTTAATAATATTTATGGCCTTCAGGAAACACATTAATTTTGACAAGAGGTTTTGTCCCAGGAGGTGAAGGGAATAAAAATGTACTCTGTTGAGTACCCTCAGGGTGGGTGTCAGTGCACGGGAGGGTGCGGGGGGCAGGATGTCCTGGGAGATGATATCAGGGAAGGAGATAAGGTATGGATGAATCATGAGCTGGAAGGAACCCACAGGATCATCCAGTCCAGCTCCAGGCCCTGCTCAGACATCCCAAAATCCCACCCTGTGCCAGGGAGCAGTGTCCAAACGCTCCTGGAGCTCTGGCGGTCCCTGGGGAGCCTGGGCAGTGCCCAGCACCCTCTGGGGGAAGAACCTTTCCCTGATCTCCACCCCAAACCTCCCCTGGCACAGCTCCAGCCCTTCCCTCGGGTCCTGTCCCTGTCACAGGAAGCAGAGACTGGAGCTGCCCCTCCAATTCCCTGGTGGAAATTCCTAGACTCAAACCATTCCTCTGGCAGGATTTACTCTCAGGGTGACACCAGTCCTTCCAAAGCAGCGTCCAGGGCTCAGTCAGCAGCAAGGACAGGCTTTTAGGTGGAAAATGCTGCTTTTTAGGAGGCATGGCTGGTTGAGGCACGTGGCCTCTGTGCAGGGTTTGGAGCCGCAGCGTTGGCAGTGCACGACATGACTTCACAGTCTGGGTGAAACTTTAGCCCTCACTGCTGCTTCCTCCCGGGGCCTCCAGCTGGCTTCAGAGGCTTCTGTAAACTTCATTAAGGAGCATAAAGGCTTTGCAGAGGATGGGAAAGGTTGATTCCTGAGGTACTGACTCGGGGGATGTTGGGCAGCCTGGTGTCCTGTGGATTAAGCAGAGCGAGACACCAGAATTATTCAGACATTTCACCCCTTCTCCTTTTTCTGTTTTCCTCCTGCTTCAAAGAGCACAGGAGGTGGATTGCCAGGGGGAGAGCACTGTCCAACCATCATCATTTATTTTAACCATTGCAGGGCCAAAATGAGGGATGAAGTTACCCCTGTGTGAAGAGGATTAAAAATCACTTTTCAGGAGCCACAGTGTGAGAGGGCAGCAGAGGAGTTTGCTGGTGTGAGATGAGGAGCAAGCACCGGTTTTTAGCCCTTTTTTCCCTCCTGAGAGGAGCAGGCAGGGCAGGCAGGCAGGGCTGCCAGCTGGCAGCAGCTCTGTGGAGCTGCTTGGGAGAGGCAGTGGATCCTCTTCCAGTTTCCTTTCTGCTCCTGTCCAGAGGGAACTGCTCGTGGAGCTTCTTACAAAAACATAACCTTTGGTTGCCACTTGTTGTCTGTTGATCCTTTCAAAGCTTTTCTTCATGCCAAACACAAATGAGTCCTCTTGGTAGTTTAGGTGCTCTGGAAGCTTTATTTACAGGCAATTAACTGGGCTGTGGGAGTTGTTCAGGGAAATGAATGGGACATTTAAAATGGTGATAAAAGGGATGGAGGGAGATGACAAACACAGACCTGGAAATATCGTTATAAATCGAGGAATGATTTCCCCCAGGAAGTTGCAGCTTTCTCATCAGCCATCTAATGAGCTAATTAGAGCAATGGAGAATGCAGCCAAGGGGATAATCCTGGCATGGCAGGGAGGAGCTGGACCCAGCCTGGCACTGCTGTCTGAGTGCTCAGCGTCTCCAGAGGTCCAGGCTGTAAGATGTGGAGTTGGACTTTGCTGGTAGCACTCACAGAGGGTCACCAAGATGTTTGGTTTGGCTGATGAAATAAGAATTCAGCTTTTTACCCACAGCGACTTCAGCACGTGCAGATGCATCCACAAAGTGTCTGTAGCAGCAAAACCTAAACACTGACTCCTGATGGGGATATTCCCAGTTGTGTTTTCCAGGATGTTCCCAGTTCTGTCTGATTGTTTTCCAGGATGTTCCCAGTTCTGTCTGCTCGCTGGCCATGAGGGAGCTCAATTCCCAGCAGTGTAAAGCTGTCCCTGTTCCCTTCTGTTGCAGTGAAAGTCCTCACGGAGAGAGAGCCCTGACAGAGGATTCGGTGCAGGACGTCACAGCTGAGCACCACACCAGTGATGATGGTATGGGAAGTCTGGTATTTACTGGGGTGACTGGTGCAGCTGGCCTTGGGGGAGGCAGGGAGGGCTGTGCCTTGCGGTGGAAGTTTAAAATCAGTTCCAAAGTGGAGTTTAAATCAGAACACTCGCTTGAGGCATCACGTGCAGCATTTGTTGGCAGGAAGCACAAAGGTGTGGGGTCAGTGGGAATCTCTGGGAGTTACCTGACTATTCTGAACACCAGTGAGAAGGGAGAGGATGTTTGGAAACGCTGGGAAATCAGTTCTCCCTCAGCAAGGCCGAGCACAGGCACTGCCACTCCTCTGCAAGGCTGTGGGGAGGAAGCACAAAGCCTTGGGGAACGAAACATGGGCTCACTCCCTGCCTCGAACAGAGTGTTCTGTCTGACAAGTGGAAGCCCTGAAAAATGCATGAGAACGTGTCCTTCTGGAGCTGGTATCTCTGAGAAAGAGCAATTTAATAGCTGTAATGAAGGGCAGGCCACCTCATCCCACAGCTGCACGAATCCTGGGATAAAGCCTGCCGGCTGCTGCACCCTCATGTGAACTTGTGCTGTTTGTGGCTGGGAGTTTCAGCTCTCTTTGGTGACTGGGAGGGTACAATGGTGAGAAAGGAGCAGTCAGAGATCAGAGCAGGACACTGCTCTGCAGCCCCTGCAACTGGAGTGCCTGGGGCCCCTGAGCGAGGTAGAGCTGGGAGGTGTTTTGGATGGAGTCCTGCAGCCTCCGTGGAATATTCCATAGGAAGCTTTTGGGAGGGAGCACTTGGCACTGAGGCAGAGGAGGGAGCTGGGTCTCTTTGAGGCAGCAGCGGAGTGTGGTTAATTAAGGAGTCTCACGTCCTAATTGGGCCGTGCAGCGTCACACCCTGGCCACAGCTCTCAGCAGTGCAGGTACAGCTCCACCATGGATCTCCCTGGGGTTTTTCCCTCCTTTTGTCTTCAGATGTGACCAAACCTCTTTAAACTCTTTGGGGAGGCTGGGATGAATCTTCCCAAAGTAAAGCTGTCGTCCCAGCCACCTCCACTGCAGGAAGGAATTTGGGGGTGAGGAGAGAGGTTGTGTTTGGCAGAGCATCTGTGCAGTTCATCAGCCTCTCTGAACTGATTTGAGACAGGTATGAGAGGTCAGAACTGCTGAAGGACAAGCAGATTGTGTGTTTGTTAAATTATAAGTACGAGTGGAAATGTTTTAATCTGCTGCTTGCCTGCCCAAGCTGTCAGACTGGCAGGGGGAATTGTTTGGCTTAGCCTTATTGCTCTTCATTCACACAGTTTTCTTCTCTGAGCATAAGTGTAAGTAGGAAAAAGCTACTGGAAATTAAAGTCTAAAATCAGTTCTCTGGAGAAAAGCCAGAGTCCTAAAAAGCAAATTGGAAACATAAGAAACCTGAGTGCCACGCTCATCTGGAACAATAAACACTTGTTAATGAAGCAGAATTCACCAAACCACACTCCCATCCCCTTCCTAAATGGAGGGGGACACCAAAAACCAGCACTGTTGGGGTTTGTTACTGTTAGGACGAGCTGGCAGAACAAGCAAGAGGGAAGAAGGAGCCAAACCCAGATACCCACGTGCTTTGGGGAGGCTGCCACGAGCTGCCAGCATGGGCCAGGCTTTTCCCACCCTTCCCAATCCCTGCCTGGTTGCTGAGGGCTGATAATGGGATTTGTGTGAGTCTGACCACAGGCTTACCTGGAATGGGTGGTTTGAGAGAACTCTGAGCTGTCAGGTTTGGTGGTGGAGGGGTTGTTGGGGAGGGATCTCACAGATCCTGTTGCTGATTGCCCTCGGTCACTTTGTGCTGGATAATTTCAGATCCTGGTGGGGTTTTTTTGGGGGAGATGCTTCTTCTCTGCTCCCTCAGCCTGGCTGAGGAGCTCCAGCTGGCTCAGATGGATTTACACCATTATTTTCTGAAGCCCTGCTACTGCCTTGCCTGCCTACAGGCAGCTCCAGACCCAATCCTCTCCCAAGGAATAACTGGAAAAGCAGTGGCTCATGTTTGGCCTTTCAGCCCACTGCAGTTTTCTCTTGCACTGTAGGAGCTTCCTGTGGTGCAGAGATCTCCGTGTGGAGTGGCAGATCTCTCTTTGATCAGGAAGAGGAACCACAAATCCCTTTCTCCAGGAAAGAACTCAATTTCCATGGATTGCTTGGCTGCATTAAAGCTCCTTTAAAGTAATTAGAGGCAGCCCACTGGGGCTGCGTGGCTGAGCTCATCCCCGTTCCCCTGATTCCTGCCTGGAACCAGGAGCTGCTTTAATACACATTTAGACTCAAACAGCAGCAGATTTTTTTCGGAGTCTTAAAAATAATCCACAGGAATTCCACATTGATTTTCCTGAGTGTCTTAAATGCCCTTATTGTCTGTATAATATCAGAGTCCTGCAGGGACCTGGATTAGGGGCTGGCTGCGGGCAGGGCATGGCTGGAGCTCCTGTGGGAGCTTTGTGGGCAGGAGTGGGCACGGAGCATCCCAAGGAGCAGCTCTGTGTCCTCAGCCCTGCACCAAGCCCAGCACTCGAGGCTCTGGATGTTTTCCTTTGCTTCCATGACACTTGGATGAGGAGCAGGGCCTCCCACCGTGCCAGAATTCCGGTCTCCTGGGTCAGGTGAACCTCACAGGCAGCAGAGATTTCCTTCTGAATAGATGCTTTATTTCTGAAGCAGCTTGGAATGAGAGGACGTTTCCCTCCCCTGCCTGCCCAGGGAGTTCACTTCAGCTGCTTTCAAGGAAGTGAACCACAGGCAGATTTTTGTCTGGAATGTACCTGATTGCTTCCCACCTCTGAAACCCTTTTTACTTTAATGAAACCCTTTTTATTTTAATGAAACGCTAATTCTGCCTTCGCCACTTCCATCATTGTAGGCTTGAATTGCTGTGAGGGGGTTTGGGGCTTGGACAATGTGAATGTGCCTTCCACGTAGGGATGAGGGAAAGGATGAAAGTGCAACATCCTTAAGTTTAGGGGTTCCCTTCTGAATTTTGCTGCCTGAGGAAGGAACACTTTATCCTCTTCGTGCTCTGGTTTACGGCAGGTTTAAACTGCTGACTGCTCACCTGACCCAGGTGTTCAGTGAACTGTTGTTTATTCCCTTCTGTGTCGTAGAGTGTGAGCCCATAGAGGCCATAGCCAAGTTTGACTACCTGGGCAGGACGGCCCGGGAGCTGTCCTTCAAGAAAGGAGCCTCTCTGCTGCTGTACCAGCGCGCCTCGGACGACTGGTGGGAGGGACGGCACAACGGCATCGACGGCCTCATCCCTCATCAGTACATCGTCGTGCAGGACACGTACGTGGCCCTCTGCAGCCTGGGCTGGCTCAAAAATCACCCTGGGGTGGGGGTTTGTGGCCACACGCTGGGGGAGAGTTCAGCTTTTCGTGATCCAGCACACCAGGGAGCTCTGAGAGGTGGGCGGGTGGTAAAAGAATTGTTCAGGTGCCTGGTAAAGGTGCAGAGCTGGGATCTCCAGGGGGCTCACGGGAATCAGGCGCTCAGGGGAAGGGGGATTTTCCACAGGGAGTGATAGGACAAGGGGGATTGGCCTTCAGCTGAAGGAGAGTGGGTTTAGATTGGGGGTGTGGGAAGAAATTCCTGGCTGTGAGGGTGGGGAGGCCCTGGCACAGGGTGCCCAGAGCAGCTGTGGCTGCCCCATCCTTGGAAGTGTCCAAGGCCAGGCTGGACAGGGCTTGGAGCAGCCTGGGATAGTGAAAGGTATCCCTGGATGATTAAGATCCATTCCAACCAATCCTTCAAGGATTTGAAGGATATGTGATGATTCTCAAGACCCTCACACCGTGCTGCTGCCCTGTGTGACCATTTGCACAGTGCTGTGCTGGAAATTCAGCTCTGCTGCTCCTGTTTTGGTTGTGATACCCTCCCCTCCTCCTTCCTAGTGAGGATGGGATGTCAGAAAGGTCCAGTCCGAAGTCGGAAATAGAAATAAATTCTGAGCCACCGGAGGAGAAGGTGACAGCCAGAGCTGGTGCCAGCTGCCCGAGCGGGGGCCACGTCGCAGATATTTACCTTGCAAACATCAACAAGTAAGAGCAGCCTTGCATTGTTTTCCCTGCCTGTCAGGAGCTTGGTGATGAGTCCAGTGAAATGTTTCCTTCCCTGAAAAGGGTTCATTAACGAGCACTGCCATTTTCCTCTGCTTCCCCCTCTTTTAACTCACTCACGTTTTGCTGTCCCCTCTCTGTCACCAGCATGGCCATCGCTCATTTGAAACCCCACTGGCTTCTCTTCCCTGTCCCCAAGGTGCCATCTGGCCCTGTTTTCCCAAATATGCCCTGTTTTGTGCTCTGAGCAGACAGAGGAAGGGAGGGGAGTGCTGGGATGAGCTCTCGTGTCGTCGTCCCCATCCGTCGCCGTGTTCTGTGATCTGTCACGTCTCCTGCACATCCACCACGTTCTGTTCCATGGGGTGGGGGACGGTTCCTGCAGGAAGCGGTGTCCCAGTTTGTGATAAATGCCATACCTGCAGTCCCACCATCTGGCACTGCCTGCAGCACTCCTTTGTTTCTGCAGCACTTCTCACCTCGGGTTACTAACCATATGCTTGCAGTGGAACAGCACAACCCCCTGTTGCTCTAACCTTGCCTCCTCCACCAGAAATTGTTGCTTTAGCCAACACTCAGCATAATAAAAAAGCTGGAGAATCAAGCTAGTAGCAGACTAAATTCCATGATCTGTTGAATAATTTTTCTAGACAGGCTTATCCCCCCTGCCATACTTCTGATTATTTCCCCAGTGTTAAAAACCCCACCTCTCTCCGTTGTGCAGTGAAGGTATTATGGGATAATTACAGCTTGATGGGAGGGGATGTTCTTAACCTTCAGTTAATTTCACACGATGTAGTCTGTGAAGGCATTAACACAAATGCATCCTTTTAAAAGGTTTGGACCCTGCTCGTGGCCTAGAGAGCCTGGTCCTTCCTTGTGGGATTCAGCAGAGCTCCACTGATATCTGGGAAGCCAGATAATCTGCATCAGCTTGGGATCTGGGCTTTCTTTTGTGATATTTGCTGTCTGAGGCACTGGAGTGGCCGTTCTGCCAGTGACAGAGAGATTTGTGTAATAACAGACCTCTGCTGGAGCTTCACCATCTGCTGGCCTTGCTAGAGTTGTGTGTGGTGGTTTTTAGAAGCCTGGGGAATGTCCACTCCAGTTTTTGGGGTTTTTTTTTCCCTCTACTAGGGATCCTGATATTTAGCAACAGTAGCATAAGACTCATTTTGTTGTTTTTTCTTTAGGAATGAATCTTCTGACCTATGTGTGAACAGACTTGAGCAAAATTAAATCAGATGGTTTCGCAATGACAGTTGTGCCACCCACTGAATTATTATTTGGATGCCAAAATCCTACTGGAGTTAACACTTTCTTGCAGTTATTCATGGGGCTGGTGCTATATATAAATGGATCCTTCCCTGTATAATGGATGCCAAGCTTCAGACCTATGGCATAAAGTATTCTGCTGCATTGGCCTGCCCATGATTTGAGTGGAATCGTGCTGTCAGACCTCATGGTGCTGGGGTAGAAACTAAATTCTTTGGACCAGTTCATCCATTTGACATCATCCCTTTGGTTTATCTGTAGCCCTGCATAGATAATGCCTTGTGGTCCTGCCAAAGCCATGAGAAAAGAACCATCTCTTACCACCAGCAAACATTGGAAATGATCATTAACCCCCCACACTGGGGGTCTTTGCTTGCTGATCTCTGAAAATAATAACTTGATGCCTTGGGCCAGGAGCTTAGTAGACTTATACTGTGTCCTCCAGTCAAAGATTGTAGCTCTGCTCTTGGAATGTAATAAAAACACATCATCAAAACCTGTCGATGGCACAGAGGGTTTGTTTTTTGGTTTTTTTTTTTTGTTCCAGTATAAATTCTTCTCCTCCT
>VZRS01013580.1:97882-111991 GCA_013398055.1 Ifrita kowaldi
TATAAATTCTTCTCCTCCTGACCAAGTTAATCACGTTCCACCCAAGTTTTCTGGTTTTGCTATGAATGTGCACAACTGCCAGGACACAGTTTTGTGTTAGAAGCGTGAAACTGGAATGATTTATAATTTATAATGATTTCACTGTACCGCAATCACTCCTAAACCCCTGGGTCTGTTTGTAATCTGGGTACCTCTGTGTCTCTTCCCATTGTCCTGTGTGTTGTTTTGGGGGGATATCTTCAAATGACAGCTCTGTACCTGCTTGTATTGACTTGTTTTGCTTTTGTGACTGAAGGCAAAGAAAGAAACCAGAGTCAGGCAGCATCAGAAGAGCGTTCCGTCAAAGTGACAGCCACGGCCTAGGTAGTTCCCTGGCAGAACCAGCCTCCCCCGGAGCCATAGCCGGTTCCAGACCCTCATCTCAGCCCATTATGAGCCAAAGTCTTCCCAAGGAGGTTCCAGACAAATGCTCCATCAGTGGCCACGGCAGCCTCAATTCTATCAGCCGGCACTCGTCGCTGAAGAGCAGGATGGACAGCCCGCAGATCCGCAAAGCTGTCACGGCTGGGAGGTCCAAGAGCTTCAACAACCACCGGCCCATGGACCCCGAGGTCATTGCACAGGTGAGCAGCAGCCTTCTGGAGAGAGGTTTGCTTGGGAAGCTTGGAGGGGGTGGGATACAGGAGGTGTTTGAGTGCCAGGTCTGATTTCATCTCGTGTCAGCTCTCCAGAAGGGAAGGGCAGCTCTGCAGGGCAGCTTAGCATTAGGAGAGACTGTGGGAGCTGGGCCTGGTCAGTCTGGAGAGGAGAAGGCTGGGAGAGGATCCCATCAATCCATACAAATTCCCCAGGGGTGTCAGGATGGTGCCAGGCTCTTACAGCAACAGGACAAGGAGCCATGAATCAAAAAGTCCAGTCTCAACATGAGGGAGAACTTCTGTCCATGAGGGTGGCAGAACCTTGGAACAGCTGCCCAGAGAGGTCCTGGAGTCTCCCTGTCTGGAGACATCCCAAACCCACCTGGATGTGTCCCTGTGTCACCTGCTCCAGGTGACCCAGTCTGGACAGGGGGTTGGACTCCAGGGTCCCTTCCAACCCCAAGCACTCCGTGATTCTCTCAGTGCAATATTAACGTAGGACACAGCTCCAGTCTGGGCTTTCATCCTCTCTGTGTGTGCAAGGCACTGAAGCTGCTTTCCTGAGGGAAGAGAAACAGTCAGGTCCTTCCTCCATAAGAACTGGGCCCTGTTTGTTATCCAGAATTCAACCTCAACAGTAAAAACACCCGTTTCAGAAAGTGTCACAGACTCCAAAGCTGTCAGCAGAGAATTAAACAATCATAACTTCAAGACACGAGAGAAATGAAGTATTTATTGTGGGTTCAGCACTCCTGTCAGTCGTGCAGGCTTGCCTGTGGTCTGACATGGGAAGCACATGGAGCAGCACAGCCCCAATAAAAGCAGGCTGCTGGCGCGTGCAGTGCTCCTGTGGCATCCTCATCCCCTTCCAGGGTTCAGGTGTGATCAGAAACCAGCTCTGGACGTAACCCTGCTGCTTTTCAGGAGTTACTTACACAAGGGCCTTGAAGTCAGGGCTACAAAAGATGTGAAGTTACAGATTTCCCTCTTCCCTGGTGGATGTGCCTGGACCTGCGTTTGTCTGGACCCGCTGCTTGCAGGATGGGATGGATGGATCTGTCTGAAGCCAAGGAATGCTCCGGGCTCGGATTACAAAGCCAGCCCTGGGAGACCTGACTGCTCTGCCTGGCTCGGGGCTCTGCAGGTTCCTAAGGAGCTGGGGGGAAATACGTGGAAATTAAACATAATTTTTATTGACAAAACAGCAGCTCCACATAATAAATAAGGGGCCCATTAAATCCTGACAGGTTTAATTCTGATGGGAGTTTGTATTTTGCCATTCTGAGTACCTTCAGCCTGTTTGTTACAGTGGAACTGCAGTGTACAGCTCCTGCTGTCTTCATGTTCCCCTGTCCTTCCGAGGCTTTGGTTGATATAAATCAGATTCTTTGTTTTTTCAATTAGGCTCTGACTGAAGTTGTTCTGTCTCCTCTCCCTGCCAAAACCTTCACTCCTTTGTTTCACTGGAGAAGAGTCTGGGGACAAAAAGGAAAGAGGAGGGGAAAATAAATAAAAAAGAGGAGGGAGAAAAGCCCAAGCTGTGTTAAATCAGTGTTTTCCCCTGTAGTATCTGCTCAAACACCATCCAACAACCATCTCACATATTTCCCCAACTTCATAACGAAAATCTGCCTGGCCTCAAGATAGAGTGGGAGGTGTCAGATTTCTGCCTCTGGTTTCTTCCACCATTCCTTGACTGATTTACCTTCCCCACCCCCTGAAAAACCTCTGAGGAAGCTGGAAAGCTGTAGCCAAAAGTGTGAGTCACAGCCAGGCCGAGCTCTCCCGCTCCCCAGGGAGTTCTGTGCACCACTGGACTCTCCCGTAGACAACGTGTAGGTCCTGAGACAAAAACCCCGTGTTTTTAGCTCAGAAGTTCTTTGTATATTCATTTGTTACTAACTGTAATATTTTTTAAGAGGAAGGGGAAGGGCCAGTTTGGGTTTCTATACGTGTTTCTGAGAGGAAGAGGAAGGGCCAGTTTGGGTTTCTATACGTGTTTCTGAGAGGAAGAGGAAGGGCCAGTTTGGGTTTCTATACGTGTTTCTGAGAGGAAGAGGAAGGGCCAGTTTGGGTTTCTATACGTGTTTCTGACATCTTCTGTGTTTTCTGAAACATTAAAATGTTGAGTCCTGTGAAATACATTTCTGGGAACAGCTCAGACAGCAGGAAAACCAATGAGGCAGCCCACGAGGATTTCAGCATTCAGTGTGTGGCCCATCAGCCAGAGTCAAAGCCACCAGTGCTCCCTTCAGGAATTTACTGTCCTGAACCCCACGTGCCAAATAAACTGCAAGAATGGGCACCAATACTTTGGTTTCTGTTCATTGCTGCAATCTGGAGCTCTGCTTTGATGTCTGGGCAGCACCAGGAGCAGTGAAGGACCAGATTAGCATCAAGGCAGTGCTAGCAATTATTTTGCTCCCTGTTGCTGGAAAATTTCAGTGATTACTGGCCGCAGGATGCAGTGCTGCACAGTTCAGGCATTGACCCAAGGTTGATTCGAGTGTCGGTGTTTAGAAAACAAAAACATGCATGAAATCTGGCTTTTATCTGGTTATTTGTGTGTCTGGGCTGTGCCTTCACCAGGCTCCTCTGCTGTGCTTGCAGGACATTGAAGCCACCATGAACTCAGCCCTGAACGAGCTGCGGGAGCTGGAGAGGCAGAGCAGCGTCAAGCACACGCCCGACGTCGTCCTCGACACCCTGGAGCCGCTGAAAACGTC
Source organism: Ifrita kowaldi (assembly GCA_013398055.1). Lineage (NCBI taxonomy): Eukaryota > Metazoa > Chordata > Aves > Passeriformes > Cinclosomatidae > Ifrita > Ifrita kowaldi. Next base: position 101,247 of record VZRS01013580.1, read on the forward strand.
CCCAGTGGTGGCCCCCACCTCGGAGCCCTCCAGCCCCCTGCACACCCAGCTGCTCAAGGACTCTGAGCCCCCGTTCCAGCGCAGTGCCAGCACGGCCGGGGACATTCCCTGCACCTTCCGGCCGGTCAAGTCCGTCAAGATGGCCACGCAGGTGAAGCCCCCGGCCACGCGGCCCAAGCCCACGGTGTTCCCCAAAACCAGCGCCACCAGCCCCGGCGTGGCCTCCTCTGCAGCTCAGCAGCCCCCTGACAAGTCCTGTACTGTCTGATAAACCCCATGGTGCTCTCTGGGTACAACTCCTGCTGGTCCAGATGAAGAGACTCTGTCAAAGACATTGAAATTCCTATTTAACGAATCCTTGGACTGAAGGTCGGTTGCGAACTGCTGCTCGCTGCTGGGAGCTCCTGAGCGGCGACAGCCTCGTCCCACGTCCCCAGGACGGCTCCTGCCACGCTTGGGAAAGCCACAATCCACGATCCACTGTGAAGCTGAGCAGGAAAACACCAAGGGATGAGTTGGATTTTGGTTTCGATGCCTTGTTCAAGTGTTCAGCCGCTGGAAGGAACATTCGGTGGTGTCCTGTTTTTGGATACTGGTGTAGTGACTTCTGTATTCTGTGTTTCATTTATCACAGGGAAACAATAGGATAGATTTTAGTCTATTGCATGTTTTGGTGCCACTGGTTACGTGGAGCTTGGACATGCCTGTTTCTTGTGCATTATTATTATAATTATTATTATTATAATTATTCCGCCGCCCGCTGGTGCCACGGTGGTTAAGGGTCTGTCTCGGCTTCCATCACATCCTCTGGTTTTGTTTGTTTGCTCCCTCCCCATTCCTACCCCTCAGGGCCAAAGCCCTTGGCCATCCAGCCTCATGCTTTAGTTGTCATGGAAAAAAAATAGTTTACTCTGGAACACTCTTAGATTTTGTGGAGTTCTACGTAAAATGTGTCTGTGCAAATATAAACAAACATGTTCCTGAGGTCTGGGAGCACAAGAAGGAGCTTATGGACAATCTTCACTGGTTTCCCCCTTTGCTCTCCCATATTTAAAAGCAGCTTTATTGTTTCCAGCGTCATTCCCAGCCCGTGGGCTCTGATGGGGTGTTTGATCTCGGGAGACTGAATGTGAAAAAAAAACCAAGATAATTTTGAAAACAAGCATCCTCTGCTGGGAACCCATTCCCCACACACACTCCTGGTTTGATGCCTCAGGACGGATCCTGACCCGAATCCCAGCACCAAGCACTGTAAAAACTTCGCTCAGGAGTTCTCAAGCTCCCTGCCTTGTCCCTCTCTGCTTCGGGCCGGTGCCTGTGACCGCTGGGAGCTGCTCTGGGGATCTCTGCTCTTATAGAGCAGTGCAGGGAACGCTGCTGGGGACAGGGATGTGACAGCGTGTGGCCTCTGGAGTGGTTCCCTCCGTGCTCCCTGGCATGCCTGCTCCGTGTAGGACTGACCTGTGAATGAGCTCTTTGGTATTATTTGTATTTATCTGTAGCCAGCAGCATCCACGGACTCTTTTGTACTCCCCTGGGAATTCTCCACAGTGCCCACATTTATTTAATTTAATAATTAAAAGGCATGTGCCACTTAGCAGTGGAGACTGGCTGACCCTCAGCTCGCCTCGTTCCTCAGCTTTTCCGGGATTTCAAACGAGCTGCACATCTTAGGCTTCCATCAAATAAATTCAGGCAAGGACAAGATAAGAAAAGTCATTTTTCTCACCCGTTTAAGGTGAGTTTCCTTTCAGTTTGTGGGTTCCTGGTGACTGCGAAGTCGGATTAATTGGCACTTATAAAAGAAGAAACAAGAGTTGCTGAAATGTCCTTTCCTGATGCATTTAGGATGTTATGTGGAAAAATGGAACAGGGTCTTCTGCGTCCCTGTCCGTCCCCACACGCACAACCCCCTCTCTACAGAAGCAATCACTTAATTAATTAATGAATGAACAATGGCTTTCCAACACGCCAGCTTCCCCTGGGCCCTGAATTAAGGACATGCACAAACTGGGGAGCACTGGAAAGGTTTTGGTGAGAACACTCCTCGTTTCCCACTTCTCCTCAGCGTTCCCTGGGGAAGCCCCACGGTACGAGCGTGACTGTCCCTGCCCCTCCGGGAGCTGCCACCAGCGACCTTTGCTCTCAGGTTCTGATGGACTTCTACCACCAAGGAATCACTTGTTCTTTTGGGGAAACAAACAAAAAATAGAATGATTAAACTTGTAATTTGTTGCTCAGGCAGAACTTTCTGGCGTTTCCTTTTTAGTAAGAATTTTTTTTTTTAATTTCTTTTCTTTTTTTGTTTTTTTCGGTCACGAATGACCGAAGTTAATCTGTGTCAAGAGCAGGATCTCTGTAAATTGACTTTGCCTCATTTTAATGCCTTATTTTCTTTTTATATTTTTATGCCTAGCATTCATATTCCTAAGAATAAGTGTCCAGCCACGCACAGCACATGGGAGGAGCTGCTCTTTTCCAGCTTCAAGGTCTGAAGTGTGGAATTAGATGGAAACAAACAAACAAAAAAGACTTCAGGTTACTGTAACAGCAACTGTCTGTATCTGAATTATTACTGTGCTTCTCTAGCATCCACAGCTCTGGGACAATCCTGCTGCCAAGGGCAAGGTGCTTGGCAGGATCACCTGGGTATGGAGCAACTCAACTGGAATTCTGGTGTGCACTGTGATCGACACAAGCAATAGGACAGGCTGACACTCGTCCTTCCTCTTCCTCAGGTGGAAAAATCGCACGCGGGGGAATAAAACAAGAAAACCACATGAAATAATTTTAAAAGGAGATTTTCAGCTTGTCTGCTTCACTCTGTGAACACACAAGTTTGATAGGACGTTCGCTACGAGTGTTTTATGAGCAGTCGCTGCTGGAAAGGTGGGAAGGAGGAACTGGGAATGTTCCCTCCCTGCGGAACCAGGAGAGGCCGGCGTGGAGTGGACAGGTCTGACACAGTGCTTTGCTTGGGGAGGTACCAACACCACTCCACATCTTCATATCCCGAAGAAATTTTAGCTCTTCCATGGAAATCCTCTTTTCATGACTTTTCCTGTAACGTTTGTGTCAAATGTAAAGACAAAAGAAGTGTTTGATAACTGGAATTACGTCTGTCTGTTCGATAGTGCTTTGTATGAACCTTGTTCATCAGGTGTTGGATTGAAATAATCCAAAGCAAAAAAAAAAAGGAAAAAAAAAGAATCTTTTAAAATGAAACACAGTTTTAGGTGATCAATCTGAATGGTTTCTGAAGCTCAGACCTTTTCTGGGTTGTTTCCCTAGTTGGGAATGGAGCAGTGTGCTTTAACCATTGCTAAATTTCTGCCTCTCTGAGGCCGTCCAAAGGCTCGCAGTTTATAATTGTAAATTTGTCCTTCGTGCCCGAGCAGTGGGACACGATCAAACCCTCTCACTTTATCTGTGCTGGGTATTTTATTGCAATGAAAATGAGTAAATAATTAGAGTGCACTGTGACAGCAGAAAAAAAAAGTTGTTGTATATGTCTGTATTTTGATACCTGTTCAAAAGGAGTCTTTGGGTTTCCTGTGCTGAATACCTCATGTGTTGGGTTTTGGGAGTTTTCATTGATTTTTCTTTTTCTTTTTTTTTTTTTTTTTTTTTAAAGGCAAGATTGTTCTTGCACAAAAGTAGGTTAAGATAACCGAGTTCTCATAAATTTATTTACTGAATCAAAACACTTCAGCTTGGCAAGAAATTCCATCTGTTGTAGTTCCCCACCTTGCCCTTGGTACGGGGCTGAGCCGGCGCACTTGGAAGAGCTCCAGCAATACTGGGACAGGAGAAGCTCATTGCAGGTGGAGTTTGCTGCCTTATTTCTCTTCTTCTCTGTGTCAGAAACCTCAAATTCTGTGGAACGTGGCGTAGGTTTGGGGATTTATTGAGCTTTTGGGAGATGTTCTTCTGCAGAAATCGATGGCTCCTGTTCTCAGCACTTCAGGTCCTTCCTGGGTGCGTGGACTGGGGACACTGGAACGCTCCCTTGTTGGGGGAGTCCTTGTGGAGGGGACACTTCCAGGGGGTGATGCTCTCAGTAAGGAATCGGGAATGATGGAAAAACACTCCAGAAATCCCCGTTGAGACAGTTTGATCGACTCCAGGGGGGGCTGAGCTCTGGCCCCTTGTCCAGCACGTCCATGAGGGAGGGGAAGGAGGTGCCCCTGTGCCCCGGGGTGTGGCACTGCTTTGGTGGCCGGGTGAGGGGCACCTGAGCTTGGCAGGACCAAGCCCTGGGTGTACAGGTGTGTGCTCCAAAAGCACACTGAACTCACCAGTGAGCCACAAGTAGGGAAACGCCTTCAAAACCAGAGGAAAACGGGAGCATTGGGGCCTTTCCATCGCTTATGGGCCTGTCCAGAACAGAAGATTGAGTTTAACAAGGCAGGGATTAACTTATTTTGAGATTTTTGGCTTTCACAAAAATAACCAGCCCTTTTTTGGGCTTATCTGGCCTTGGCTAACGCCCCACAAATGCAGCTGGGGGCATAAAGCTGTTCCTTTAGTGGGCACAAGAGGTGGGAAGGAGGGAATTGTTCCCCCAGGGATGCTCCCTGCAGCAGCTCTGGGGAAACACCGAGCACTTCATGGGCTGAACTTTGGGGTTTGAGCTCTTTCCAGATGGGCTCTCTGCGTGTCTCTGTGTCTGTGTGACAACCTGGTACTTGAAAAAAAAAAAAATAGAAATACTTGACCCTCTGCCTCGTGCCTGCGGGGCCGGGATGGCCCCGGCTGTGTCACGCACAAGCGGTTCCGCCGACCGCCCACCCGAAGGCAGATGGATTCTTTTCCAGGCTCGGTTCTAGCAGCAAACCATCTATTTGGGTGGCTCTGGAGATGCCAAAACAGCAGTTCAAGGCCTGGAAAATGTAAGGGGTTTGTTGTTTTTTTTTCTTTTCCTGTTAAATTCTGTGCTTCCTCTAATGTAGTTTGGGATAAAAGCATTTTTCAAGGATGGGCCAAAAAGAGGCGAAGGTGGAGAGGGAAGGCAGCTTCCTGCTGTGCTAATACTTGATCTGCCAAGCTTCATACAGGGTAAATACTCAGCAGTTTGCAGTGGGAATTGCAGGTGGACCCGTCCTTTTGAGGCACTGTAGTAACCTCACTCCTGAAGTGGAATTCACCAGCCTTTCCTCCAGGCACAGCCCTGAGATGTGAAGAACAACCCAAGCCCGAGGGGTTGGACTCGTGAGTGTGCCAAACTGCTGGAGCAATACTTGTGAGCAGCAGCTTCTCCGAAAGCCCAGCTCGATGTAGCTCAAATGGGAAAATTACTGAAAACCATCTCTGATTCCCAAGGGTCACAGCGATGTCGTGGTCCTGCCGTGAGGCAGGAAAATTGGGTTGCAAAGTGTAGAAATTGTGTTTCCTGTCCAAACCTGGGCTTATCAACAGCAGTTGTTTCATGGTGGGATGGAATGTTCTTGCTAAAACGAGTTTCCATTGTTTCCTGTCTTCTACACCAATATATATATGGTGTATATATTAAACTGTGTAAAATTGTACTTTGTACATAGAACTCTGTACAATATGGAGGTGCAGCCTTTTTTTTTGTTTGGTTTTTTCCCCCCCCTTTTGGTACAGTATTGTACAGTATTAGGAGTCGATGTGTTGGAAGTGTTAAATCCATACTGGGGCAACGAAATGTATCCATTGTCATTAGCAATAGTTTTGGAGAAATAAATGTTTTGGGTATGGTGGAAACACTGACCTGAGGGTGCCGGTGTGTGATGTCCTGGGTTTGACTGGGAGAAAGGGAGAGCATGGCCAGGGGGGAGCTCCTGGAATGCTCAGGAGTGATGTTGGAGGTGCTGGTAGGTGGCTGAGGGGGGATCTGCAGGACTCAGGAGCGCACGGTGCCGTCCTGGGCACTGCGACTCTCGATGGCAGCAGGGCAGGAGCAGCGTGGTGGCACGGAGAGAAGGAGACACAAAGGATGTGGTGATGGGACAGGGAATGGCCTGAAGCTGAAGGAGGGTAGGTTTAGTTGGGATACTGGGAAGAAATCCTTCCCTGTGAGGGTGGGGAGGCCCTGGCACAGGTGCCCAGAGAATCCATGGCTGCCCCATCCCTGGGAGTGTCCCAGGCCAGGCTGGAGCACCCTGGAATAGTGGAAGGTTTCCCTGCCCATGGCAGGGGGTGGAATGATGAGACCTTAAAGGTCTTTTCCAACCCAAACCGTTCTTGCTGTGACTGCACCGATTCCTGATTCCAGCCCCGCGTTCCCCCACCCTGGGCTCGCACGCACCCACCACAGCAGGATTCCCCAGGGCAAACACTTCCCTGGCACTGACCTGATTTAGAAATGCTTAATCTTCATCATTTTCCTGCAGAGGATGGACACCCAACTGTCTGAGGAAAGAGGATTTAAGATTGAGATTATGGATTGGATCATTATTATTATCATTACCAGCTTTCCCCCATCTCGGTTTTTCAACAGGCCTTTTCCAGAGCACAGAGGGGGAATGTGGCAGGGCTGTGTCATTTTGGCTTCCTTTTCTTTAGATTCCAAGGAATTCCTTCTTTACAGTGAGGTTTGATGTTTAACTGAGGCATTTTGTCCCCCCTGTCCCTGGGGTGAGCATCCCTGTGCTCCCTGTCCCACATCTGCTCTCGTAGGGAACAGCTGGAAATCTGGGATGCTTTTACTCTAAAATCACAGCAGCCTCTGTGGTACCACCCTAGAGCAGGCTGGGCACGGTGGTGGTGGTTTTTTGTTTTTAAAATATGAAATAGGAGTCAGAGAGCAGTGGGGTGACACTGATAACAAGGGGGTTTTGATTTCCCCTCGGTCATTGTCCAGCAGAACAAGCTGTGATTACTCCTTAAACCCTCATCAAAGCACAGGTGGGTCCGACCCTCCCTCCCAAACCTCATTAGGGTGGTTTTTAACAAAGAAACACCGTGGTGAGTGCCGGGAGGGTTCAGCTCTCCCGGACGCGTCCCAGGGAGCAGATTTGTCACAGGGACACTGTGGGGCCGTCCCTGGCTTCGTGGGTTTCTCGGGTTTTCCGACCCCAAGGATGAGGTCCCTGCTGCACACAGAGCTCGCTGCTTGCCCTTTATTCTTCGGGCTTTGCTGCCACCAGCTGGAACAATTAATTCTTGCCACAAAGTGCTCTCAAGGCCGGGTTTTTGCTCTCCCAGCCTGTGCCAGACGGGCTCTTCCACCACACCAGGGTTTATCCCCCGTGGGCACATCCAGTCCTGGGGGTCAGATGGGACTGGGGGGTCAGCTGGGAGGAAAAACCTGCTGGTGGGGCAGCCAGGAAGAGGAAACGAGCTGGGAATTGCAAAAGGATAGCAGAAGAAAGGAGAGGGGGGCTGGAAGAAGCCAGGCAGGTCTTGGGGACGAGTTCCAGGCCCTCCCGCCCGTGGGCTTGGCCAGCACCGCGGGGACAGACTGATGGCCCTGCTTAAGGACACAGCCAGCACATGCACAGAAAATAAAACTAGACACGATTTCAGTAAGTCACCCCGGCCCTTTCTCTTCCTGTCAGCTGTGCTGCAGCAAAGTGACTTCAATCAAAGTGATTTCAAGTTTCGTGTGGTTAAACCGACGTCACTGCGCTCCTGCAGCTGCCGAGACTCTGCCATCCCTTCCCAGCCCCGGGCATCCCTTGGGTAACCTCAGGGAAAGGGCCAGGCTGTGCCCTCAGCTCTCCGGAGGCTCTTCCAGGCACGCTCACCCGTGGCTGGGAAAATGAAGCTCAGCAGGAATTAAGGAATTAATTAGGGGTGGAGTTTGAGTGCGGGCTGGTGAAGCGGTGTCGGTTTTTGGATGCCCCCCCCCCCCACTGATGAACTCTCACACCTTTGGAAGCTTTATTGGTGAGGGCAGAGCCTTTGGACACATCAGAAATAATTCCTGACAGGGGGACCATGGTGCTGAGCTGGTCAAGGTGAAGCCAGAGTGAACAGGGACAGGAGCAGCCCCGCTCTGCCCTGTGCAGGCAGCAGAGTGCCCTGAATCCCACATCCTGCCCTGCATCCCACCCCGAATCCCACATCCTGCCCCGCATCCTGCATCCCATCCTGTCCCACATGACATATTCCACCCTGCATCCTGCATCCCACCCTATCCTGCATCCCACATCCTGCTCTGCACCCTGCATGTCATCTGCATCTCACATCCCACCCTGTCCCATATCCCACCCTGCATCCCACCCTGTCCCACATCCCCCCCAGGGAGTCCAAGCAGCTCACTGACAGCCTTGCCAGGCGATGCTGTGCCAAGGGCCGAGCACTGACCCTCTGCTGGCACAGATAACAAGGGCTGGACACCGACCCTGGACACGGACCCTGCTCCGGCTCTGCTGCCCAAATCCCTGCCCCGCAATGCCGATGGCAGCCAGAGCTCAGCACCTTCTGCCGCTGCCGGAGCCCGTCCCGGAGGAGCGGCTGCGGAGCCCGGCGTGCCCGGGGATGGCTGCAGCGCTGGGAAGTTTTTTCTCGAGCAGGAAGCTGAAGCATTTCCTCCTGCAGCGTGGCCGGTGCTCGCCGGGCGGGTTTTGCAATCCGCAGGTTTCAGTTCCCGGGCTGGGGAGGTGCCTCTGCCGCTCCGCGCTCGCTCGCTCGTGAGTTCTGGCGTCTGTCAGGGTTGTGCTGCCAGCCCCGGCAGGTCCCGGCCGGGCGGTTTCTGGCAGCACCGAGGGCTCGGTCCATGCTCAGCCTTGGCCCGGTGCTGCCGGGGAGGCTGCCCAGGGGAGCGGCCTTGGCCGGCGTTTCCCGGAGCGCTGCCAGGCACAGAGGGGTAAAGGCTGGGGCTCGGCGGGCAGCGGCCCCCGGGGTGAGCCCTGCGCTTCCCGCTGGCCATGCAGAGCACCCCCAACTACCTGTGGAGCACCGAGGACCTCCTGGGCCAGGGGGCCACGGCCTGTGTCTACAAAGCTCGCAACAAGGTGAGCGGGGGCAACTGGGGGGGCAGGAACCCCAAAACTACAGAGCCCCGGTGCCCCCCATCCCTCCCGCCCCACGGGATGCCCGAGCTCCGCTCCGCTCGCCCTCCCGCGAGATCCTTGGCTGGGGAGCAGCTCAGGGGCAGCTTTGGGTTTTATTTTCATTTTCCATGGGCTCCTTCCCCCGGCTCTGCGGGTCGAGGGCGCCTTTTGGGGTGCTCACAGCCGGGTCCTGCTCGCCGCCTTCCCGAGCGGCGCAGGGGGAAGGAGCTGTTTTCCGGGGAATGCCCAGAGGTTTTGAAAACCCCATCCTTGGCCATTTGCATAGTTCATGCAAACACTTGCCAGCCTTGGAGCGGGCTCTCCTCCTCGCCAGCCTTTGAAGTTTATCGAGCGAACTGCAGGCGCGGGGCAGGAGCGGCGGCCGCGAGAGCGGACTGGGAACATCCCCATCCCTCGGGGAGCTGCCGGCCTCGGCTCTGGACGGAACTTTTTGTGGAGCCGCATAAACACAGCGACACGCAGCACGTGGGTGCAGGGACAGGAAGCGCAGGGAGGGGAATAACAGCGGTTTGTTTGTGCAGAGGAGCAGACGCGGTCCAGAGGCAGCATTTGCATCCCGAGTGGGCTGTGGGAGCAGCGACAGAGCTCCTGGGGCTGCTCTGCACGTGAATGACACCACCCCGTGTTGTCTTTCCCTCTTTCCCCTCTTTTCCCCAGAAATCAGGGGAGCTGGTTGCTGTGAAGGTTTTCAATAATGCCAGCTACCTGCGGCCCCAGGAGGTGCAGATGAGAGAGTTCGAGATGCTGCGGAAGCTGAACCACAAAAACATTGTCAAATTATTTGCCGTGGAGGAGACAGTGAGTGGGACCCCTCTGGGAAACCCTCGGGCTCACCAGCCAAGGCAGGGGACCTGGGCGGGGGGACAGGCCAGCTGCTGGGGCATGGGGCTGACTGAGCCCTCCTGGCATCTCCCACCGCAGGGCAGCAGCAAGCAGAAGGTGCTGGTGATGGAATACTGCTCCAGTGGCAGCCTGCTGAACGTGCTGGAAGACCCAGCAAATGCCTTTGGCCTGGCTGAGTCCGAGTTCCTCATCGTGCTGCAGTGTGTGGGTGAGTGGGGGGGTCCGGGACCACCAGGGACCCCCTCACGGGGTCCTCGCGGTGCTGGAGGGACCCTGCAGGCACCAGCCCTGGGAGATGGAGTGAGGGGTCAGAAACTGCACCTCTGAACAGGGTGGGGTCAAGCTCTGTGTTGAGGGAAAGCCTGAGGGTTTCTCCCTGCTCCTTGTCCTCACCCCCTCCATCCCCCCAGTCACACTGGTCCCCATTTAAGTGCAACCACCGTGGGATTCATCCCCTCTCCAGCCCTTCTCACGTTCCTAAATTCAAGCTGATCCCCGCTGGAGCCCAGTGCTGCAGCCCCACACACGAATGCTGCTTCCCCCCCGTGTGCCCAGTGGCAGGGATGAACCACCTCCGTGAGAACGGCGTCGTCCACAGAGACATCAAACCCGGGAACATCATGCGGCTCGTGGGAGAGGACGGGCAGAGCATCTACAAACTGACGGATTTCGGAGCCGCCCGGGAGCTGGAGGATGATGAAAAGTTTGTGTCTGTCTATGGGACAGAGGAGTATCTCGTGAGTAGGGCATGTCCCAGGCTGGTGGCCCCTGGGGGAGGCTGCTCCCCGTCCCTCCATCCGACAGCTGCGTAATTTGGGAGCAGCAGTGGCTTGGAGAGCCTGATCCATATTTTTGGAAGGGGATGGGCTCAGTGCTTTGTGGCAGGGTTGCAGGTGATGGTTTTTGGGGGGACCCAGA
>VZRS01013585.1:629-19355 GCA_013398055.1 Ifrita kowaldi
GGATGCCGTGGGGGGGGGTGCAGCACCCCAAAAAGGGGGCGGAGCCATGGGGGGGGGCAGCATCCACCCAGGGTGTCCCGGGTCACTCACCCGCGAGGGAAGAGGTGCCCGGGAAGGGCCAGGTAGGATCCGTCCTGGAATGCGGCGCTGAACTGCCCAGGGGCGTCTGGGGGAAGACGGGGGTCAAGGGGGGAATGAGAGGAGGGGGCCCCACCCGCATTTTGAGGGGGAAAAAGGGGAAATGGATGCAGGGACCCACCGCCACCCCCGCTGCCCTCCTGCCAGTCCTGCTCCAGCTCCGCCAGCGCCGAGCCTGCGGGAGAAGAGGGGGGAAAGGGGGGGCATGTAGCCCCTTGGTGTCCCCAAGTGTCCCCCCACCACGTCCCCAGGTGTCTCCAGTTGTTCCCAGGTATCCCCAAGGGTATATCCTCAACCGTGTCCCCAGGTGTCCCCCTGTGGCTTCAATTATTCCCAGGTATTCCCAAGTATTCCCTGAGCGTGTGTCCCTGCCACGTCCTCAGCTGTCTCTCTGTGTCCCCAGTCGATCCCCAAGGGTCTCCAGGTGTGTCCCCGCCATGCCCCCAAGTGTCCTCCAAGTGTCCCTAAGTAACCTCCTCCCATGTTCCCGAGTTTCCCCCCATGTCCCCATATGTCCCAAGCTGTCTCAAAACGTCCCCAGGTATTTCCAAGTACCCCCAAGTGTGTGTGTCCCTGGGCGTCCCCGTGCCTTTCCTTTGTCGCCCCCATCCCCTGGTGACCTGAGGTGTCCCTCTGTGTCTTCAAATGTCCCCAGGTGTCCCCCCTTGCCCCTCCATGTGCTCCCTGTGTCCCCAAGGTGTCCCCCCCCCGTCCCTGCGCTGTCCCCTCACGGTGCTGGCAGCGGGCCCCGCTGTATCCGGGGGGGCAGCGGCAGGAGCCATGGACACAGGAGCCACCGTGCAGGCAGGGCCGCGAGGGGTGACAGCCCTCGGCCTCCTCCTCCTCCTCCTCCTCCTCCTTGCAGCGCGGGCCTGGGGACAGCAGGACACGGTCACCGGGGGTGACGGGTGAGTGTGCACAGCACGCACGGGGTGCACCGGGCACAGGTGTGTGCAGGGAATGTGTGTGAGCTGTGTGTGCACAGGGAACATGGCACAGGTGTGTGCAGGGAATGTATGTGAGCTATGTGAGCTGTGTGAGCTGTGTGTGCAGGGAACATGCACACAGCACACACACAGGTACGGCACACACATAGTGCACACACACACAGAGCAAGCACACGTGCACAGCGCACATGGATGCACAGCACACACACACAAGGACGTGCAGCGTGTGCTCACACACACACAAACGCACATGCTGTGCACACACACAGTGCACACAGTGCACACGCACATACACTGCACACACACAGTGCACACGCACACACACCGCACACACACACAGTGCACACATGCACACATGCGCAGCACACACACATAGAAACGTGCACACAGCGCACACACACGTGCAAACGCCCCACGCCCCACCCTGCGCCCCCCCCGCCCTGTGCCTGCTCTCACCGCGGGTCCCCGGGCGGCACGGGGCACGGTGGCCACAGGGCCGCACCCCCCGGCTGCGCAGGAACCGCTCCCGCAGCTCCAGGCGCTTCCCGCTGATGGACACCTGTGGGGACACCGCCCAGCCATCACCCCCCTGCCAGCGGGGTCACTTCCCCACCCGGACACCAATGGGGTCACCCCCCCACCAAGGGGACACCAGGGAGGGTCAGCTCTCCAGCGAGGGGACATCAACAAGGGGACACTAATGGCACCACCCCCCAGCCAATGGGGTCACTCCTCACCAAGGGGACACCAAGGCCGGGGGTCACCAACCCAGTGAGGGAGCTCCAACAAGGGAATGTGAAGAGAAGTCACCTCCCCAGCAACGGGGTCACCTCCCAGCCAAGGGGACCAAGAGGGGTCATCCCCCCAACAAGGGGACATCAGTGGGGGTCACCTCCCTCCCCAGCAGGGGGATCATGCCCCCAATATGGGAGAGTCACCTCCCCTCCGAGGGGACACAAGGGGGTCTCACCTCTCCGATGCAGCCGCGGAAGGAGGCGTTGGTGGGGGGGCGCAAGGGGGGCTCGGTGCCCCCCAGGTAGAGGGGGCTGCGCAGGTTGAGGCCCTGGCTCTTGCCAGGTGAGGAGCGCTTCACCGGGGCGGCGTCATCCACCACCAGTGTCCCGTCCTTGTGCACCCGCTCAGCCATCACCCAGTGCCACTGGCCCAGGGCCACCGGCTCCGCGCTTCGCAGCACTGCCGGGCCTGTGGGGACGGGAGTGGTGTCACGGGGGGATGCTGGGGGACAACCAGGGACCCGCAGGGACCTGAGATGTGGCCTGGGTGATGCTTGGGGACCAGAATGACTCCCAGGGACCCCAGTGACACTTGGGGACCCCAATGGTGCCAGGGGACCCCACTGTGGCTCAGGGACTCCTCTGATGCCAGTGAACCCTGGTAATGCCGTGTCACCTCCTTACTCCCAGGTGCCACCCCTCCGCGTGCCCCCTGTCCCTGTGCCACCCACCTGAGCCCAGCTCGTAGCGGAACTCGAGGTGGCCACCGATCATGGCCAAGGCCACAAAGTCCTCAACAGGGGCAGCTTTGCCAGCGCTGAAGAGCAGGAGCCCGTTGGGCGCCAGCGGCAGGAACTCGACCTCCAGCCGCAGCTCGTGGTGCACGTTGGTGAGGGGCGGGTACGAGACGAAGGCTCCCTCCTCATCGAAGGACGGCACGTTCACCACCTCACCTGCGCATCCCAGTCAGTGCCCAGTGTGGGACCCCCCATCCTCAGGGTGGGACCTCCAGCTCCATCCTCAGAGTGGGACCCCAACATCCATCCACAGCCTTCATCCACAGGGTGGGACAACATCCCTCCCTCCATCCATCCCCAACCTTCATCCCCAGGAGGGGACTGCAGCCTCCATCCCCATGGTGCCCATCTTTCCAGGCTGGTCCCGATCTCTGTGCCAGTGTCCCCAAGGTGGTACCCATCTCCATCTCCATCCCCATCCCCATCCCCATCCCCATGTCCCCAGGGTGGTCCCAGCCATGTCCCCATTTCCCTGGGGTGGTCCCCACCCCGTCCCCACATCCCAGGATGGTGCCAGCTGTGTCCCTGTGTCGCTCACCCTCGGTGCACCTCTCCCCAGTCTTGCCCAGGTGGCAGCGGCAGGTGTAGCCCTGCCCGTCCAGCCGGTTGACGCAGGTGGCATCAGGCCCACACGCCTCTGTGGGGTGACGAGCCATGAGCACCCATCCCGCAGGGGCCCTGGGATGACGTCCCCATGGAGGGAGAGGTGTCACCTACCCGGGTGACAGTGCAAAGCCTGCGAGTACTCGCAGTTGCTGCCGGTGAAGCCGTGGGGACATCGGCAGACGTAGGTGCCGCTCTCGTCGTCCTGGCATACGCCGCCGTTCTAGGTGAGGGGTGACACGGGTGTCAGCGGTGGGCAGGGATGGGTGGGAATCACCTCCTTCCCTCCATCCTCACCTGGCATGGCCGGTCCTGGCAGGTGGGACAATTGGTGACACCGTGTGCCTGCAGGTCCATGTCCCCAAAGGCCACCTCCTCCCCTTGGATGCGGAGCTGGCGCACGCAGCCTGCGGAGAGGTGGAGATGGGCAGAACTGTCACACGATGCCCGGCGTCCCCTTGCCCCGGTGCCTCCTGGAACCCACCACTCACCCATGAAACCCCGGCTGAGCCCCGTCTTTGCCACAGCGCCAATGTCGGGGTACCCGCCCAGGTACAGCTCCTCGTTCAGATCCAGCCCTTGGAACTTCCCCTGCGGGCACAAGAGGGTTGGCACCACCTCCAGCACCCTGACCCCGCCCGACAGCCCCCCGAGCTGATACCTGGGAGGTGCCGTTGACCGCGGGGTGCCCGTCCAGGCCCAGCGAGCCCCAGGTGAGGTTGCGGAGGAGCCGCACGGTGTGGAACTCGCCCAGCTGCAGCGCTGTGGGGTGACGGATGGTGGCCATGCCCGAGCCAGCATCAAACCTGATTTTTTGGGGGTACGAGGGGTGTGGGTGACTGCTGGCGCCCATCTCCCACCTCTCCCCTAGCACCTTCTCATAAGTCTCACCTAAATTCGGGGCGTCCACCCACCAACCCGAAGGAGATGAAGTCGGCACCGCTGTTTTTCCGCTGCCCATTGTAGAGGAGAAGCCCTGAGGGGTGACAGGGGATCAGGTGGGACAGTCCCCATCCTGAGGTGAGGGACAGGTCCTAGGGGACCCCAAAATCCTCCCAGAATGGAGGAGAAATCCCCCATAATTTGGAGGCTCTCAGATGAACAGAGAATAGGAGATAAAGGAGGGCAAGGGGAGCCTGAAGGGAGGGGAGGATGAAGGCAGGGAAGGGAGGGGGAAGTGCTGGAGAGGACATGAAGGGGGACACAGAGGACACGTGGGGGACATGGGCTCACCATCGGCAGCATCAGGTCGGAAGGTGATGAGAATCTCAAACCTCTTGTAGGCATCCTTGATGGTGGGCAGGGGGAGGAAGGAGCGGGGCGACTGCCCGAAATAGGGGACCACGTGCTCTGCGGGGACGGGGAGGTCAGGAGGGGCAGGGAACGTCACCCCCCGCTCCCGTCCATCCATCTGTCCGTCTGTCTGTCCTCACCTTGGACCTTCAGCACGTAGTAAGCTGTCTGCTGGCCGCGGTGGTTGGCGGCCACGCAGGTGTAGACGCCAGCGTCCTCGGGGCGCACGGCCGGCAGCGTCAGCACGTTCCCCTGCACCCTGGCACCCGCCGGCAGCTCCCCCTCCAGCTGTGGCACGGCAGAGGGGGGGTCAGCACCCACAGGCAGCCCCCACAGCCCCTGCCACCCCCACCATCCATCCCTCCATCGCACCTTGCTCCAGGTGATCTCTGGCACCGGGAAGCCGGATGCCAAGCACGGCAAAACGGCCGCGGATCCGATGGACACCTCCTTCACCTCCGGCTGCCCGGCGATTTGAGGAGCGGCTGGGGACACATGGAGGTGTCACCACCGTGTGGGGACACGGTGTGTGTCCCCACCTCTGCGTCCCCGTGCTCACCTTGCACGTGGAGGATGACGTGGGACTGGACGGTGCCCACGGCGTTGGTGGCGGTGCAGCGGTACTGCCCAGCGTCCGCCCGCTCCACCTGCTCGATGGTGAGGGTGCCAGCACGGACCAGCACCCCGGGGCGGATGCGGCCCCCCACTTTGCTCCAGGTGACGTGGGGACGGGGTTCCCCCAAGCCCAGGCACTCCAGCTCCACTGTCGTCCCTGCCAGCACTGTCTGCACCGCGGTCCGGATGTTGATCAGGGCCCTGGGCAGAGCTTGGGGGGACAGTGGGGTTTTGGGGTGAACCCCTGGCACAGGGAGGCATTGCGGTCTGGCACCGGAGTGGGAGATAGGGGGAAATGGGGTTCATGAGGGGATGTGGGACAATTGGGGTGGCTGTGGGAATGGGGAGAGGTCAGAGGTGTTGGAGTCCTCGTGAGCATGGGGAGACATGGGGGGTACCAGCGTGGTCATGGGTGTGGGAAGAGATAGGGAGCACTGGGGTGTCCGTAGGGGTGGGGAGAGATTGATTGTGTCAGGGTGTCCACAGGCATGGGGAAGGGTGGGAGGTCTTGGGGTGCCTGCAGGCTTCAGGAGAGATTTGGGGTCACTACGGGCGTTGGGGGTATCTGGGTGCCTGTGGGTGTGGGGAAATGGAAGGTGCTAGGGAGCCCCTTGGTGTGGGGGGCATGGGGGTCCCGGGGTGCCCTTGTTAGTGGGGGGCAGGTCAGGGGGTGCCCGTGTCCCCTGGTGCCAGAGTGACGCTCCTACCCTGGACAGTGAGGGTGGCCCTGTCCTCTGCCTGCCCGCCCGGGGCGCTGGCCCGGCACACGTACACGCCCTGTGCCCCCGCCGCCAGCTCCGGCATCCTGCGGGGATACAGCCAGGGTGAGGGACCCCACGGGGGCCCAGGGTGGGGGTCCCACCTCCCCGTCCCGCGTTCCTTACCGCAGCACCCCATCCCGCACGCTGTGGGTGGGGGGCAGCTCCCCACCTTCCTTCAGCCACTCCACACGGGCACGGGGGTCCCCGGAGACAGAGCAGGCGAATTCGGCAGTGCCACCCACCCCCTTGACGAGGCTCCCTGGTGTCACCTGCACCACCAAGGGACCGCCAGCGATGTCCCCACCTTCACCAGCATCACCTGGAAGGGATGCAGAGCCCCAGTGATACCCAGTGGCACTGGGACTGTCTGAACAGGGATGGGGAGCCCCAATGGTACCCAGTGGCACTTGCATCATCCATGGGGGATGCAGAGCCCCAGTGGTACCCAACGGCACCACCCAGGCGGGACGGGGAGCCCCAGTGGTACCCGTCAGCACCAGGATTGCCTGGGCAGGACGCAGAGCTCTGCGGGCACCCGGCGGCACTGCCGCCACCCAATGCGGAGCACCAATGGTACCCAGGCCAGGCATGGGCTCACCATGAACAGCCACACGGGCGAAGGCCTCGGCGGTGCCGACACGGTTGGTGACGAGGCAGCGGTAGGTGCCAGCGTCGGCGGGGGCCGCGGGGCTGAGGCGGAGGAGGCCGGCACGGTGGGCCACGCGCGCCGAGAGGCTGCCGTTCACCTTGTCCCAGGAGTAGTGCAGTGGGGGCGTGCCGTGGGCCAGGCACTGCACCTGCAGCGCGTCACCCGCCCGCACCGCCGTGTCCTCCGGGAGGATGGTGGCGTACGGAGGTGCTGCGGGATGGGTGGAGCCGTCAGCTGGGACGGGGCCAGGAATGGGTCAGCGGGGGAAGGAGGGTGTCAGTGAGGGGGTAGGGGGTGATGGAGATGGGTGTGTGTTGGGATGGATGAGAGTTGGATGGATCCACGAGGAAGGGGTGGATAGAGGAGTGTGAGAGGAGATGGAGATATGGATGGCTGGGATGGCCAGGAGTGATGGATGAATCCACCAGGAAGGAAGGGCTGGATGGATGGATGGATGGATGGATGGATGGATGGATGGATGGATGATTTGAGAGGAGATGGCGAGTTGGGTGTGTGCTGGGATGTATGAGATGGATGATGCACAAGGAGAAGGTGGATGCAGGAATCAGGAAATGCAGAGTTGGATGTGAGCTGGAAAGATTGAGTGATGGATGAATGTACCAGGAAGGGGTGGATGGATAAGTTTGAGGAGAGATTGAGAGACGAGTGTATGCTGGGATGGATCACACGGATGGATGTACAAGGAAGGGATGGATGGAAAAGGTGTGAGAGGAGATGGAGAGATGGATGTGAGCTGGGATGGATGAGCAATGGATGAATCCACAAGGAAAAGCTGGATGGAGAAGTGAGGAGATGTAGAGATGGGCGTGTGCTGGGATGGATGAATGCACAAAGAAGAGATGGATGGAAGAGTTAGGAGATAAAGAGATGGATGTGAGCTGGGATGGCTGAGTGATGGATGCATCCACAAGGAAGAGGTAGGTGTGTGGGCGGATGGATCAATGACTGGCAGAGTGTGAGAGCAGGTGGTGAGTTGGGCATGTGCTGGGATGGATGAGATGGATGATGCACAAGGAAGGGATGGATGGAAGGGTGTGAGAGGAGATGGAGAGATGGCATGTGCTGGGATGGACCAGAGATGGGTGGATGCACAAGGATGAGATGCATGGAGGGGTGTGAGAGGAACCACAGAGAGGAATGTCAGTTGGAGTGGGTGAGCAACAGATGAATCCCCCAGGAAGGGATGGATGGAGGGGCGTGAGAGGAGATGGAGAGATGGATGTGAGCAGGGATGGATGAGTAATGCGTGAATCCACAAGAAAGAAAGGGATGCAAGAGTAAGGAGATGGAGAGATGGGTGTGTGCTGGGATGAGTGAGATGGATGGATCCATGAGGAAGAGATGGAAGGAGAGATATGAGCAGAAATAAAGAGATGGGTTTGAACTGGGATGGATGAGCCATGGATAGATCCATGGTGGATGGACAGATGGACGGATGAGAGAGCAGAAGTGGAGATGGACATGCAAAGGGATGGGACAAGCAGGTGGACACATCCATGGGAAGGGTTGGAGATGGAGCTTGAGAGGAGGAGGATGAGTGCTGGGATGGAGCGAGGATGGTGCCACGAGGAAGGGCTGCACGTAAGGGTGGGAGTGGTGATGGAGGCAGCCACATGCAGAGGAAGGACGGGTGATGGCCACAGCGGAGGTGACAGCAGGAACCCAGGGGCACCCCAACCCCCCACTGTCCCCTCCTTACTCTCCACATCGAGGGTGACAAAGACTTCGGTGGAACCGACGGGGCTGCTGGCATTGCAGATGTACTGGCCCGAGTCCTGCTGCGCAGCACGAGGGATGACCAGGCTGCCGTTCACCACACGGTGCTGCCAGGGCAGGGGTGCCCGCAGCTTCGACCACTCGATCCGGGGCGCTGGGTCACCTACGACCACACCGTGCCCATCACCATGGTGTCAGGTACTGCTCAGGACACCCCTTGTCCACCACGGTCCTCCAGGCTCCCCATACCGCTGGCCATGCAGTGCAGTGTGGCCGTGTCCCCGGCCACCACGGTGACGGTAGATGGTGCGGTGACCTCGGGGGCCCCGGGGTGCCGCTGCGCTGACTCCACGCTGACGTCCACCCGGGCCTGGGCCGAGCCCAGGGCACTGTGCGCCGTGCACACGTAGGTCCCGGCGTGCTCCGGCTTGGCCGGCGACAGCTGGTGGGGGGACAGGGTGGGGATGAGCACCAGGCACTGCCTGGTGCCCCATAGTGCCCCTGGGTGCCCCCTCACCTGCAGGATGGCCTGGCTGTCCATGTGCAGCAGCGTCTGGTGCTCCACCTTCTGCCGGGAGCCCAGCCGGCTCCAGCGCACCAGCGGCCGCGGCTCACCCCGGCCCAGGCACTCCAGGCTCAGGGATTTGCCCTCCTTCACTGTCACTGGGCCTGGTGGCATCACTGACACTGTAGGGGCACCTGGAGAAGGAGGAAGCCATCAGGGTGGGGATTGGGACACCACCATGAAGGACGTTGGCCTGGCCACTGGGACACCCATCACCCTGGGAGCATCGGGAGCAGGGGAGGAAATGAGCATGAGGGTGGGGATGGGGACACATCATCTCAGGAGCATCCCAAGCCCATGGAGGACATCAGCACAGGGATGGGGACATCACAACTCCTGTGGTCCCAGGAAGGACACCAGCATGGGAACATGGGCACCACCACTCCAGGACAACCTGAAGCATGGAGAGGAGATGGGGATAGGGACACCATCACTCCAGTGGTATCTGGATGACACGGAGGACACCAGCATGGTGACAGGGAGACCACCCTGAGGGTACCTGGAGCACATGGAGAACATGGGGAGGGGGACACCAACGCCCTGGGGACACCTGGAGCACATGGAGAGAGGGACAGGGCCACCCTGGCCACCTCATACCTTGCACCACGAGGTTGACGACACTGCTGGCGACGCCGAAGCGGTTGGAGGCCACGCAGTGGTAGGCGCCCTGGTTGCCCACGTGGGCACCGGTGATGGAGATGACTGAGCCATTGGCACTGATCTTCACATTGTCTGGGCGAGGAGGAGGCATCAGCACCAGGGCCACCCTGGGGACCATGCCAGGGCCACCCTGGGGACCGCCGTACCTTGGAGGTGCTGGCCAGGCCCCATCCGCCAAGTGATGTTGACAGGCCGGGCGCCATCGTGGACGCGGCACTTGAAGGTGGCATCTTCACCCGGTGCCACCGCCATGCTGTGTGGGTCGATGGAGATGATGGGGCTCTGCAGACCTGTGGGGACAAAGGGACAGGGAGGCCACAAGGTCACTCACATCCCCTCTCTCCCCGCAGCATCCTCCCTCACCCCGTGGCTGCACTCACGGTAGCTGGAGCTGTCACGGGAGGTGACAGTGACAAAGACAGTGGCCTCGCGGGAGACGCTGCCCGTGTCAGCCCGGCACACGTACTCTCCTGAATCGGCCACTGAGAGCTGCGACAGCCGCAGCCGGGACCCTGAAATCTGGGGACATCAAGACAGAAGATGCTGGCATCACCCAGCCATGCACAGCCACCAGTCCCCCACCCCACCCATGTGCCCACCTACCTGGTGCTTGGCTGGGAGGGCCCCACCACGCTTGTACCAGGTGATGGTGGCCTGTCCCTGGCCGGCCACCACGCAGTCCAGGTCCAGGGTCTGTCCCTCAGTGACAGAGGACGCTGAGGACTCGATGCGGATGGGTGGCGTGACGCTGGTGGCTGCATGGGCAGGGTTGACGGTGAATGGCCCCAGTGGTCCCTGACACCAGTGGGGACCTGTCCCCTGGGGGGTGGCACTCACAGTGGGAAGGGTTGGCTCCGTCATCGATGGTGACAATGAGGGACGTCTCCTGTGTGACGCCGCCTGATGTCACCCGGCACACATACTCCCCTGAATCGGCTGCTGTCACCTGGGGGATACGCAGGCGGGTGCCCGACACCTGGAGGGGACAATTAGGGGACACGTCAGCACTGTAGAGCAGGGGATGGGACAAATTCAGGGTGACCCTCCCCTGTCCCCTACCTGGTGGCCAACAGGCAGGGAGCCACCACGCTTGTACCACGTCACGGTGGTGGGGCCTGACCCTGCCACCACACAGTTGAGGTCCAGGGTCTGTCCCTCGGCGATGGCCGAGGACAAGGACTCGATGTGGAGGGGCTGGGAGATGCCAGAGGCTGGGGGAGGACAGGGAAAGGGAATGTTTATCACCAAGGTGACACCCGACTGTCCCCAAGCACTGCCCTCTCTCTCACACTCACTGTAATAGGTGTCGGTGCTGCTGGGCACAGTGACAATGACAGATGCCTCCTGGGTGACGGTCCCCAGGGTCACCCGGCACACGTACTCCCCCGAATCGGCCACTGCTACTTGGGCAAGGCGCAGTCGGGTGCCCGACACCTGGTGAGGTGACAAGTTGGAGACACATCAGTACCTGATGCAGGTTTGTGGCCTGCAGGGCAAAGCCACCTCCCCCACGTCCCACCTGGCTGTTTGGTGGCAGAGCCCCCCCACGCCGGTACCAGGTGACATGGGGATGACCCTGTCCTGCCACCATGCAGTTGAGGTCCAGCGTCTGTCCCTCAGTGACAGCAGCAGAGGAGGTCTCGATCCTCACTGGTGGCGTGACACCGACAGCTGGGGGTGGCAACAGGGTCAGCAGGGTCACCGCTGTGTCCTCACCACGTCCCCATGTCACCTCTCACCCATCCCAGTACCATAAGAGGAGCCGGCGCCAGTCTGGATGGTGACGATGAGGGACGTCTCGTGTGTGACACTGCCCGATGTCACCCGGCACACGTACTCCCCCGAATCGGCTGCTGTCACCTGGGGGATACGCAGGCGGGTGCCCGACACCTGGAGGGGTGACACACGTGAGAATGGGGACATAAACCCCTAAACACCACCAAAAATCCCTTTTCCATCCCAAAATGCTCCTCTGCGTCCCCTACCTGGTGCTTGGCTGGGAGGGACCCCCCGCGCTTGTACCAGGTGACAGTGGCCTGTCCCTGCCCAGCCACGATGCAGTTGAGGTCCAGGGTCTGTCCCTCGGCCACGGAGGAGGACGAGGACTCGATGCGCACCGGAGGGGTGACACCAGCGGCTGGAGACAGAGACAGGAGGGTCACCCAAGGATGGTTGCACTGTCCTCCAGTCCTCAGTCACCTCCTCCTGTCCCCACTCACGGTAGGTGCTGGCACCGCTGGGCTGGATGGTCACCATGATGGAGATCTCCTTGGTGGTGGCCCCGCTGGTCACCCGGCACACGTACTCGCCCGAGTCGGCCGCTGTCACCTGCAGCAGCCGCAGCCGGGAGCCGGACACCTGTGGGGAGGGGACACGGGGGTCACTGAGGCCATCAGCTCTGGCAAGCGGTCATCTGGGATTGCACAAGGCCACTTGTGCTTGCACAGGGCCACTTTGGGCTTGCATGGGCCACCTGGGCTTATGTGGGGTCATTTGGGCTTCCTTGGGGTCATTTGGTCTTCCCTGGGATCACTCGGGCTTCTATAGTCATGGGGCCACCTGGGCCTGCCCAGGACCAGCCAACCTTGCATGGGGTCCCCAGGACTTGCATGGGCCACCTGGTCTTGCCCAGAGCTGTGTGTCCTTCCCATCTGTCCTGCTTGGTGACATCCCCGCTCCATGTCCCCTACCTGGTGCTTGGCCGGGAGGGTCCCCCCACGCTTGTACCAGGTGACAGTGGCCTGCGCAGGGCTGGCGATGACACAGTTGAGGTCCAGGGTCTGCCCCTCGGTCACAGGGGATGACAGGGACGAGGACTCGATGCGCAGTGGGGTCGTGCTGCTCGGGGCTGGGGACCAAGATGGGTTAGACACTGCGACCACCACCATGTGTGACCCTCCTGGGGACACTGGGAGCAGTGTCACCACCCCGTGGGTAACCTCCCGTGTTCCCTGTCCCCACTCACAGGAGGCACCAGCATTGCTGGGCTGGATGGTCACCATGATGGAGGTTTCCTTGGTGGTGGCCCCACTGGTCACCCGGCACACGTACTCGCCCGAGTCGGCCGCTGTCACCTGCAGCAGCCGCAGCCGGGAGCCGGACACCTGTGGGGAGGGGACATGGGGGTCACTGGGGCCAGTTGGGCTTCCATGGGGCCACGTGGGTCTGAATGGGACCACCAGGGCTTGCATGGGCCACCAGGGCTTGCATGGGGCCACCTGACCTTGCATGGGCTACTTGGACTTGCATGAGCTACATGGGCTTCCATAGGCCACCTAACCTTTCATGGGCCACCCGGGCTTGCATGGGGTTTCCTGCTCTTGTATGGGGCCACCTGGGCCTATAAGGGGCCAGCCGGGCTTCCATGGGACCATCTGCATTTGCATGGGTCACCTAGTCCTGCCCAGAGCTGTGGGTCAACCGCATCCACCCCCTTTGGTGACATCCCCGCTCCGTGTCCCCTACCTGGTGCTTAGCTGGGAGGGTTCCCCCGCGCTTGTACCAGGTGACAGTGGCCTGCGCGGGGCTGGCGATGACACAGTTGAGGTCCAGGGTCTGTCCCTCAACCACGGCAGAGGACGGGGAGTCGATGCGCAGGGGAGTCGTGTTGCCTGGGGCTGGGGACAGAGACAGGAGGGTGACACCAGTGACACCAGTGACCACAGCAAGGCCTGACCAGTATGGGCACCTGAGCCATGGCTCAGTGCTGTGACACGAGGACCCTCCGCTGGCACTTCCACCCCCTGTCCCCACTCACAGTAGGCACTGGCACTGCTGGGCTGGATGGTCACCATGACCGCACTCTCCTTGGTGGTGGCTCCGCTGGTCACCCGGCACACGTACTCGCCCGAGTCGGCCGCTGTCACCTGCAGCAGCCGCAGCCGGGAGCCGGACACCTGTGGGGAGGGGACATGGGGGTCACCACGGACACAAGGGCCACCAGAGCCACCTGGGCTCACACAGGGCTGTGTATCAACCCCAGCCTTCCTTCGTGTCATCCCCCTCTGCGTCCCCTACCTGGTGCTTGGCTGGGAGGGACCCCCCGCGCTTGTACCAGGTGACAGTGGCCTGTCCCTGCCCGGCCACAATGCAGTTGAAGTCCAGGATCTGTCCCTCAGCAACAGTGGACGAGGATGCCTCAATCCGGACAGGGACACCTGACGCTGGTGGTCCTGCAGGGGAGGACAGAGCTGTGACCACCTGTTGGGAACCAGCATGTCCCCTCCAGTGCTGCTGAGCCCAGTCTCACCATAGGATGAGCCGGATGCAGCCACAACCGTGACAATGACAGATGCCTCCCGGGTGGTGGTCCCCAAGCTTGCCCGGCACACGTACTCCCCTGAATCAGCTGCCGTGACGTGGGGGACACGGAGCCGGGACCCTGAAACCTGCAGTTGGGGACATGTTTGGTGTCACACAGCAGGGGACAGGGCAGCGTTTGGGGTGCTGCCCACCCTGCTGTGCCCTACCTGGTGGCCAGCGGGCAGGGAGCCCCCACGCTTGTACCACGTCACGGTGGCAGAGCCGGGTCCTGCCACCACACAGTCCAGGTCCAGGGTCTGTCCCTCGGTGACGGATGGGGACGAGGACTCGATGCGGACAGGCAGCGCCACCCCTGTGGGAAGCAAAAGGGGGGACATGGGTGGGTTGTAGCCCTGACAAAACCATCCCCGAACACCACTGGTGTCCCCCACCCTCCTCACCTGGCACCACGGCCACCTCGATAGCGGCGCGGGCTGTGCCAACGGCACTGGTGCCCACGCAGAGGTAGATGCCACCATCGGCCGCCGTCACAGCGGGGATGACCAGCGTGGCGATGTCTCCGTGCTCAGCGCGGGACTGTGGCACAAGGGCGGGTGTCAGTGGTGCCTGTGGTGCACCCACACCCCCTGGAGCACCCACTGGTGCCAGCACCCCGCTCACCTGTGGCGGCAGGGTGCCCCCCTGCTTCTCCCAGGTGATGGTGGCAGTGGGGGACCCCGAGACCCGGCAGTAGAGCCGCACCGTAGAGCCCTCCTGCACCTCTGTCCGCTCCGGGCTCACCTGCACCTGCGGGGTGCCCGCACCTGCGGGAAGGGGGATCAGGGCGGTGCTGGGGGCAATGGGGGGGTGGGGACAATGGGGGTGACATGAGCGATGCAGACGATGAGGGTGAAGGGGACCATGGGATGATGGAGGTGCTGGGGGCGATGGGGGACAATGAGGGTGACGGAGATTATGAGGATGATGGGGACAATGGGATGATGGGGATGAGAGAGACAATGGGAGTGATGGGGGTGATGGGGGCAATGGGGACAATAGGAGCAATGGGGTGGACAGAGATGATGGAGATGATGCGGATGGTGAGGATGATAAGGGTGATGGGAACAAGGGAATGACGGGGGATGATGGCATGATGGAGGTGAGGGGACAACGAGGAATGAAGGGGAAGAAGAGAAGAATGGGGACGATGAGAGTGACAGGGATGATGGGGACAATGAAGATGATGGGTATGGGAGGTGACAGAGACAATGGTGGTGATGATGGGATGATGGGGGCAATGGGGATGAGGGGGATGGACAATGGGAGGTGACAAGGATGATGAGGGTTACGGGGATGATGAGGATGACAGGGGTGATGCAGACCATGGAGACAATGGAGATGGATAATGGGGATGATATGGAGTGACAGAGATGATGGGTGATGATGGGAGCAAGAGGGGTGACAGGGACAACGGGGACAATAGGGATGATGTACATGACAGCAGTGATGGGAATGATCAGGGTGATGGGGATGATGGGGACAATGGGGCGACAGGGACAATGATGATGCCGCTCACCTTGCACGTGGAGGAAGGCGCGTGCCGTGTGCTGCCCGGCGCTGCTCCGTGCCTGGCACTCGTAGTGCCCCTCGTCAGCGGGCTCGACAGCGCCGAAATGCAGCGTCCCACCCTGAACCATGGCCCGTGGTGGCAGTGCACCTGCAGGGAGACGGTCCAGCATCACCCCCGCTTGCTGTGTTCTCATGCCCGGTCCCAGTGTCTCCCCATCCCCAGTGGGCACCTACCGAGCCACTCAAGGGTGGGCTGGGGGCTGCCGGTGACCACGCAGCGGAACTCGGCCGGCTGCCCCGGTGCCACGCTCAGCTGCGCCGGCTCCACGGTGGCGGTGGGGGCGGCGGCGGTGCCAGCTGCGGTGAGACCCGGGGGGGTTTAGGGGTCGCCAGGCCCCCTCGGTGCTGTCCCCAGGCAGTGGGGCAGTGGGAAGCGGGGCGGCGTGGCACAGTCAGCAGCGGGGTGTGCGTGGAGCCCCGGCATGCAGTGGGTGGGGGGAGCATGCGAACCCCCAGGAACCCTCCCCTGGTGACTCACCCGGTCTGTGCCCCTCCATGAACTCAACAGGCCCATAGAACATCTGAGTCTTCGAGGCAGCTGCAGGAGGGGGTGGGTCTCAGGGGAGTGTGCCCATCACCCCGATGTCCAGACACCAAACCCACCCACCACCTTGGCATCTGGGCACCAGACCTGCCCACTGCCCTGGTGTCTGGGCACCAAGTGTGCCCACCACTCCAGTGTCTGGGCATTCCATGTGCCCATCACCCCAGCACCTGGGCACCGCGCGTGCCCATCACCGCAGAGTCAGGGTGGTGAGTGTGCCCATCACCCGAAGGACTGGGCAGCATGCGAACCCATCCCCCTGGTATCCAGGCATTGGACGTGCCCATCACCCTGGCCTCTGGGCATTGACAGCCACACAGCAACGTGCCCATCTAACCCAGCCTCTGGGGCCACCACACCGGTGCCTCGGCCCTGCTGTGCCCGTCACCCTGGTGTCTGGGCAGTGAATGTGCCCATCAGCCTGGTGTTGCCCGTCACCCCATCACCATGGGGTGAGCCACAGCGTCAGGGCTCACTCTGGACGTAGAGCGTGGCGGTGCCCTGGTCCATGTCCAGCATGTTGGAGCCGGTGCAGACGTAGACCCCGGCGTCCTGGGGCCGCACCCCGCGCAGCGTCAGGATCCCGTTGAAGTCCACGGCGCCTGCCGGCAGCGTCCCATGGTTCTGCCGTGTCCACACCAGGGTGTAGGCGGGAGACTGGGGGGGACAGAGGTGGCGAGGCCTGAGGCCACTAGGATGGGCACATGGCGGGTCACATTCCCAGCTGTGTCCCACAGAACTGTATAGGGTCCCAAGGGGGCTTGGGGCGTCCATATGGACACAGCTGTTCCTGTGCTCTGGATGTCCCTGTGAGGACATCCTTGGGCGTCCCTTTGCTCTGTAGGTGGGCACCCAGCGGCATCTCCACACCCTGAACGTCCCTGAAGGGCCCTGCAGCCCCCCTGCCGTGCTGTGCCCCCATCCCCTCACCTTGCTCTTGGCAGTGCAGACGAAGGTGACATCAGCGCCGGGCTGCACCCGCTGCACCCGCTTCTCCTCCACGGTGACAGTGATGGGCTTCTCGGGGGTCTCTGTGCCACCACAGAGAGGGGTGAGCCTCGCTCCTGCCTCCCCCTCTGTGCGTGTCCCCCCCTCAGTGACAACGACCTACCGGTGACGATGACCTCGGCACGGCTGGCGTTGCTGTGCCGGAGGTTGCGGCAGGAGCAGACGTAGACGCCGGCTTCGGAGGGCTGGATGCTGGGGAAGTGCAGCTCCTCGCCTGGAGGGACACGCAGGTGACACCCCACGCCTTGGGGACACCCCGCTGTCCCCCCCCGGAGCCCCCCCGTACCTTGTCTGCGGCTCTGGGCGCCCTCAGGGAGGGGCCGCCCATCCTCTCGCACCCAGTGGTAGTAGAGCGGGGGGTCCCCGGTGGCCTGGCAGCGCAGGGTGACAGCGCTGCCCTGCGGCACCGTGGTGCGTGGGGGGTGCACGTGCACGGCCAGCGCAGGCGGCGGCCCCGCGGGGACACAGCCCTGGCCCCGCACCGTGGGGTCACCCGTGTACCCCGGGGCACAGCTGTGGGGAACAACGGGGGCACTGAGTTTGTGGGGGGGCAGTGGGGTGCAAAGGGGAGGAAGAATATTGGGGTGGGTGGGCTGGGGTGGGGGCACTGGGGTGTGAGCATATTGGGGTACCTAAGGTTAGTATATAGGGGTGTATGGGGAGTATATTGGGGTACATAGGGTGGGTTTATTGGGGTGAGCACATCAGGGTGAGTACATCGGGATGGGTACAGTGGGGTGGTGACTGCGCCACAGCGGGTATAAGGGTGGGCACTTTGGGATGTCTCTGTTGGGGTGAGGCCATCAGGGTAGGTGCAGTGTGTATTGGGGTGCATATGTCAGGCTGAGCCCTTTAGGATGCAAAATCTGGGGTGAGCTCATAGGGGTGAGCATATCAGGGTGGGTGTAGCAGGAGAACACTGGGATGGCTATATTGCGGTGTGTCTATCAGGGTGAGCGTGCTAGGGTGGGTATATTGGGGAGCACTTCGGAGTGAGTCTGTAAGGGGAAGGTCATTGGGGTGAGTATATCAGGGTGGGCGTACTGGGGTGCATGAACTGGGGTGAGCATTTGGGGTGCGTTTGTCAGGGTGAGCACATAGATGCTCTTTAGGACGCGTATATTGGGGTGAGCTCACAGGGGTGAGCACATTTGGTGGGTACGGCAGGAGTATATTGGGGTGGGTATATGTGGGTGGACACACGGGGGTGAGGCAATGGAGGTGGGTTTTGGGGATAGGTATATAAGGGTGACTCAATCAGGGTGAGGTTTTGGGGTGGGTATATGGGGGTGAGCCCGTGGGGTGGATGTTTGGGGTGTGTATACGGCAGTGAACCCATCAGGGCAGGTATAGCAGGGTGGGTACACTGGGTGAGCCCATGGGGTGGGTGTTTGGGGCAGGTTTTGGGGTGCCAGCAGCCTCACCGCTCGCAGTACTGCCCAGTGTAGCCCGGCTCGCAGGCGGTGCAGCGGTACCCGCCGCCTCCCAGACTCTCACAGGTCCTGGAAAACCTGCGGGGACAGAGCAAGGTGAGGGCACGTCCTGTCCCTGGCACCCCCAGCCCAGCACCCCCACCGCAGTGCAGGCACCCACTGGTTTTCGGGGTACGGGAGGGGACAGGCGCAGGGCTGGCAGTCCTCAGGGGTCCCGGCGGTGGCATCCCCGTAGAAGCCGGGGGCACATTGGTCACAGAAGTCCCCTGCCGTGTTGTGCAAGCAGCCCTGGGGGATAATGGGGGCACGAATTAGGGGTGTCACGGCTGGGATAACACCACAGCCCCCCCAGAAACGTTTGGGATGTGGGG
>VZRS01013589.1:0-22424 GCA_013398055.1 Ifrita kowaldi
AGCTGCTGCTGCACCGAAGGTTAGTGCCAGGCCGGGCTGGAAAAGCCACTGGAGGGGAATGCAGGTGCTCCCCCCCACCTTTTGGGAGGGGTCCTGCCCCAGAAGATCCCCTTTGCTCAGGCCGGGGGTCGGGGCTTTGCCCCCGGCATGCTGAGGACATGCTTGGGAGGCAGCAAAGTTCGAAGGCAGAGCCTGCTCAGGACTTGGTGTGACACAACACTCAGCGAAGGGGCCAGATAGAGATCCAACTGTCCCGGCTGCTTCCCAGAGAGCTGGGAGATACCCAGGGATGCCCATCAGCCGGGGGCGGGATGTCCAGGCACCCCACGGGGGGATGACCCCGCAGGGCAGGGATCAAAGCAGCCGGGGGCAGCCCGGCAGCTCCAAGCTGGAGCGTGGGAGGGAGGTGGGCGGCCGTGGCGAAGGAAGGATGTGATTTACCTAATATCCCGCTCCAACCACAGAACGGATGGAGGAGAAAAACATCCCGGGGGCTCGATGTCTTGGGGAGGTGCTGTCAGGGGTTGAGAGGCACCGAGCGGTGCCAAAGCCAGCTGGGAAATTAAATTGGGATGAATCACCCAGAGCCGGGAGCGTTCACCTGAGCTACAAACCTGCTACAAATTCAGAGAAAACACATTTCCCAGCTCGCGGGATTGCAATTTTAAAACTCGTCCAGCTTTGCAGGAAGGTGACAGACTTCAAAACTGGCTTACTATTTCTGCCCGCCCCCCTTCCTCTCCCCCTCAAGCACGGGAATGTTGCAGCAGGATGTCTCGGCGTGGGGGTAATGACCAGCCGCGGGCTCCCCTCCGGAGATGGTGACCCGGCAGCGGGATGCCGGAGCCAGGACTCCCAGGCAGGACCGATCCTTGGGCGTCCTGCAGGGCTGAGGGCGGGCGCTGAGAGGGAGGAGGCAGGCAGGAGACGGGCTGGGCCGCTGCAGCGCAGCAGGATGGGACACTGAGAGCCGGGGGAATCTACCGCGGAGTCAAACTTGTTGAGAAGGCAGGAGACAGACAGTAGGAAAAAATTTCCAGGGCAGCTGTGGGTCAGGGGATTTACTGGCGCCCTGGGATGGAGGTGTGAGAAACAGAGAGGTGACAGAGTTGCTGCTGCTGCTACTGAAGTGGGGAGACACCGACACAGGGTGCACCAGATAGTGCTGCTTGAGCTGGGGGTGGCCTTCGTGGCTTGGAGGGCTGGGGGCAACCCATTCAGAGGATGCCTTGGCTACTTCAAACAAGCTGGCAGACCCCAGACCCGCGGAGCAGCTCGGGGCGGGGGGGGGTGTGATTTATGGAGCGGGGGATTAGGCAGGAGGAGGCGGCGGCAGCGGGACACACATGGCAGGCGCTGACGGAGGGGAAAGGGCTGCCGGAGCAGGACGGGGTGAGCCCCAGGTGGCCAGGATAGAAATTCCTCAGCCTTCCCTAGAGCTCAGATTTACCCCGTGGCGACGAAGATGGCCCCGCCGGGCAGCAGGGGGCTTGGGGCATGGCTGCTCCCAGGAAAGCATCCTGGTGCTCGGCTGCAGGGAGGGAACAGGGTATCTCCCGGCTGGGAGGCTCTCTGGACAGACTTCCCCCCTCCTCCCACGGCCCAGGCATCCACCTCTCCGCCCCAGAGGAGACATGAGGGAGGGGAGGCGTTTGGCAGACGGTAAACTGAGGCACGGCAGGGGTTGCCTCTCCCCGTTCCATAGGTTAGGACGTGGCGGTTCAGGGATTCCCAGGCACAGCTCATCTGGGGCCTCAGGAGCTGGTGGAACCACGCGGCTCTTCTGCTGCCTGATGGGCACTCAGTGTTCGGAGAGCCCTCACCGCCTCCGCCGGATGGCGATCTGCCCGTGGGAGCAAGGACATCCCAGATCCTTCCCGCGCGCCCGGGCAGGTGGCGTCGGGTGTCCGCAGCTGCGAGCCGCCTTTCATCCCCTTCCAGGCCGGGGCTCGCTTTCCGTCACCTGCTGCCCTCCCGGACGGAGGCCAAGAGCCCGCGGGCAGCGCCGATGTGCGAGACGTGGCCGCTCTGCCCGCACGTCCTCCGGCTGGAGGGGGGGCAGCGAGACGCCCGAGGCAGCATCCTGCCCCACGCACCCCACTGCCAGCTCCTCGGCTCAGGGCAGGCATAGCTGGGATGGACCCTGGCAAAGCCCCAGTGCAGAGACAGCCGCTCCACGCACTTCCCCTGCAAAACTTTCCACTGCCTTCAGTTGCTGCAGTCAGCGGGAAGAGCGGGGGAGCGGGCGGTGGGCGGTGTGGGCGTCGCTGGAACACACGCGGCCAGCAGCGTGTGCGTGTCCGGGCACACATGTGCACATGTGTGTGAGCAGGGGCGAGCACAGACACAGCGACCTCCCTCCCTGTGCACCTCTGAGCGGGCACTGCACGCCCGTGAGACTGCAGCATCCCTTCTGCTGCAGCGTTGCTCAGCGTGTGCAGCCTAATGAGCCGGCACAGCAGAGTTGATTGAGGGGACAGACAAGTGGAGCTCGTCATTAAGGAAGGTATTGCAGCAGGTACCGGTGACAAGAGGCTGCCTTGTCCCCCCGGGCTGATGGCAGTCCCCGCAGGGGACAGTGACAGCCTGAGTCCCCAGGAAAGATGGCTGAAGATGAACATCCCACGTGCTGCAGCCCTCGCCCAGGGCCAGCTCCATCAGCAAAAGCAGCCAGGGAGGGGGAATTGCTGTTGCCTGCATGGAGGAATGAATCTGCCAGACCTTGCAGGATAGGGCTGGCAGTGGATACGAAGCCCTCGAGCTGGTGGCTTGTCTAAAGCCCTATTTGCATCCTGTCCACAGCACCTTCCACCTGGAAGACGTCCCTGCTGATGCACATTCGCACAGCGTGATGATGCGCTGGCCGTCAAAGCTGCCCCCTCAGCTCCCACCATGAGGTTCTAGAGCGAACATGCAGCAGAGGGGACAGAACAGCCGGCTCCCAGCAGCATGGTGAGACTGTGCCAACAGCCCACAAGGACGGGGAGCCTTGCTCAGGGCTGTCAGATTCTCGCTAGAGAAACTCAGAGAGCTGGAAAGGAGCCTTCACTGCCTTCGTAGCCAGGAGCTCCCACACTCCGCCTCCCTCTTCGGCTCTCTTGCTGGCCATGCCTCTCCCTGGGGGGCCATGTCCTCACAAGACGTGTCCGCAGATCCCCCCTTGGAACCTGGCCGTTCCTATGGGCATCTCCATCTGGAGGGCTGGGAATCTTGTTCTGTCCCTTCCAGAAGGTGTTCACTCAGAAACCTAATGGTGGGGCAAGAGCCCGTCCTGAAGGCAGGAAGGGATGCTGCTGGAGCAGAATCCAACCCTCCCATCCAATCCTCCCTCCCATCAGCACAGCCCCGTGTGCTCTGCCCCTGCCACCACTGCCGCAGGCAGAATAAAACCTTCCGGAGCGAGCATCCCCCTGACCCGATTGGCTCCGCTCCCTGATGAGGGGCTCAGTCAGTGACTGCTGGGCTCCTGTCAGGGGCACCTGAGTGTTTACGAGTTGATAACCTTATCACAGACACATCCCGAATTAAGCTTGTTAGCTCTTTATGATAAACAACATATGGGCTGGGGCCAGCGTGCTCCTCAGGCCCGTGTGCTCTTCGGCAGCCACGCAGCCCATGGGGCAGTGCAGGCAGAGAACAAGCAGCCCTGTGTTTGCACCGGCCTCTCCCTCCCCTTCACAAAGCAGACCTTCAACCCTACGGCTTCGCTGACCCTCCAAACCACAATATTAGTCCTGGGTTTCTCCTCTGGACTGGGGTGAGCAGGAGGGGGGCTGGGTTGGACAAGGTTGACAAGGCTTTGTCAATGCTACAGGATCCCCTTCCTACTCCTAAAGGGTCTGGGGCAGCGCAAGGGAGACCTACAGTCTGTTGAGGGCTGGGAGATGAAGGGATGAAAGAGAACAGCAGCTCTACTCCCTATGGAAAGAAATGATGGGACAGCAGTGCAAACTGCTGTAGAGTCTGTAACACCCAGGGGTTACACAGGGCCTGTGACCCACCCCAGGATGGTTTCTTTGTCTGTCATCTGGCTAGTAGCTGGAGATTTCCATCCATCCATCCACCCACACAGGCATAGCAGGTTGCTAGCAGGATACCCTGGCATGACTCACCCGGGCATCCACCCCACCATCTATCCTTGTCTTCGCCCCTTCTGCTCCCCCATCTATCCACCAGCCATCGACCCTTGCCTTCACTCCTTCTTCTGCTCTATCAACCCACCTCACCATCCACCCTTGCCTTCATTCCTCCTCCTGCCCATCTCTGCTCTCCCTAAGATCAGGGTGCTCAGCAGCTGCCCCCCCCCCAAAGCTCATTAATTACCAGCCCACGTCTCTGGGGCCAGACCTGTTAACGGGGTGCAGGGAGAGCACCCGCTCACTCCCCCTCCTCACAGCTCTGCACTTCTTATCTCCAATATCCCACCTTGCTGGCGGAGGAGCGAGGCAGGACGCCGCTTCCCTGGGGAATGGCAAGCCAAGCGATAACGAAATCGCAGTGCGAGGAGAAATTACCTTGCCTGAATTTTAAAAACTTCTCGCTGAGGTTGCCGTGGTAACTGAAAGGTGCATCACGTTGCTCTGACAACCCCGAAACAGCCAGGTTTTTGCCTGGCGGGCTCCGAAGCGGCAGGTTTTGGGGAGGGAGGAGCCCAGTGTGGTGGGGAGCAGGGATGTTCAGCCCCGAGTAGCCAAGACAGAGTAGTCTCTCTCCCCATAGCCACCAGATAGCTGCATCACTACCCCACCACCATTTCCAACCTCTCCCCATCCACCTCTCCCAGGAAACAACGGAGGAAGAGGACTGAGGAGCTCCAAGCCCAACCATGCAGTCCTCTGAGAAGGTGGCAGGGTGGTGGGATGGGCTCCAGGTAGGTCCACTCTGCTGTAAGCATCCCTGGCACTGCAGGAGTTTCTGGGAGCCCCAGCAGGCAGCCTGGGGACCTCTCTGCACCCTGTTTGGGGAGTGGGTTTGCACCCAGCACGGCTTTGGGCTCCAAGACCCCAGGCGAGTGCCAGCAGCATTGTCCCAGTCCGTGTAAATCACTCTGACACGGAAATAGCGCCAGTGGGGTTGAAAAATAGCAGGTGACTCACGCAGAGCAAAGGGTCCAAAATAGCCCCTCCGGAGCACTCCTAAAATTAGTCTCCCTCCCGGGAGGTCCCAAGCACTGTGTCCTTGCCAGGGCACAGCCGCAGTGTTGAGCCTGCCTGGCTGCTGCCACCACGGCCACTTCTCTCTGGCATGGGGGACACAGAGCTCCCTTTGCTGGTCCTATCCCTCCAGTATCTCTTGAAAACCCACCCTTGGGTGTGACTGAACCGTGTTATCTCTGATTCTCTGTCACATCCATATGGCTCCTGTGGCTGTTTCTCAGGGGATGCCCCACGCAACACTCACGGCCCCCAGCAAGACCCAAAGGCACCAAAAAACACAGCCTTGGAAGCTGTGAGCTAGCAGGGTACCACAGACTCGCCCTCTATCCTGCTCCCTTTGCTTGGATTTTGGTGGGAGGGATGCCGAGGCAGCAGATCAGGTGTTTTCCAGCGACAGTGAGTCCTGCAGACATTTGGGTTTTCCCACACCAGCTCACTCGTTGCTCGCTGGTGCTGGGCAGCACCAGCCTGCTGCTCCCACCCGCTGCCGGTGCTGGGAGGCGTGTGGGGCTGGGGGGACACATGGAGGGACCCCGGGAGCAGCATCCGCTCTGCTGGCATGGCCGGGAGCGCTCCCCATGCCGGGCCATCGCTCCTGCGCGGGTGAGCTGTACCCAGTTAATTAGAGGAAGGGATGAATAATTCCTTTTTATAATGCAACGTCGCACGGCAGATGCCGTCTGCCTCGGCGCGCCGCGCGCGGGAGCCCGCGTTATTCTGCTCTCAGCAGAGTTATTTATACACTGGGACATTTTTCAAAGCGCCGCTTTGATGGTCTTCCACCAGCTCGGAAAAAAAAGTAGTCCATCCCAAAATAACCCGAGTGAAAGTCACAGCTCTTCATTACGCAGAGCTTCAACCGGGGGGCTCGGAGAACAAAAACCCGTCACATTCCTCCCATCAAATCCACCCTTTTCAAGTGCATTTCAAATAGGTTCAAACCGCCGCGGCGGCGACTAGACGAGCGCTAATGATGCTGCGGGCACATCCCGCCGGGGAGACGGATGGGGCTGGGGGGCGGTGGATTTTGAGCCGCTTCCAGAGACGACAGATGTTTTGGGGTGCTCAGGACAGGGTCCTGGGAGGACCACAGTGAGATATTGCTGGGAAAAATGCAGTCCCTCTCTTGCCTGGTTTTTCGTGCTGCAGGAAGCAGTTTCTCTTCCCAAACCAGGCTTTGGAGGAGGGGAACAAGCAGCAAATAAATTTTTCTTAGGAACTGGAGCAAAAAAGCCCCAGTGTCTGTTTCTCAACTGCACCTGCATGCACACACTCCTCAGGTCGGGTTGCTGCTAAAGGGGAAAAAAAAGGGGGGAAGGTAAAGAGATTTTTGTAGATGATGACAAATTCCTGTGAAAACGTTTTTGACATGAAATCGTCTCCCATCCAAGTTCCCTGCCGGCAGAGACGGTGAGCTGTTCCCCCGCCCCATTCCCATACCAGGCAAAGGGCCTGAGCTGCTCACCCCGCCGGGTTCTGTGGGGCCAGGGGCCTGTGGGTGCCCCACGGGGGGCTCAGGTTTTCCCCGTCACCAGGCTCTGGCTCACTCCCTGGATCCCGAGGGCCCTGCCTGCAGCAAGGCTGACACTGGCCTGCCCGCAGCCCCTCGGTCCCACCGCCCAACCCCCTCGTCCTCTCCCCCCCGGGCTTGGCTCCACTGCCCCGGGCTCTGCGCCGCCTCCAGCCCAGCACGCCGCGGCTCCGGGGCTGCCTGGCTGCTGATCGACGGCTCACTGCCGGAGGCAGGGAAGAGTCTCTGCTGGGAAAACCGTTTCTTTACCCTCCAAATCTGCCTGTTCCAGCATTTCTACAAGGCTGGAGCATCTCCCCTGGGAGAGCCTGGCGTTGGAAGATGCCCAAGGGCCCAGGAGAGTGTGAGCATGCTGGATGTAGCCACAGGTCCCAGGCCCCAGGATCCCAGCCCCCATCTGTTTTTGTTTTCTTCCAATAACAACAGAGCTCCCCCCCACTCCATCCCTCAGGGCTGCAAATTGTGTTCACGTTGCTGCAGATGGCGAGTCAATTAAAACCATCTTTTTTTTCTGCCCCAGCAGAGAAACCTGGACCATGCAGTTCCCAAGCCAGAACCAGGCTCTCAGTCAAAACAGCATCCAAGTAGAGCAGCCCAGGGATAAGGGACACACCTCCCCTTCCTCACCCACCCTGGTACTGTGGGGCTGGGGAAGAAGGATGTACAGGATGACATGGCCACTGATCCAGGGCCACAAGGGTTCCATGCCAAGGGACAGGAGGGGGTGCTGGTATAAGTGAGCACCTGGAGCAAGGTGCCAACACCCTTCCCAACCCCCTTTATCTGTGCACCCTTCCCTTCAGCTGGCCTCTTCCTGCCCTTTGAGCATCCCAAACTGGCAGGCTGCCCAGGTGCCACAGCAGTACCCATGGTGTGCTGGCAGGATGCTGCACCCGTGCCCTGCCTATCCTCCCATCACAGCCCCATGGCTGAAGCCAGAGCCAGGTGGTTGCGGGGCATTTGGGTAAAAGAAGGACAACTGTTCCAGGGCAATTCCAGTTAGGACAGATTTAGTAGATCAGGAGAGGATGGACCAAGATGGTGGGGAAGAGAAGGGGAAGCAGCCTTGTTAAATCCCCTGAGGCAGAGTGGGGAAAGGCACAGGAGGGAGCATGAGCACACACAGGTGCATGACCTCACCCACTTGTTTTTGTGCCCCCGCCCCAGGCTCTCCCATGGCAGCAAACACCACCTCCTACTTCAGCTCCCCTTTTGGCATCAGGATACAAACGCTGTGGAGCTGTGGGTGCCTGGTTTTGGCTGACACTCAGCACGTGCACAGCCAAGGCGGTCCCAAGTCACAGCTCTCTCCACGCCTGTCCTGCTGGGCACGGGAGGCTTTCTGGCAGGGGGAATGCAGGAAGGCCAACCCAATCCACACAGAGTCCTGGAGCCCCTGGCAGCCCCAACCAGTGGCACAAGGATGTGTTCCTACCTGCCAGCAGCATTTCTGTGACTGTGCAAGACAGCAAGGCAGGCCTGGGGCTGGCCATGCAGAGTGCTGAGCTCCGCCACGGCTTGGTAACTCCAGCGATTAAGGAATACTCAGGAGGAAAGCTGTTCACACTGATGATTTGGCTGGTTTCCTCGCCTCAAATTAGCGTGCAGGAGCTCACAATTCTCCAAAGGCTTCCTGGAAAGCCAGGGCATAGCAGGCTTGGGAGTTATAATATTAATAACGCTGAAAGCCAGCCAGAAAAATCCCAAACTTTAAAACCACAGCAACAGGGGCCTTAGATTCTGCATATCATAGGTGCTGGAGGGAGCTACAGCCCTGTGGGAGCCAAGGCCCTAGAAGTCATCCTGCAGCCACCCTGTGCCTATAAGGAGCCCCTGGCTGCAGTCCTGCTCTCACATACCTAGTGCCCACGGCAAAGGGCACAGGGTCCCTTTGGGGGTCCTCCCTTCACCCCTAGCCTGGGGTCTCCACGTGCTCTGGGGCTTAGTGCCTTTACTTTTTCATTGTCAGCCACAGAGAGACCTTGTGGCTGCTCAGCAACAGGGAAACCAAAGCATAGGTGTGCAGCAAAGCTCTGCCCATCCAGGGACTGCTCTGCATCTCCTCCTGCTACTGCCCAGCTACACAAGCCTCTCTCCAGTGTTCTGTGTCCCTCTGCATTCCTGGTGGGACCAGCTTCAGCCCCCCAACATTTTGACTGTGGCCTGGCACCTTTTTGGGGCACCTTGCATCAGGCTCAGGCTCAGCCACAGTGGGATTGGCACACTAGCAGCCCTGCAAGCCATGCCCAAGGCAGCTCCTCGCCTTGCTCTGAGGGAGATCCTGCCTCATCACTGCACACTTCTGGGGCTGGCCCCATCCCATGGCTTCTCCTCCCACCCCCACAGAGGTTGGTCCCTGGGGAGGCAGGGACACCATGTCCCTCTGAAGGCTGCGGGCCACGGTGCATTCAGTCACGAACAGCCGCGCTCTGCTGCCTAAATTGGAGGCGCGGGTGCTGGCAGGCAGCGGTGCCTCCATGCCCCACTCCAGGGCCTGGCATGGGGTTGGGGGGCATGCCTGGGAGTGGGGGGGCTGCATGCAACCCCCCAGCTTCTCCTGTTCCCTAGGCACCCAGCAGCAGTGCCTTAACCCAGGAAGGGGGGCTTTAACCCATCTAACCAAGAGGGGGTGGCTGCAAGCCCAGGACCCCATTAAAGCCTTGCCCCAGGAAGGGAGCCTGCTTTGGGCACGCTGTTCTAGCTGTTATCCCCATGAGCAGCTCCATGTGCCCCCATGGCAGGCTGCTGGCTCCCCACTGCAACTGCTCTGCGGCAGGTACCAGCTGGGGCTGGCTCGGCTCCTGGCACCAGGGCAGCACTTTGCTGCAGCAAGGAGGGAGTGAACCTGACAGAACACCGTGCTGTGCCCACTGCAGGCCCTCCCCCCGTGCCCGCGGCATCACCCCTCATCAGGAGGATGCACTGGGACACGGATCGATGGGCTGGGAAGAAGCTGAGCTACACAAATGCACTTTATCGATCCATCGAACGCACCTGCTGGGAAACAGAGCCCCCATTTACAGCCCGGTGCAGCAAAGCACTTCGCTGTGTCGCCAGCCGGGACACACGGGGAGGGGAGGGAAGGGGAGGGGAGCGGGGGGAGGCTGCCACAGGCACACCGGGCGCCGTCGCAGTGCACCAGGCCTGCCTTCCCTACCATCAACCCTCGGGGGAAACTGGGGCAGGGAGCCGGCACTTTTAGGTTGTTTCAAGCCACTCGGCTTCCTCGGTGGAGCCGAAGAGGGAATGTCACAGGCTAGGACGAAGCCCTGGGGCCCCGGCGACGCTCGGCAGCCCAGCATAGAGGAAACATTCCAGGACAAGCTGTCACAGGCGGGCCACGCCTGCCACCTGGTGGAACGGCCCGGGGACTCAGGCAGGCACCCCAAGCCCTGCAATCCCGCTCCTGAGGCAGAGGTGGGGGGATTCCCCACCGTGGCTAACCCCAAGCCAGGCACCCCTCAAAAAGCAGGCAGGAGCCTGACCATGCAATAGGGGCACAAGTGCAGCTGCAGCAGCCTGCAAAGCAGGATTCACCCACGCCAAAAAGCAGCCACAGGGTGCTGGCCTTGACCCCCAGAAAGCTTTGCCCCAAGCATGAGTGGTGAAGCTGCTCCTGCTTCATTCTACCCCTTCCTATGCCCACCTGGACAGTAGGAAAGCCCACTGCTGGCTCAGCTTTGTGTGGAGGCTGAGCATGACCCACAGCCAACAGCATCAGCAAAGGCAGAGCTCAGGGCTGAGACCCACTCTGCTCATCTTGGCTCTTGGGAAGAGGAGTGTGAACAAGGCACAGCACAGGCAGAGGAACAGAAAGGCAGAACAGGACAGCTGCAGGACACCCCTGGTGAACCCTGCCCTCCCATCACCCAGCCAGCGACAGCTCCCCACAGCATCGAGGTGGGCCAGAAGCCGAGGTGGAGCACACGAACCTTCCCAGAGGTGCCACGTGCCACCCCACTCCCTGCCAGCCCCCTGCCCACCACAGGACCAGCATGTAACACCCAGGGGGTCCTGGGCAGGGGCAAACTCTCCTGCTCCTACAGCAACGGCAAGAAGGGCTACAGACAGAACTGATGCTCCACCAGCCGCCGTCCATGCTGGAGCTGTGAGAAAGATGCTGAGAACAAGGCACAGCACAGGGATGAAAGGAGGGAGGCGAGTGGAGAGCTGCATGGAACAGAGACTCCAGAATGAAGTCTCATCAAGGAAGAAGCAGAATGACAGAAAGGACAAGTAGCATTGGCAACTTAATTCTTCATTCACCCACCGAGAAACAGAAATAGGATAATTTTTGGATGTATTTCATTTGGAAATGAGCCAAATTGGCAACTAGAATCAAAGTCTTCAAAAAGTCTATACAAAGATGTATCATACAAAATGTACAGGAAAATTCTCAAAAAAACCCAGACAGACAATACAACAAAAGGAGAGCAGAGACAGTTTGAAAGCACAGCTAACAGGTCCTGCTGCTGCTCCAGAGGGCCGGAGCAGCACCTGGACAACACGCTAAAACACAGAATACATTACACTATATACACGACCGTACAAAGATCAGCCATCCCCTTTGGTCTAACCAGGAGCTCTCCAGCATGAAGTTGGGTCAGTTCAAACAATCTGCTCATGGAAGTGTTTGTTACATGCTGAGCAGGGAACAACGTCCAAGGGAATGAAATGGTCAATTCTAAACCAAAACCAGGATACAGCCAGGTCACCAAGGCTACGGAGTTTAACAGTCAGTTCTTGCTAACAAGGAAGTGCTTTGCAGGCCAGAGGGGTTACTCCATCTCCGTGAAGCGAGCGAACATGGCTTTCCGCACTGCATCTTTGTACGAATCTGCTGTGGAGACACCGTAGGAGCTGCCCTTGGCTCCCAAGCCAGCTCCTCTCATTCGTACTTGGGCCTGCAAGGGAAGAGAGACATTTCAGCTCCGCAGCGAGTGGCCAGGCCACCATGAGGGCACCACCAAAAACCCCATCAATCCAGCCAGTTTCCCAAGCTTCCCTGGGGATCCCCACAGCCATAAATACCACCACGGACAGCAAGAGGCTGGAGTATACTTAACACCACACCCTCGCTGGCTTCATGCTGCTCTGACCTCACTCCAACTGCACAGCACAACCTGGAGCACAGGCAAAGCCAGGAAAGGCAATGACTGGAGGGAGAGCAGCCACTTCTAGGGGACTGGGGCCACAGCACCCCAGCAGTCAAGTGCCAAAGGGAGGAAGGCACAGCCCTGCCTCTGGTTCAGCATCTGATGGCACAAACACGAACAGGAGCCAACATGAACAGAGGCAGCTTTGCCGTCGCTGGCAGTTTATTCCTTCAGAGCTCTTCAGCAGCAAGCGCTTCTGGTTAAAAACGAAAAAACAAAAGCATCAAATTTCCTCAAGGAGACACCTCTCTTCACTTACCTCAATGGGTGCTGTGATGCCCTGGCATTTTCTTCCCAAGCCCGAACCTTCCCTCCAGCCCATGGCCTGCAGCATCTTGTTCCCTATATTACTGTTGTCAAGGCCATCTTTGGTGGGCTGCTCGTAATTCCTGCAGGAAGAAAAGGTGAGTTAACAAGTTACCCACACTGCTCAGGGTGCACTGAGGCAGCTGCTGAGGAGCTTTCAGATACATACACTGTGCCTGCGTCGTAGACCTTCTTGCGCTTGGGCTCCGGGGGCTCGGGGATGCCGTACTTTTCCCGCCTCTCAGCTGCTCTGTCTCTGTATTTCATCTGCACAAAACAACTACAGTTAGCACGGATTTCAAGACACTTTTGTTCATCTTTGAGCTACAGGAGTCAGATAAATGCCTGCTACTACACAATGCTGTAGACTGCAGCCCACAAATACTAGCACCACCAAGAGCAGAGCCCCAGATCCAAGTCCCAGGAGCACCATCTGAACCAGCACTGGGGCAGGAAGAGAGACTTGCAGGTTTCTAGTCTCAGTCTGGCAGCCCTGAGCTAAGAGGTGGAATGAGCCTTTCCTGCTAAGCCATAGCTGTGGGATATGGGACACTTCTCTCCATGTAACAGGGCAGCTCTGAACCTTGACTGGAAAAGGGGTTGGCTTACAAGGATTATCTCGAGTGACGTGTGTGTCAGGATAAGGGGAGCTCAACAGATCACCTGTGCAGGTTTTCCATTAGCTACTCATCTGTTCATCTCAACACTGACCTCTCTCTCACGCAGCTCCAAGGCTTCAAGTTCCTGCTCGGAAAGCTTTGATCTCCTATAGATATCCATGTTTTGCTGAAACAAAGAGAGAGATTACCTTTAACATGAAATGCACATCAGCTCTCCTTAAATGAAGTAGCTGACTTTTGGGAGAGCAACAATTTACTTGCAAATTTTCACTTTAACAGAAATAGTTTTCCATACAGCAACATGCCTTGTGGCTTTGGTTTACACACTGAATTATGACGACCAAGTATTTTCCTCACCACACAGTGTTAACTACCTTGTGCAAGTCAGACAGCTGCTGGTGTCGAATCAGAGCATCTTTGTTTGGGAACTGCCTTCTACACAGCAGACAAGCCATCTTCTTCCAGTCAGTCAGCTTCTCCTCCTCATTCTCCATTCTTTCCAGTAAGTCCTCATCGTTATCACTGTCACCACTGTAGGCAGCCACAAGGCCACGCTGCAAAGGAAAGACAGCATGAAGGAGAGTGCAACAGTGCCACCACAGTTCAAGTGCACAAAGAGGGAACAGAGGCTGCAGATGTGTGTCACAGGAGGAATGACATGCTCCCACTACTAAGGATGAAATCACAGAATGCTTGAGGGTGGATGGGACCACTGGAGGTCATCCAGTCCAACCTCCCTGCTTAAACAGGGTCCCCCCCAGCACACACTGCTCAGGACTGTGTCCTGATGACCTCTGAGTATCTCCACAGAAGGAGACTCCACAGCCTCTCTAGGAAACCTTTCCAGGGCTCAGTCACCCTCACAGTACCACCTCTTTTTCTCATGTTCCCCTGGGTCAGGGAGTCCTAAGGGCTGGCCTTGGCAGTGAAGACTAAAAGGTGTTCAGTATTTCAGCGTTCTCTGCCACCTCTGTTGCAAGGGTCGTTGCTCTTTTAAGTACTGGACTCACATTTCAACAGTACGGCAACTCAAAAGAAATACATACCACAGTGGCTGCAAGACAGTTCCCACTAGCCAAACAATACTTCCAAGTACAGCCTATGTAGAAACCTCAAAACCCCAACTGAGCTTGAGGCTAGAAACAATCACAGCTGTCCTCAGTGTATCTGAGTCACCCAGCCTACTGCACTTGCATCACACCACTGCAAGCACCAGCACCACTTTTCACAGGTGATACCATGGAAATCCAGGTTGGAAAGCAAGTACTGGCTAGAGCTCCTCTACCATACTCACCTTTAGTGGATTCTCATCATCCCCGTTTTTCAACACCTCTGGCAAGATCTGCTGTCGCTCAGACAGAGCTCCCTGGATGAGACAAGAATGCCATGAGCACGGAGCTCTCTGTCACATGACCCCCCACCTCACACCACTGCCAGCACCTTCACCTTTTTCTCAAAGAGGGCAAAGCCTGCATCTGCAGCTGCTGACTCCTTCCGCTCCTCCTCCCTGGTACTCAGTGGCTGGAAGCTATTCTTGAAGTTCTCTTTCTGCTTGTTCAAACTCTTTGCCCAGCGCTCCATGTCTTTAGCAATCTGAAATGCAGAGTGGTTTGCTCACACAGCTCCTCTCAAAGCTATCAATCTCTTATGACACGTATTCAATCTCACATGCAGTTTCAGAACGAGTCAACCCACTACCTTTTATTTTTAAACCACGGGACACTGGATGTAGTGCAGCTGTTTCCCTGTATACAGTGTTCAAAGATAACGCAGCTTGCTGCTTTTACTGTACAAACCCTTCTTATCAAGCTAATCCTCTAAGTGACGGCTCAGTTATACTCCCACTGATCCTGGCAGGATTCCATAAGCACTCCTCCTATGCAGAGCTTATTTCTGCACTGAAGCCTTGCCAACTCCACCTCTCCTCAGCACCCCACAATGCCTGCAAATTGAACGCATGCACCCCACTGAATAACCCAGAATTTCCTTTGTCATGAAAAAGGAGAAACATTATCCCGTTCCACAGAGAAGACTTTATCCCAGTTATGATCCCGTTCTGTCTGTTACCTGTTGGGCTGTTTTACTTTTAGGCTTCTCTTTCTTCTCTTTCACTTCTTTGGTGGTGGTTGTGGTAGCTGTCTGTTGGTACGTGACACCTTCT
Organism: Ifrita kowaldi; assembly: GCA_013398055.1. Taxonomy (NCBI): domain Eukaryota; kingdom Metazoa; phylum Chordata; class Aves; order Passeriformes; family Cinclosomatidae; genus Ifrita; species Ifrita kowaldi. The sequence continues at coordinate 14,931 of VZRS01013589.1, forward strand.
GCTGCAGGCATGTAGGTCTCCTTTTCGCCATCCCAGTACAGGTACTGCTGGGTTAAGGCATTGTAGTAATACTGCCAGAGGGAAGGACAGGCACACAGTTAAAACACCTCACACGAGCTCAGTGTCCACGGGAGAACCCAAGCAAGCTGATTCACACTACTGCACCACACGGGAAGGCGTTTTGTAGAGTCCAAACAAGTTTTGCAGACTCCACAGAGGAGTCAAAAGGCAGGAAGTGGCTGAAGCCTCTGTCCCCAAACACAGGCAGATCTGCCCGACAGTACTATGGAGCATCTTTTGCTTCTCCCAAGAGATGACCCACCAGAGCCCAGAGCTGGGTGCACTTTGCTGGGCACTCCGCAACGAAATAGCTCAGTTACAGTGGCTGTGACAAGTGCTAATCCTATATGGGCCAAACGTGGAGGAAAATTAAGGAAAAGGAGAGAAAAATGCAGGGCTATACCAGAGGGAAATCAAGTCCCAGCCCTACACACAGTGCTGAGTTATCCGCAACATTTGGTATGTTGTGCACTTCAAATGTCACTCGTATGATGAGAGATAAGGAACTAATGGACCTTAACAGTTAAGACATGTGGGAAGAACTTGTGTTTACCTGGGAATTAGGATCATAGTAGAGCCCTGTTATAGGATCATAATAATATCCTGAAGATTCATCATATTGGTAGGTGGAAGTATCAGGGACAGCTGTAAAAAAATTAAAGTGTGGGACATGGTCGTTCCAGACGAATTCAGACAGGTATCTTTCTACATTTCAGGTAAAATTTGGAGATTATAGCAGTCACGACGGCAGACACGTCTGTAAAGGGCTCTTAATCACCCGTGCAGCCAACACTCTCCAGGGGCAGCTTCACCATGACACAGTGATGGAGCACTTGGCCAAAGCCAAGTCTCTGTCGCTACAGTGACAGAAACCTGTCCCCAGGAGCAGCTCCCGAGCACTTACCGTACTTGGTTCCAGGCACTACGCCAGTCGGAGGAGCCGCCTGTGCCTGAGTGCTAGTGGTAGGTGGTGCTGATTGTGTCTGAAAAAAACCCAAACCACAAACCTCAATTAGAAAATTTGTCACCAAGAAAACAAGGACAGCGAGCCAAGGCGTGAGCAGCGCACCCCACGCGTACGACAGCTAACTCCTCCTCACCAGCACGCTTTGCACTCACCTTTAGCAAAGAACAAAACCCTCAGAGAGAAGAAATGGCAGGTGACTTATGACCACAAGCACTGTGACTAACCCATGGACACTCAGAAGCTTTGCTGTACCACCCACTTTGAAAAGCAAAGGCTACAGCTAAGCCACATATACCAGGCTTTGAAAGCAAGGACTCATCAGTGCTGTAATTACCGGAGAGTCAGGTGAGTTTGTCTGCTGATTATACAGCTGAGGACTCTGGGACACAACTGCAGCTGTGGTGGTAGTGACCGGAGCTCCTGCCAAAAGAGAGCAGCAATGCATAAGCCAACTAATTTGTAGAACAGTACTGCATCCTAGGGCTAAAATTACTCTGTTTATAGTTTCAGCTACTAATTCCAGCTCCAGCAGCCAAACAAGGCAATAAACGTTCAAAAGGAGATAGATACACAGTGGGTATCTTCTACCCAGACAAGGAATAGTTTCCTTTTCAGGAGGCAATATTCTGCTCCCAAAGTCAGCAATTCCTGGCCTCTACAGCTGTTAGTGCTGAACATTTGCTAGAGCTGCTGACACAGCTCTCAGAAGTTCAAGGTCTTTGTCAATTGTCTGAAATTGAGGCTTCTCTCTCATCTTGCACGAGAGGTTCCACTTCAACAAATCTGCTACAGTTCTCTAGCAATGCATCCTCATTCAGACATCCTGAGAGCAAAATGAGCCAAGTCTTCTTTTACACAGCAAAATAACAAAGGCTGAGGCAAAATACTATCACTACTGCAAAATTATCATTACAAACAACTGCTTCTCAGATGCAGGAAGCACTACCTGATATGGTAGCTGCATCTGTGTCCAACACTCCTCCTTGATTTTGGTAGTACTGTTGATAATCCTGGGAATACTGCAAAGGGAAGTGAATGACAACACAAGGTGAGTAATTTGCATACCCAAATTATGACAACCTAATGGTTAGAGCATGATCTCTACTACTAACCTGAGCATACTGTGAGTATCCATCCTGTCCTGACTGGAGGTAGCTGTAGTCAAGGGTGCTGCCCTCTCCAGTCTGTGGCTGAAATTCAAGAAGGTAGTTTTTGTCAGGGACAGCTAAACTACTTTAATAAAGAGTTTCATGCACCACCCCACTGTCTAGGCTCCAAACTGATTGTGGAGCAGATGTGTCATGGCTGGATGTACCACTGAACAGTTCAACTAAGCAAATGCCCAGCAGGGCAATCACACGGTCTGCATTTTAATTTTCAGGAAAGCAGGACTATGAGGAACAGTCCCCAAATCATACCTGAGTGGACGACCACTGAGCTGCAGCAATGGCTGTGCTTGCCACAGAGAAGGCGCTGACTCTGTTACCATCTGGGAGAAGCAGGTCTCTGCAATCACAAAAATCAGGCACCTGAGTAAGTACTGCTTCTTTCTGAAGTGCCTCCCTATGCAAGGAGGTGGAGTCTGCCCTCACACATGGATTTCTTGGCAGTTATAAAACATTCGTGGTGTAATGAATGAGCCAAAACACCGCTTGGCAAGTAAAGAACTTCAGGTTCATTGTTGTAGAGTCAGTAACAAGTCAGGAGGTCTCCAAGGAAACAAATGTGCTGTGCACACAAGCAGTTACGGTGTTATCTCCAGAGGAGTGGAAACAGGGGTGTGGGAAACACTGCTCTCACTCTCCTCATACACAGTCAGGAGCAGGATGCATGCAACACAAATGAGTTAAGGGAAGCAAAACTTTGGAGTTAGAAACAGCTTAATAAAGGTCTGGGTGACACGAAGAAACCATCCAATATAAAGGGAAGGGGTGGGTATGTGAATAGAAAAAAAGCAAAAAACAAAAGTGCAATTGACTGTTATCACAACTCACTTTCTGGCACTCTTTGCAAAGTCAACACCAATTGTTTTGCCATCAATTTTTAATGGTGGCTGAAGACTTTGTAAAATCTGTAGCAGTTGAGAAGCATCCTACAACAAAAAATACTCATTATTATGAAAGGCAGTTTACTGAGGGGGATTCAGAAGTTCCCCAAACTCCACCTTTTCAAGTACAGCCACTGAAAAGGGCTGAAGATGTAAAAACACCTCCATCTCCTCATATTACACACATGCAGAAGAGCACAGTGAGACCTATAACAGCCCATGTGAAAATACTGAGCATTTCCCTGCATCACTAAATATTATGTTCTGAAAGTCTTAGCTTTATCAAGATCCAAACTACTCCAAACAGGACATCAGCAAAAACTGAGATCAGGCACCTGGTTTAATCCAATCACCTGCTTTCCTCCGACTAAAGCAGGCCCAAACAGATCACACTGCTGCTCGAGTATGTTGTACAGACTCACTGAACCATTTAGGTTGGAAAGGACCTTTAAAATCCTCGAGTCCAGCTGTTAACCCAGCATTGCCAAGTCCACCACTACACCACATCCTTCAGTGTCACATCCACCTCCAGGAACAGAATTCACTGCTCTTTAGGGACCCCACGCCAGCATATGACCTCCTTGAAATTTAGGAGGTTTTTCTTGTACCTCACTGCCATTTCCTGTATTTCAATTTATGGCTGTTGCCTACTGTCCCATCCTTATGTAACCCAGAGAATACTTTTCTGCTGTCCCTACACCCTCCCACTGCATGCTGCTGAGAAGAGCAACATCTGCCTCCTTTTCTCAAGGTGGAAGAAGCCTAATTCCATGCACCTGCTCCCACACCATATACCCCAGATCTTACAATCTGTCAACGAAGTACAATCCCACACCATTACTTTGGCAATCCAAGCACAAACTTAAGCTGCAATCCAGAACAGCACTCAGCTACAAAAATAGCTTTTCAATGTGCTCCAAACATCCCACCAGGTTCTTTCAAACTACAGCTACCTATCATCAGCTTTGACACACTGTATCCACCAACACTCCTTGAAGGGGGCCAGTCCTTCAGACAGCTCAGGACTCTAAATGCTGCAGGGAGAGAAGGAGGTTAACCAGCTGTATTCTCTCCAGAACACCAGTAAGGTCCTCACCATGGCAGAAGACAGCTGCACAAATGCAAAGCCTCTGTTCTGCTGAGTCTGCTTGTCTTTGATAAGACGAATATTATTGACTGCCAGAGATGCATACGGAGACAAGGCAGTCATGATGGATTCCACTACTGTGTGAGGAGCAATGTTTCGGAGAATGATGGCTGAGGAGAAAAAGTATGACATTAGCAGGGCACACCATAGCTTTGCAGAGAATTTCAAGTCCTTCAGTTGGCAGGCTGAGGTACAGGACGGATTTTTAGTACCCATGTTTAGATTTCACATTCTAGAATAAGTCAAAGATCACTTACTATCACAGTAATAATCCACAGACTGAACAGCTTCTGCTGCTCCAGGTGGTACCTCCTGTTCTGAATCTTTGTAAGAGGAGAAAATATTTCAGTCAGGACATGGCTCATTCACTTCAAGCTCAGCATTTCTAAGTCAGTCTAGAACCTACACAGAACTCTGGCTCCTACACAGACCAGAAAGCTGCCCACAAAACCAAACATAAAAGAGACCATGGTAACGTACCGAATTTGTCCGCTCCACAGCGGAAGCATTTTAGCCTCCTTCTGAAGTTGTAAAGGCAGCACTGTGACAAACAAGAGAAGCATAGTAAGAACTTGGATAATTTTAATAATGATGCATTTGCTGTATACTAAAAGAACCCAGACATTCACACAAAGTAACACAACAAAGCTAAACCCACCAGAATAATCCAGAACATTGAAAGGCACCCTTATTTGCAGCACAGCTGCTTTTCATAACATCCCAGCTACTTTCTCCCTAGTCATCCCAAATTAGTTAACTGTGTGGTCTTTAGCTTACAATCCCAGGCACAGTGACTGCTATAAAAAGCACAATGCTAAAAAGGGAACAGATGCTAGAAAATAATTTAACTTTATGGGGAGCAAGAGCAGGTTTGATTCAGGTGTCACTTTCTTCTCTAGTGGAGAGCTCTAGAGCCAAGACAAACTCCCCCATAAAAACATGTGTTGTACCTTGTTGCAGAGCCAGTCCTCGAATTTAGGCCTTGGGTTGCTGTAGTGCATTGCAATCTGCTTCCCTTGAATCACCAGCTTTTTCTGCAAAAAAAATGATTTCAATTATTCCTGTATCGAGACACACATGTCCATTTTCCCATGGCAGAGCACCCTTCGGAGGAATCAGTGCTCCTGAATTAAATGGACAACATATGGGGAGGATGTGGAGGACAACCACCGCCACCTACACCCTGCCCATCCAATCCTGCAGAGAGGAGGACGAGGGCAGTAAGAGAATGGGATGTGGAGCAAAGATAAACGGAATCAGGGAGTGTTGAAAAAGCTGCCAAACACTAAACGCTGACATGGAACCAGAAAGTGTCTCGAAGGAGACAGAGTCCTAATCTGCTGCGTTCAGATTAACACATTTTTAGGAGTCTCTTTGCCCCCACATTTCTATTCACTTCTGGTATAGCACTGAGCGACTTTTTAAACATGTCCTTAGGTGACTGCTTCACTTCGTCCCCTACTCCAAACACCCCAGACTTTTTAACCGCATCTGAATTTACTTTTCCAAGCACACTTCAGAAGTGTCCCCTTGAAAATACAGTAATTCCTCCCAAAGGGACCCTGCTTAGACTTCTTGAAGGCTGGATTACAAGTGCCATCAACTGAAACGTAACTCAAGAGTGGTTTCATTTGACTACTGCATCAGTTCAATTGGAAGCCTGCACAAGAGGTTTGTGTTCTTCATTCAGGCAGGAGCTCTCCAAAATGAGTAATTAGACTGCACGTGAAGCTTCTCCAGGGGTAGGAAAAGTTCATAATGCTTTCAGCATGTCCTCTGACTTCAGAGGAGTTGGGAATTTACAGCTATTAAGAAGCCTTGACTCTCGGCCTCACGCTTTGCCAAGCGTGGGTATGCAGAATGACCTTTCAAAATATGGCTATCAACATATTTTGGTCAAACAGGTGGAAGCACATCTGAGGAAGTGCATATTAGAGGCCACACCCCAGACACTGCAATGGCAGAACCATTTTTATAGCATGTTGGCTTTCTGCAGAGGTACCACAGTGTCAGGACCAGCGGCTTTTCCGATAACAGGGTCTGACACAGATCTAGCACGTAGCATGAACAAGGCTCTCACATTCTGCACAACTAAATAGGGCAAAGCCATTGCTCCTACCGGCAGGAGGGAGGGTTGGAGGGCCCAGCACTCACTGGATGTGCACACATAGAAACAAGGCTGCTGGCATAGTTGCAATACATCATTCTGTCATCTAACAGTCAGCAACCCGGCTGCTGGGGACAGGCTATGTTTTCCCTACTACTAAGGTGGCTGGTTAATGGAGTGAATTTGAATGTATTTCAATAATATGCATCAGTACAGCTTTGTATATATTAAAACAATCAATTTCTGAAAATACGGTCAGCATTCACTTCTTGATATTAGTCTTTCCCCTGCAGCCATCTGCCCTAACTGAGCAGCATGTCAGGAAAACAGAATTTGAAAGCTGCTCTCTGGCTGGGGAAGTCACCCATAGCGTGGGACGTACCAAACACTATTCCAGCACAAGGCACATGACAACTTCCATCTGCTGGAACTGCCACGAATGCCATTATGGTGCCATTTCTTTATTCTAACATGAACAGAGCAGAAAAACAGCCATCATGCTGTCATGGGACTGCTGCATCAAATATTCACGTGCAAGAATAATCAATCAGTGATTTGACGCATTTGCTCACTTTGAGAGTATTTTTAAGTTCTGTTGTTAAAACAGGTTATGAATACTCAAAAAAGTAGCGAAAGCAAGTGAAACTGTTCGCAGTGCTACAGGAAAATCTCATGGGAAAGCAAACCAGAGGATTCTTACTGCATTTTGGTTCAAGTCATAGTAACAAAAAAAGCAAAATACAGAGCCTAACAGATGTGAGAACTCAATCCCTGCCTAATTTAGTTGAAATGAACATGCTTCTTCCCCTAGAAGAGCCAGTTCCCCCTCTTTAACCAGGGTAACAGATTACTGCCAAGAACTGACACTTCTCTTACACGGTTAATACCAATGTAACACAGATGTGGTGCTTTCTCTGACAACAGAGAAGGAAACATCAAGTGGAAATAAGCTAGGATTCTCTAACAACTACTAGCCAAATCTTCATGAGCCAATTAAATGGAAACAAAGTCATTTAAAACAATGGCACCTTTTACCAAAGTAGAACTTTCTCTCCTAATTTTACCTTACATGCTACAAATTTTAATATATACAAAGCTTTTGTTCTTTTAAATCACTGTTATGGAACAAACCACTCCTTCCACCTCTATTTTTTCTTTTTTTTTTT
>VZRS01013593.1:6487-172048 GCA_013398055.1 Ifrita kowaldi
GGGGCAGTTAACAAGGCTTGGGAAGGAGGATGTACCACTGATAGTGGGCACAGGGAGTGCAGAATTTAAGGGCCATGAGGACAGAACTCCCAAGATAAGGATGAAACCTATAAAGGCAACTCAGCATCTGTGCTGAATCAGTTCTGAGTGGATCAAAGGTAATTCCAGCATGGGGAGATCACAACACCAACTCACAGACCACCAACCCAAGAAACCCGCTGAACCAAATGAGGAGAGACTGGGCACATGGACTAATTAGCGAGAGAGGTCATTACCCAATAGAAGGTAGAATACTGATTATTGAGAGAACCATGTAACTTGCAGCCAATGAACACTAATTCCTTTCCTTGTTAAAATGTATAAATAGTAAAAAGTTTTTGTAATTGGTGTGCTTGACTTGTGGAATACCACTGAGCACCCATAGTTGCACAACTCTGAACTAAATAATCAGTGCCTCTCTCAAGTGTGTAATTATTGGCTTGTTGCACCTCGTGTAACAAATCTGATTTGTATGGACAACACTGTCATTGGTGTGCAGCAGATCAGCACCAGCATGCCCCCCAGTTATTCCAACCTTTAGATCAGAGCTTCTGGTTTAGTTTTCTACTGGTACAGATTTCAGGAAAAACCTCACATACCTGAGCCAGCATGTAATGAGTGGAGGCAACTTACATGAAAAACAAGAATTGCTTGAACCAAACTGCCAATTAAGACGTGTTCAGTGTAGATCCATCCAATATAGACTGAGGGACTGGGCTCAGAGAGGGTGGACTGGAATAGTGGGTTCCTTAAGGCTGCTTTGATTTCAGAGCCAGTGTGCTGGATCTCAGTTCTTTCTCCCTGGTAGCAGAAGTATGAGAGACAACCATTGGTCTATTCCAGTTACAGAAACATTTCCTTCATGTGGAAGAACTATGGTTCAGTCTGACAGGGTGTTTTATTTTTTATTGAAGTCTCTAACGTAATAAAAGTGTATTTTTGGAAAGGATTTTGTTTTTCTTTGAAAGTGCTGATTAGCATGAAAAGCCAAGAACTCAGAATCTGTCAAATGGAGTTTCTGGTTGCTGGTACAACCCTCCCTCTGTACTTGATGAGAAACCTCAATTATGTGGTTGTGTACAGTTTGTTTGTCATTTTAATTGCACAGATCAAGTCTGTAACTAAACTTAGGGGCAGGGATAACCATAAAGCAAGTATTCCTATCTGTTCAGTTGTTGGATCTAGAATCCAAATACCATTTTGATATCTGTTTGTAATACCTTTTCACAAAACCAGAAGTTACTCCATGCTGTCAAACAGCCAGTTGAAATAAAGTAAAAGCTGCTTGTAGCCATCTCTAGTCTTGGGAGTGTTTTTTCTTTCTTTTAAAGACAGACTTCTTCTACTTGACTTGAATATACACAACAGATGAAAATCAAGTTAAATATTGGTACATAAGCTTTTAAGAATGGTCTTTAAATGTATGTAGCTTTTCTTGTGACAATTTGTGGTCAGATTAGTTTCCTGAGAGCTACAGGGTTTTGGCAGGGATGCTCAGTTTCTTTACTGTGCATAAGAGCTGATGGGTGCTCAGTTTGTTCTGTGTTGTCCTTCACCATTGCTGTTAATGTTTGAGAGGAGATGCTGATTTGTATGTGAAACTCACAGTTACATGCAGAAATTATGTTGCTGTAATTCTTGACCATTCTTTGCCAGTAAGTTCTAAATTTTTGGTCTCCTTTGCAACTGAAATGGTTGCTGTTTATATCAGTATGGGCAATCATTCTACATCTGGATGTACTTTAATTGTTCAGTGCTTCACTTTGCAACATAAGTAAGTCTGAAGAATTCTGATATTTATTATTTAATTACCCAGGTTCATTTTTTCTTTGAAGGGAAAATTTTAAAACATTTATGTGTTTAACAATGCTAGTCATGCATTAGGATTGGAACTGTGAAACTGCAAGTAGATATGTAGAGTTTGAGGGAAATGCTAGAGAGACATCCCATTTGAGGTGAGCTTGGGAAGCTTAAGAGTTCCTTTCTTCTGAGGCTCCTTCTCCAATTTGTTGAGAAACTAAGAAAGGTAGGAAGAGATCTGTCTCCTGTTACTAACCACAGAAATGGCACTTAGCATGAACAAACCAATTTCACTGTTTATGTAACAAAGCTTTCTTCAGTCAGAATGACAGTGGTTTGTGGACATTGACAGCTTGTGCCTCAAACACTACAGAAAGAAACATGCAAGTGTTTCTGTAGTGTTTGAGGCTACTTTTTTGTTCTCCAGAACCATCTTTCATCTGACAGACAAATGAGTTTTACCCATGTTCTGTGTGGTGATCTCAGATTTATGTTTAGATTGACTGAAAGAGTATCTTTGGGATCAGCTCTGAACACTTGTTTTAATGCATGCATTGTCTTCTTAGTAGGGCTAATTATACAGTTACAACTTTTCTTAGACTTTGGGTTGCTTAGGCTAAAGCATTGCTAGAAAAGGGAAATCTGTATCTGTGATGAGTTAGGAGAGCAGTTCTGGCTTTTGTGGGGTGAGGAATGTGGGGCTTTTATGATCTAGTTTCTTAATGCCATTTTGGAGCAAACAAAAGCCTAACACCAATATCCCAGATCAGCAACATATTTTTATGAAAAATAGTATAATAGCAAGATCAGGTTCAAGTGTAGATTTCTGAGCTGAGCCTCATATTTCAAATTCAACATGTAGTGTATGAAATATGTGAATACAAAAGGGATTGTACTGGCTTAAATAAAAGGCCAGTCTGTTGTATCAGGATGTTCCTGATGTTAAGCAGTACTGCATCCTTAGGGAAAAGTGCAAAAACAAGGCAAATGTTATGTTAATACTGCTTGACTACCTTGCTGCACACTGCTGTAACCTGCTATCTTGAGCTTTTTGTTCTCCCTTTTGATCATGGCTTAAATTAACACAAGATAACTTCTTACTTCTTGTAGCTTACCTTCCAGGCTGATTTCCTAAAATTCTTTCCTTTTTATCTTTCTATATATTGTTTTTTAATCACTGTCTTACAGTAACTAAAGACTTTACTTTTTCTGTCAAAAAAACTAAACTGCAACCGACTTCTTCATATTTTTCTAGTTCTTCTTTCAAATTTAACCTTAGTAATGGGGTACTTCTCACTTTTATTGTTCCTGCAGAGGTAGTGTATTGAAATACCCTGTGATTCATGAGCAGGCATGGATAGTGTCTTCTATTTAGTCCTCACATAACACTCCCACTGAGAGTTTTCCAGTCTAAACTGGTTAAGCAAAGGATTCCTGTAATCTCACTTCCAGAGGAGTTGTCATCCTAAATCATCTGTGCTTCTGCATTTAGCAGCTTTCCTTGCTTCTCCAGTCTATTAACCCTTACAAAGCCATTCTCAAGTGCTAGCAGCCTGTTTTCATTTCAAGTGAGATGAAAGCTGTCTTGTTTATAGAGGAGCACCCTATTCCTAAAGTTTTTTCCTTTTTTCAGACCACATTTTCTTGGTCATCCGTTGTGTTGTTAGTCTTCAAAAAGTACCTAAATTGCATAAGTTTCACATCTACATTTTATTTACCATAATAGACAATACTATGTCATAAACTTCTTGCTTGTTATGAAAACATTTTTGGAGTAGAAATCATTCTTTAGTTTGGATAAAAATAGCTTTACTTTTTTAAAAAAGCTGCAAGTACATTCAATATGAGAATATTGTGGAAAACTGCAGATACTCAAATCTTTCTCTTCAGAAAAATCTGAACCAACCCCTGTTTTGCAATGATGGAATGAAAAATTGCTTGGACTAGAAGTCATGCCATCTCCCACCTCTTTATTTACCTTTTTTATTTTATTAGTGAGAGATAGTGGGTATAATTTCCTATCTTAATGGGATTTCTGGGTTTCATAATAAAAAAAGCGTAATCCTTCCCCCAGAGTGTCTTCAAAGGCATTGTTTTTAGAGAAGTGGTCCTACAGTAATACACAAATAATGTGACCTTGGTATATATTTTGATGTGCAGCTGTATGGGGTTTTTACTGAGGGGCTTCAGCCAGACTGTGCTGATGTGATCTGTGTCAGGCCAGAGCAGAAACCACAGCTGGTTTTTGTTGCCTGTGGAGTATTACACTGCTGGTCCACTCATCCAGAGCAGAGAGTTGGTGCATCCTCTGCTTGTTGTCTGGCCTGCCTCTAGATTTTATTTCTGCAGAAGAAATAGCAAAGTTGGTTTTTAACCTGGGACTTTCCAAGATGTGTGGTTGAGGTGTGGCTGGAAGCAAATACAGCAGCAAAATTTTCTTGGTGCCCTTGAGCCTTCTTGTTCAGCTGTAACCTCCAGTCCTGCTCCTGAGACCAGTGGCAGTAGTGTGGGATTCTTCACTTCTGTTTTTTGGACTAGATCTTTGTACTAGCCTTCAGTCACCTTTCCAGCTGCTGATAAAACCAAATCAGGAAGAGGCTTAGAGCTGTTTTTTTCAGAATGGGGTTGTATCAGAGACTTCAGCATGTGGTGGAAGTTGTAGAACTGTGACAGCAATAAAACTGTGGGCATCTTTTCTGCATGCAGGTGTCACACTCTGCTGAATATTAGAACAAGAGAGCATTTGTTTAAGAAGGGTTTTCCAGAAAACTTTCATGTGAAAGCTGTCATTTTTCTGTAACATTTTGAAATTCGATGTAGTGGAAAACAAAGTGAACCTCTCTGGTTGTGAGAACTCTCTCAAGCATGCTAATTTTTTAAATAAGCTTTTTACTTTTTGTTGAGATGTTCAGTTTTAGTTAACTTTATTCCATTTTTCTCACAGTTCATTAGGAATACCACTCCTCCAACCTAGGAGTGTCTTTTTCTGCCTCTTGCAGATGGAGTTTGCAGAATTCAGTATCAGCAGTGGATACCCTGATCTATAGGAAGACTTTGTGATACTTAAGCTTGAGAATGTTTCATAGAAATAACAGAGTGACCGCCAGATAACACACAAAATTTCACGTATTCTAGACTTCAAGAAGTCAAATTAAAGCCACTGCCAAGAATAACTCCACAGAAAGGTGGTGTTTCATTGTACCAGTCCATTTGATTTGCTGGTCACCTGCAGCACGCTGTGGATGGCCATTCCCTCTGCTCAGCACCCTGGTGTCTTGCATTCAGCTGGTTGTGTACCAGCATCATGGGGTGTTCTCTGCACAGCTTTCCTCTGCCCTTCTGTCCTGCAGCTCGTGCTGGTGTGAGCAGGTATCTGCCACAGGTGCAAGTCTTTGCACTGGCCTTTATTCAAGCTGGCTGTCTGCCAGGTGAGGTCCTGGCTCTCATCCCATCCCTCCAGGGTGTGAGCTGCCTCTTTGCTCCCTCCAGCTGGGTGCTGTCTGTGCACTTCTGAAGGGACATTCTATCCTGTTTGCCAGGTTGGTGATGAAGAAGCTAAACAATATTTGATTCCAGTGTTGGCCCTGAGAAATGCTGCTTGTAGCTGGTTTGCCAGTTAAACTTCAGGTCGTTGAGCTCTCTTTGAACCAGATAATGACTTTGAGCCAATTTTCCAACCCCTTTCTAGGCTTTTTGCAGAACTATATGTTCATTCCAATGTTAATGTGATGGGAGCTAAGCAGAAACAGTTATTCCATGTGAGTGTTAAAAACTGAGAACTAAAGCCTGAAATAGCAAGGGATCTGTATTACTTCTCTGTTAAAAGAGTTTGTTCAGCATTTCTGAGAAACCACATCCTTTTAAAATGTCTTGGGTTGGGAACCAGAGTTACTTCCAGAAGACTAGGCAGTTGTTCTCAAATAAATATCTCTTTCTTCCAAGGTAGTTGGTGGACTTTTGATGACACAGGTTTTGGTAGTTAGGCTGATAATTTCCAGGGTTCTTGGGTCACATTTCATTTGTATTTTCTGGTTCTTTTCAAGGTTTCACATAGTCAAGAGGTGCTGTGCCTTTTGGTAATGTGCGGTTTTGTCATTACTCCTGCATGCAGATTTGCATAATGCTGTCATGCATTGTCAGAATAAATCTAGCTCAACTATTGTGTTCCCATGGTCAAAGATACCTCCTCTTTCTGTTTTTAGGCCAGGCTAAATTGCATCTTGACTTTTATAGGTGAATACTTGTGGCATTGGTTTTTGCAACTTTATCCTCTTTTTATCTAAGTTGCAAATGTGTAACTGGAAAATGTCAGTTACTGTGTAAGGGTGTTTTGGGGGCTTGGCTTTAGCATTGCAGTTACATTGTACAATGACATTGGATTCTAGCTGTCAAACAGGAAAAATAACATTGACTGGGTTTGTACCTTGACTTACTGTTGTGCCTAGAGTTGGAGGGGAAGAAACCCAAGAATTGCACAGAACAAAGACCTGATAGGGGAGGACAATCATCATTGATATTCAGTGTCATTGTGACTGTAACTATGTAGTAGAGAATATATTTTTGAATTCCTGTCATTCTTCTACTTTGTTGTAATTGCATATTGAGCAATAATTTTTTAGTATGTTAAGGTTCTTTTGTGTATTAATTATATGCAGTAGCATCTGGTAAAACTGAATTATTTTACACTTCTTGCAACACCTTAATTTTTAGGAGCATGACAAGAATAACAGTGGGTACTTTTATCTCCTCTTACTGCAGGGAAAATCTTGACTAAAAAAGGATTTTTTTTTTCCATTTGCTTCTAGATCTTTCGAAGAACAGATTTACTGAAATTCCTCCTGATGTCTGGCTTTTTGCACCACTGGAAACTTTAAATTTGTATCACAACTGCATCAAATCCATTCCAGAATCTATTAAAAACCTGCAAATGCTTACCTACCTTAACATTAGGTGAGTAATGGTGGTTGGTTTTGGTCTTTATATAACTTATCTCATTGGAGAGTTGGCATTTTGCTTCATCAGGTCATTGTGTTTGCAGAGTTTTCTTTGTTTCTTTGTTTGACAGTGTTCAGAAACTGCAGGTATAAAAACTTGCTGCCATCAAGAGGGTAAATTACTCTGGCTCATTTTGCACATTATTTACATTCGCTGCTGTACTGCTCTTTTTAAACTTGGAAAACATATGGTTGGATTTTCTCACAAGAACAGAAGATGGATATGAGCTCTGACAGGAGAGGGAATCTATAAAACTCTCCTGACCCTGTTTTCCACAATATTCCTTGGTTCTGATACTGGCTGCATCAAATCCAAAACAGTTTTCTCAGTTAAGAGCTATTTAAATCCCCAAAACCTACTCTGTCTAAAAATCTGCAAATATCAGTTCTTCTAGTGCTAATTCATGAGTAATGTGCTCTGTGGCACTTTTAAAGAGGATTAATATGATACAAAACTGCAGTATTTTCTGAAAGAAATATGGCCTTTCTTCAGCAGCAGCCCATTTCTCTTTTGATGGTGTTTGAGGTGCTGAATGCATTTCTTTACACAGAAATGCTGTGTTGTTCTAACTCTTCTTTCAAGAGTTGACTCTCCTGATCATCCTTTGCCAAACTGTGCTTTGTCCTCATTTCTGTGCTCCTATCCAAAGGCTGTTTTCATGGTGCAGGAACGTGTGCGCTGTAATATTGGAGAGCAGGCTAAAATCCTTCCTTCCTAGCTCAGATGCTTTGTTACAGAAGAAAACCACATGATCTCAACTTCTAATTTGGGATTCAGATGGTGGAAGAATCGTATTGTGCATTTCATAGTAAAGCAGGCAGCTCCTAAAAAAACCCAAACCCTGAAAAACCAGAGGAAATCTATGTAAGCAGCATGAATGACTGCTTCGTTGCCACTTTTTTATAGTCAGTTCAAGAGAAGCTTACTTGCACATTATATTTTTGCTTCTCATGCCTTCAACCAAAAAAGCCTGGCATATCTGCCTGAAATGCAACATAAAAAGAGACTTAAAGTGCACCTATATACAGAATTTATTTGTATAGTTCACTTAAAATTTTACAGAATAAATCCATTGCTTTTATAGAGAGACTGTGAAGAGGTTCTAGTCATTTTATGATGTAATGTTGCAAGAATATGTTTTTGTTGATTTTGCAGTTCTATAAACTGTAGTCATGAAGAAAATATTAAAAAACCCCAAGATTTTTAAATTGAAAACAATGCTCTGAATACATATAGATTAAGCACTAAAACTTCTGTATTTTTCTTAATGTAGTATAAGCACTTAAAAGTTTTTTTTTTTTTGTCAAAAATGGAGCTAGTTCTGCCTAAATCAACAGCAATTACTGATTTTTATTTTTTTACTTTTATATGTTAAAGGAATTGCTTTCATTTCATACCACATCTGAACAAGCTTGTTTCCCAATGACTTTTTAAAACGTACCTTATTAGAAACATTTTATGTATTTCTGGCAGTGGAAGTCCAGCAATGTGGATCGTTTTTTCAATGTAGATTTAAATCCATTAGTGGGTAAGAATGTATTTCATAGCAGGTACACATGCATGCAGCTGGAAAATGATGTACACAGAAGAAATACATTTTAATTAAGACTTACCTTCCTCAGCAAAATAAATGTTTAGGGCTTTTTGTGTTGGCTCAGGAGGGACACAACAATATGGCATGAGAAGCAATGGGCTTATATAAAGTTCTGGTTTGGCACTGTCACATCAGGTGGTTCTTCTGAAGGTATCAGCAGGATAAAAGCAAGTGTCAAACGTTATTTCTTTTAACACATTTCTCTGTACATTTTGGTGTTAGATTCTGTCCTAGTACATACTCATTTCATCAAGTAAAATGGGGATCTAAAATTCACATACCTGAGATAGGCTGTATCTGATAAGGAATTTGTGATGGAGATTGTAGATGTAATTGTAATAGGTGGAGAAAGTAATCTGGGATGGGAGAAAAGTTGTACAATATTCATCTCAGACTCCCTGAGAGCTAAAAAAGAGATTATAATCTAATCTTGCTTGTCCCTTTTTATTTCTTTCAAGTCGAAATCTTTTGTCAACGTTGCCAAAATACCTGTTTGATCTTCCACTGAAAGTTCTGGTTGTCAGTAATAACAAGCTGGTCTCCATTCCAGAAGAAATTGGAAAGTTGAGAGATCTAATGGAGTTGGTAAATACAACTGTGAATCTTTATACTAAGTAAACTTATAAGCAGTGCATTTTCAGTATAATAAATTGCTAATATTTTTTAAAATATAGAACTACAAAATTTAAATTCAGCTACTGTGTTTTATTTGTATTTTTGGTTTATTTTTCAAGGTTGTCTAACCCAGAATGCATGCTTGATGATTATTAAGGACATAGTAGAGAGTGTTTCATTCCAGTACCTGTGGTATACCTGTTTAGAACATAAGAAGGCTAGAAAGACTCTATATGATTGTTTAATCACTCTGGTCTACATAAATTAATACTTAATTAGTGTCAGAAATAGCTGTAGTCTGTGTTCACTTGATGCAGTTTTGTCACCCTCTGGTGCTTGTATCCAAAAAGCTGGTGAGCCTGCTATTGCTGTCTGTACCTTTTTTAGTTTTATGGGTTGGTTCAAGGTTTATTAAGGAAAAAGAATTTTTAGAAGAGGACAGAATGCCAGTCAATTTCCAGCAATAGCACAAGAAGTTTTTGACAGATAGGGGAACTACCCCAGGAATTCCTTATTCCTAGGTTACAGTGTTAGTTTCAAACCCAGTATTTCGTCATTCATTGATTTAACTTCTTGAATTGCATTTCTGGAACATGAATCACTAAATGCTTTAAAAATCAGCAAGATCTGTTATGGTTCATCTTCTCTGTGGAAAATCCAAGATAGTTGGGATTTCTTTTCTTTTAATAGTATGCTTTATAATAGTTTTGATTGCTGTATTCCTTTGTGTAATTTCATTTAAGAGGTTCAGTTGATTTATTAATTACATCTTTCTTAGGATATTAGCTGTAATGAACTTCAAGTTCTTCCCCAGCAAATAGGAAAATTGCAGTCACTTAGAGAATTGAACGTAAGAAGAAATAATCTCCATATGTTGCCAGATGGTGAGCTACTCATCTTCTTCCCATTGATGTAGGCAAATTAGGTAAAGTGTTAAGAAGATAACTGATTCTTTTTTTGTTGTTTTCTTCTTTTCCCTGAATGCAGAATTAGGAGACCTTCCCTTGGTAAAGCTGGATTTTTCTTGTAATAAAATTACAGAAATTCCAATTTGTTACAGAAAGTTACGTCACTTACAAGTTATAGTTTTGGATAACAATCCAATGCAGATACCACCAGCACAGGTTAGTATTAAAGCACACAAATACAGAAGTTTGTATTGGGATCTTAGAGGAAGCTGTTCTAATTTATACCAATTAGATTTTCATTGTTTTAACATGTATTTCTTGTATTTCTCCTTTTGGGGTGCTGTGGCTGCAAATGCAGTGCAGAAGGTATTTCTTGGGGTATATTCTCAGGGAACATGCTGTGTAATTAAGACTTTTTGTTCATTTGTTTCCCAACAGATATGTTTAAAGGGCAAAGTACATATATTTAAATTCCTCAGTATTCAGGCGTGCCTCAGAATAGACAAAAAACCAGATTCTTTGGATCTTCCATCATTAGGTAAACGAATTCCCTCCCAGCCTCTCACAGACAGGTGAGTAGTGGGGGTTTTGAGTATAGAGGACATATTTTGAAAAGGATGTTTATTTCATTTTAGGAAAGTTAAACTACTGTTTCTTTCATTCATGTGGGGTTTTTGTGTGTTGTTTTTCCTACTGTAGCATGGAGGACTTTTATCCCAATAAAAATCATGGACCTGACTCTGGCATTGGAAGTGATAATGGGGATAAAAGGTTGTCCACTACAGAAGTGAGTATTTTTTCACTGTTGAATTCTTAATTTCTGGGTTTTTAGAACTTTTTCCTTTGTATTTTGTATCATTTGAGAAATACCTCAGTAAGTTGCGTTTAATTTTCTTTCAGTATCTGCACAGTCGAGTTTAAACCATTAGACTGCCATATCAGACACAAATTATTTATATATTTTTTTAACTTTTCTGGTTAAGGTCGATTCTAATCAATATGATATGATTGGAATATACTGATATTCCAATCAGTATGATTTATTAGGAAATCATATAATAATATCATTTTCATGTCAGTTCAGTACTAAATGTGAGTGTCTTTGCAGCCATCTGATGATGATACAATCAGCCTTCACTCCCAGGTATCAGAGTCAACAAGGGAACAGACTTTAAGGAATGACAATCACGTAATGGGAAGTAAACTCGATCCACAGAAAGGTAACACCAGTTGTGCATTTGTCATTTTAGATAACAGAGATACTTTGCTTAAGTAATTTAATGTAAAAAATGGCACAAAATTACAGGATCATGTATTGGTATTGTATTTTCATTGTTTCATAAAACAATGTAATAATCATAAACAGACAAGGCTAGAGAGAAAGGGAAATAAAGATTATTTCTAGCTTAAGAAGGTACAATTTCTATGTTTTATCTTTATCTGACATTGGTTGAGAGAACTGTTTAATATCTCTCCTATTCTTCATAAATCCTCACTAGACCAGGAGGCGTATGACTACATTGATCCCAATGCAGAGGAGGGAGCTCTTCCTGAGCAGGGAGATGCACAGATTGGCCCACTGCTGTCCTATGTCAAGGTACCAGAGACTGACAAAACAAAAACTGTTTAGTAGCCTTGATTTTTTTTTTTTTCTTTTTTCCCCCCTGATTCAATTCTAACATTTTGTTTTGTTTTGTTTAAGGAACGGGGAAAACATCCTGAGAAATCCCAGAAAATAGAACAAAACGAGGACTGGCGAGAGGAAAAAAGGTAAATCTTCTTCATCTCTTTCGAGTAGGTTTTACTAGCAGTGGCAGAGGTGAAAGTGAGGGGTTTTTTTATGCTCCTTGCATATGGAGGAAACAATTCTCATATTGAGCACTGAGTCTTCCTCTTGGACAGAGAATAAGTTCATAGGAAGCACTGCTTAGTTATTGCCATAATGAGCCATTTCTGTGTCTTGCTTCACTGAAGTCAGGCAAGTCACTAATGTTTAATTTTTCAGACTTCAGAAAGAACAGCTGCTGGCTGAAGATGATGATGAACTCAAAGAAGTGACTGACTTGAGAAAAATAGCAGCTCAGTTGTTGCAGCAAGAACAAAAACACAGGTATAACAAATACCAGTTCAAATAACTTTTGTTACAATTAATTTATTCTTTAACCTCTCTTATACCCAAAAGCTTTTGACACCTTATTTTGAGAACAGTTTTGTCCAGCTGCTAAAGAGTGAAGTGACAGACTCTGTCAAGATACCTGTCTTGTGTTTCTTGTCTGAATTACACAACCTGCATACAGTTTGTGACTGGTTATTTTTATTCAGATACAAGCTAATTTAGGTGATACTTCCTTCAATCAATATCCTGCCGGCTGAAGGGGAAATTGGTTTGAACATTATTCTGTCAAATGACAATATCTGTGTATAAAAATAAATCATTTCAACTGCATGCCTTTCTCTGCTTCATTATGGGCATCTCAACAGAACAGTTCTTGAAAAGGAGCCAAGGAACAAGCAGCTGATTAAAGGAATGTAACAGAATAAGTTAACAACTGTGTAAAATGAAGAACAGGAAGGAATACCTGGAGTCACATAGGATATGGCCAGGCTGGGGTAGGAACAGTTTCTGTACTGTTCCTTTACCAAGCAGGCAAATGCTGTAAGGGACTTCGAGAGTAAGCTCTTCTGAGAGGTGAAAGTTGTAGTTAATAGTAGTTCATTATCTAAAATACTTCATAACATTCATTCAGTATCCCACAGTAATAGATGTAAATTCATACCAACTTAAATAGTATTTTTTTCTTTCAAATTTCTGTATAATTGTGAGACTCTGCTGCTTTGCTTTCAAGATGGTTGAAATGCACATGAAGCCCTCAAACTGAGATCCCAATACTATGAATTGCAGGGTCTTAAAAATTCACCAGCATTTTATACTAGGTAAAGAGAGTAACAGTAGTGTGCATGTGTGAAAGATAAAATAGGTTTTTCTTAGAACTCCATGCCCTGCTTTCAAGAATTAGTTGTTGTTCGCAGGAAGGAGAAAAATAAGAATGAAGTCTTACTGCTAGTGTATTCTTAGTATCAAAAGTACTGCAAATAAGACCAAGAATGCATAATTTTCTCATATTACTGAAGAGAGAATGAGGGTGTTTTTCTTACATTAGGTTTTTATATGATGGTTATTTACGTTGCATGGGGGTCTTGTTTGATTACATATTTCCTGGTTATCTAATCATTTGAAATACCAAGCCACTCCTCTTCTGAAGTACTGCAGCTTGAATTTTACTCGTCATATGTTGTTATGTCTTAATGCAGTGGTCTTGCTAATTGTTCTGCTTTGTCTTGAGTTGTGCAGACATGCAATCTTTATAGTTCTTAAGTTTTACTTCTTAGTTTAGCATTTATAGTTTAAAGCTTGCTTATGTATCTTTAGGTACATGAGCTCAAAATCTCCTCTGACAGAAAATTTAGCCCTGATTGTGAATTCATGGGGTTTTTTAACCAGCAATAGGAATAATATTTAGTATTTAGTGAAGATATTTCTGTGCTTATTTGTGGAATATATGTTCAGTCAGTAAGCAGAATCCTCAGGGAAGTTAAGCATCACAAAATAATTCCTTACTAATCACGTTTCTGTTGGTTCAGTGTATGTTTTTGTAATATTATGCAATCTCCTTTCCTTTTGCTTGCTATGCTAATAACTTCCCTGTCCTCTCCCATCAACCTATCCTGCTTCCTTCTTCCGTCTTTGGCTTTGGTGTGCATGAAATGTGAATACAGACGAAGGCCACTAAGCTATAGAACTTCATTCAGTGAAAAACTCTTCCAGAGGACCAGGGCGGCAGGACGTGCATCAAGGTATAAAGTGTTTGTAGAGCTTCAGACTTCCAGAGTTAAAATGGGGACAACAGAAATGCTCTTGGCCATTTCTTCAACAAAAAGAGAGTTAAAGGGATTGGCTGAGTTACCCTAAGATGTTTTGTTATCAAAATTAGTTTGCAATACATTCTTTGTTCTTTAGGATGAAGTACTAATTAAGAAAAATATTTAGTTAGGCAATTCTCCAAAGAACACTTTGAGTCCAAACCTAAAAGCTTTTATTTTTCTTTAAGTGTACAACCTCAGATACAGTACCTCAGGCAAAGTGGTGTTTCTGGTTTTTTGGGGTTTTGTTTGTTTGGTGTTTCTGTGTTGTTTGTTTGATACTTCGGTTTTAAACTGATCATTTTCAAGTTAGCATGACCAGAGATAGTTTGTTTTGCATTTGACCCATGGTGGAAGTATTTGTAATATGTAAACCTCACCAGTAACATAAAATTTTGGTACAGTGTAGACAATAATCAAACATGTAGGTGTTGAATAAAGTGATTTCAAACTTTGTTACCATATATATTGAAGCTCTGTAACTTAGTCTGGATACTCCTTGTCTTTTTCAAAAGGCAGTAGAGTAGTTTAGATTAAATAATTTTCATTGGTTCCAAATGAGCCTGATTGAATTTGCATCAAAATTAAGTCTGGGTTCTTACCTGGCATCAGTGATTTCCTAAAACCATCTAAATCCAGAAGAGCACAGCTTCAGTCACAAAGCAGAGACAGATGTGAAGTCAGTGGACTGCTCTGGAATGAACTGAAAATAAATCATCTTTGTCTCACTGCACAAGGTTTCTAGTGTCTTTTTACACTTTAGGGATTCAAGGTAGTACTTGCTTGTCTAAACTTGAAGATAGCGAACCTTAAAATAACACTACCATTGTTCACTTCATCTGTGTCCATTAATCATTGTTTTGTTTGCACAAAATATGAAAACATAAGTGGCTGAGAAGAGATTCCACTCTTCAAATCCTGAAACTTGAGAAAATATTTTCCAGGATGATATTTGGTTTTGCCATCGCCGTTTTCTCTCATCTGGTCAAGCACTTTGGAGCAGATGTTGTGCTTGCATAATGTAGAAGTAGAAAAATGAGTCACTATGTTCATTTTGTGTTTAATATGTAAATATATGTCAAATACATATAAATATGTGCTGTTGATTAATTTAGATTTTAAAATTTGAGTTTTAGAACCCTTTCAGAGGGTTAATTATTATGCGACCTCTGTAACAACAGAATTGGTGTGATTTGTAGGACTCATAAGTAGGAAATTGATTGCAGTTCTAGAACAGGTGTCCTGTGCAAATTCTTAGTTCACAAAATCAGAAAGATCATCAGTATTTGGTGCAATAATTGACCTGTACAATAAAAGTTTTGGATTTAATGAGTGATAGTATGAATGGCAACAGTTGCTGAAATTGCTGGACCATCAACACCATGTAACTTTTGAACTTGAGCTACTTCTACTTCCATTTTACATGCACTGCTTTACATTGTATTTCCTGGAAGACAGTGATAAACATGTCTGTAGTGATTCCCCCCCGACCCCCTCCCAGCTGAACAAATTATTTTGCCAATTTTCTGCAATTTAGTAAATTCAGATTAATTTTCTTCACTATTTTCTTTAGTTAAAAGCTTTCAAGTTCATTATTCTGCAGGAAAGTGAGAGCTCTGTAACTGGGCTAGCAACACGTCAGATACTGAACTTGCTGTTACTTCCCCATCAGTATTCTTCAGTTTTTAAACAGGAAGTTTCAAAAATTACTGGTTTTGTTTTAGAAAGTATAAAAAAATACTTTGTTGAAACAGTTTTAGTTCATGATAAACTCAGTCATTAATTATATGTGTTGCACAGAAACAGTGTAGCTGAAAAGTGTATGTATATATATGTTGGAATTAGCTTGAATAGTTTTTCCTTGCACTTTATATAATAAGTTTAGAAAAGGAATAGCCTTTTTTATATACAATCATTGCATTTATCCTATAGTGTCAGTTTTGGTGCAAGTGTTGCATCAAACTGAGTCTTAAGGTTTTTTTTTTAATTGTAATCGTAGCTTGCTACAAAGTCTCTCTGAATTTCTCATTGCTTTCAGATGAAGACAAAGCTAGTTTAAATGGGGATTCTCTGTAAAAAGTAACTTTAAAATAGCATTAGATTCTGGTTTGATAACCCATGCTCTGAATGTTTTTTTTTGGTTACACTTTTTTCAGGCTGTAGTATAAAACAAGTCTGGAATGCACCCTCAAAACTTAGTTTCTGAACACAAAATATAGGAAGCAGATGCTACAGACTGAGTGCAGCAGACATTTACAGGCTTAACTTTTACAGGCTTAAACTTTTACAGACATTTACAGGTTTACAGGCTTAACTTCTCATAATCCCATTAAACTGAGGGTCACACAATGAGAGGTTTATACCACAAATGAGATTACTGAGCTCAAAGTTATCACAGTAATCAGAGAAGTTTGATTGAAAAATCATCAATCATTTAAAGTTAATGACTGTGCTGCACTATGGAATGGTAATGAAGTATAAAAAGGTGCCTACTGTTTTAACTTTCTCCCACTGAATAGTTGGTTGTGTTCTGATTCTTAATACATTCTAGTTCTATATATAATTCTGTGTAAATACCCTTCCATCACACTTCTGCACATGAAGTCAATGTCAAAGTGTAATATTGCTACCTTCAAGAGTTCAGAATTTGTCACTTAAGTTCAATGTGATGCTTACTTAAAAACATTTAGTTTCAAGTGTTATTGATTGATTTGTTATTTTTAACACTTAAAACATCCATAATAGCTCGTATCATCTTCCTGTGCACACACACATGTGGTGTGTGTTTGCTCCAGATGAAAACACATTTCTGAATCTCTGAGTTTAGGTTTTTTTGACTGTTTACCATTTAGAAAAATGGAATTTCCATTGGTTCACTTCTGCATTAAACTTTTAGTTATTAGCCTGTGTTTCTCCATTTTCCACCCCTCCTTTTTCTCTACATTTCTTTTGCACTTGCGGTGTTTCTTATTCAGTCACCTTCTAATCTGCTTATACTGACTGACTTTCTTGTGCTCAATCTGTCTCTATCCTTTCTGGTCTGCTTTAGGTTGACTATCTTTCATCTTCTAATTTTAGTGAACAGTGGGGCTTTTGTGTTGAGAGCAGCATGACTTTACACAGGTGTGAGATCAGTTGAAATGGTATCTGTTTAGGGAGAAAAATAAGAGGAGACTTCATTTTGGTTTGAATTATCACCAAGTTTTGCTAACTTGAAATACTCAAGAGCTGTAAGTGATACTGCTAGTTCAAATAGAAGCAGGAATGGGCTTGGTTTTCGTATGTGTACACACACATTTTAGTTTTATGGAAGATGCCACTTAATGTTCAAAACTTCTTTATTTACAGGAAATATGATGCAGTGAAAGGGACATATTCCAAGAAAATTGTTTTAAATACATATTTTTTTTGTTCTAGGCTTCTTAATCATTCAGTTTCAGTAAACACAAGGAACAGGCCAAAGCAGCCAATGGAATCTGAAAAATGGTATTGTTATACTTAAATGTATCATAACTTTCTGTATTTTATTAGTTTCATTTTTGTTTATTGTGTCACTACTGCCATCTTCTGTCATAATGCTTTTAGCTCATGGTGAAATTGAAGCTACAAGAGTAATCTATTCTTGAGCTTCTTTCTTTCAGTTTGAAAAAAAAAACCCTGTTCTTCTGAGTATTTAGGAAAATTGATGTAATCCAGAAACAAATTTGTAGGTCTGATTATGCTGCTGATCATGGCAGCAATTTATTTATGTTTTAGACCTCCAGTTCCAGTGTGGAAGGTTGTACCTCTTCCCATAGGAGATTGTGCTGTGCAGATATTTTAGATCCCGTGCTACACAAGGTGGCACTGGAGCTATGCTTAGGCATCTAAATTTTCCTCCTTGGCAGTCCTTTAGTGCTCCTAAGCGCTGTTGGAAAAGTGTTACTGGAAGTTCAGCCTACAAAACCTTTATTGTTTGTGGAGCATGTGTTACTGAGGAGTCCACTATCTGCAGGAGCTGTACTTAGGCTTTTTCTTTGAATTAAAAAAAAAAAAAAAAAAGGCACAACCCCCACACACAAAGCACAAAAATCCCCCAGAAACCATCAATAATCAAAAATACCCAAAGCCTTGTCTTTAGGGAATTGGGAAATGTCCAAACCCTGGTTTGGACAGGGAAAAGCTGTAACTGCTGTTAGGGCTGGATAGCAGTGGGATGGAAAAAGCTCTGCAGTTCAGCTGCACCTCAGGGGAGCCTCTTGACTCAGTACAGCTCCTTCAGTGTGATACATCCTATTTTGGCTGTCTCCTCTCTCAGTGGTACCTGTGGTTTTGCAGAGCTGGCTGCACACATGTCCTGTGGTTGTGTGAATCATGCTGCAACTGTTACTTAGAACCTTCCAGGCTTTGCTTACTTACCACAGGCTCTTCTCTTTGAGTTGCTGTCACCTATTCAAGTGTACACCTCTGTTAGGCTTTTTTATTGTAGGGTAATCCAGGAAAAATTAAATTTGCCTTTTTTGTTAATGAAACAGGCAGTTCTGAGACTTAAAACCAAAACAAACTAACACCTTCAAAAGAAGCTTTATCTGAATAAACTGCTGTTGGATACTGTTGGGAAGACCCATTGTCAAGTTATGGTAAAGGAGAGTCAAATATGATTTCAGATTTCAGTTAAGTAGTCATACATTTAAACCACATTGTGACATCCTTATACAGATGGCCAAAAAATACTGTTAGTGCTGTGGAGAAGCCACTTTTTAAGTGTTCACTTTTTTTATATTTTCAAGTAACTTGTTTTAAAGTACACAAAAAACCAGTATGCTTCATAATGCCTTTCATCTCACTTTTTAGTGTCTCAACAAATGAAGTGAATTCCCCAGTGTCCCCATACAGCTGGCAGGTAAATATTCAAATGTAAATGTAGTGGCTTTATATTTGAGTGGTGGTGGTTGTGGTGTTTCCTTGGTTTTGTCTCTATGGCAGAAAAGTTCTAATGCATTCATATGGTTGCTTATACACATAGTTCTTGGAGGTGTCTTACTTGTGGTGGAAAATACAAGATCTTTAAAGATCTTATGCCTCAAGATAATTTGACTTCTTTGTTCTGGAGGCCTTTTGTTTTTATAGCATGTGGTACCAGCTTTAAGGTCTTGAAACTAATGAGGCATAAGTTTTACTTTCTTGGTTTTAGTGTATCTTTCCATATAACGGTACTGCCTCACCATAATGTTCAGTTTGGTTTTTACATGCAACTTCTAGATGGATGGAAGTATGTAGGCCTTTCATTTTCCATACCTCAATGAGAAGCTTGCATGATACGATAAAATTTCAGTTTAACTGTAGAGAGTACTTTTTTATTATTTTAATCTAGTACTTATCTGCAATTGCTTTAAATGCCCTCATATTCTAGTTGTGGTACACTTAGGAAACAACCCATCCAGATTGTCTGCTTTCAGTTTTCATCAAGCAGACAGTCATATATATTTATTATTATTTAAGAACCAATCTATTTCAGCTGTCTCCTCAGTATATACTGCATAATACAGTACTTTGAAAGAGAGGTTTCTCTTACAGCTAGTTGGTTTGTATAATGTTTTAGATAGGAACAGCCAACAAATACTCAGACTGTCTGATTTTGTTGTAGCCATCCTTTCTCTGTGTGATGATTATTCAGTGAGAAATTAGATGTGCTAGTGGCTAACCACACTTGAAACTCATGTATTTCTGGCAGCCTTTGGTGGTTTCCTAACCTACCTGCAAAATTAGTCTCAATGCAGAAAACTGTTATTTTCTGAAGAATTATTTCATAGATTCTTTTTCTTCTATGAAGTATATTTTAGGATTTGAACAGAAATAAGTGTTTTCTACCAGAATCACCATTAAGACTGTTAAACTTTCAGATCATGAAGCTAGATTGAGACAGGCAAACAATTAACAACTGTAGTTGATAATAATTTGTGCTAATGCACAAGAGTTATATTTACATTTTACATAAAAGTATTTCTGACCATTATAGCCACTGGAAAACCAGAAGGATTCAATGGATGAGCAGCATTGGCCAGAAACACAGCCAGTAATCTGGCAGAATGAAGAAAGAAGGCGAAGTAAACAAATTAGAAAAGAGTATTTCAAGGTAATGGGGGGAGTGAGGGTGGGTGATACTTTTTTTTAAAATGAGAGTAGAAGAAACTGTGAAACTAAGTAAAGGTAAATCCTCAAAGGTTGTGATGCTTTTAAATTTGCATGTAACATAATTTTTTATTTGACTCTTGATTAATATATATATGTGTGTGTATTTAGGATAGTTTGAGAGTTCAGGACAATCAAGAGGCAAAAATTATCAAAGATTTTGTTTATCCTTTAAATAAAAGAAGGTAATTCATTGTTGTTTTCTGGCAAAACCAAAAACTAATCTTGTCATTGGTCCTTCACCATCTATTTGGAGGGATTTTGTTTAGCTATTTATTTACTTACTTTTCGTGCAAAGAAAGTATACGTGGCCTTGTTTTTGCAGCATGGTTCTAGGAATGATTTATGCATTTTAGATCTCATGGCATTAGTTTGCATTTCAGAAGGGAAATTTTGTCTGTGTTCCCTTGCTGCTGTAGTGTGCACCCTCAGTCAGCAGGTGCCAGTGTCTGCTTTCTGCAGAACACAGGGGGAGTTCTAGCAGCATTGGGTAACATTTATTTTGGGCTATGTAGAGAAATAGGAGAGTTCTGAGCAGTGCTAGGTTGAGTTAAAATTAAATTTGTCACTTACGAAATTAGTTTCTTGGGACTTTGCCATCAAGCATCTTTGTGAAATGCCAGGGAACTTCAAAGAAATTAAATTCTTGGGAGAACAGAGCATGCCATACAGCTCAGATACATTGGTGTGATTACAGAAGCCTTTTTTTTTCCTGAAGAGATTATGGAGTTGTATTCTCTTTCCAGGGTTTTCATCCTGAAATTAATTGTTTTGCTGTGGCATTTGAGGAGAGAGAGAGAGAGAAACTTCTAAGTAAAACAGAATTCAGGTGTTTGACTGGTTAAAGAGCTGTGCTACCAATGCAAAAGTGGCTCCTCATAGCTTACCAGCATGGCTTTAAATGCCAGTCAGGTGTGAGCTCTGTGATGGAAGCAGCTGCCTGAAATCGTATTACATACAGCTTTAGATGGGTCTCCAAAGTGAATTAAACAGTCTATACCAGTAACAAAATATACTGGATCATTCACAGTTTCATTTGCAAAAGCAAGGCAATAAGCACTGAAACAGAGCCTGTCTTCCATGGCAAACTGGGAAAAAAAATAGGTCCCACTGCTGTTGTGAGAAAGCAGTGACAGTACAGTTAGTGTCTTGCTTAGCCTGCATTGGGTGTCACATCATGAAGATGAGTGGCCTGGCCATATGCACTCAACAAACTTAGACTTTTGTAGTGATGATCTTTTTAATTCTATCTGCATGGGGCTTTTCCTACTTTTTGTACACTTGCTCTGTAGACAATGAAATACATTTATTTTTTTAAATACCACTTTTGTAATTTTTTTCCTTCAATTCCTCCTTAATTTCCTACACTTTTAGCATAATCAGGGAAGTGGGACAGTGATGAAGGCAACACACAACGAATCACACAGACCTGTGGGAAAAGCATTGTCTTAAATACATAAAAGAATGTGATTAGACTTTGAAGTTTTAAAGGCAACCTTAATCTTTTTTAATTTAATTTTTTACAATGTCAAGTCAATCTCTTAAAGTGTAAACAATCTGAGTCACATAAAAAACATATTATAAAACCAGCTTTCACAGGTTGCATAATTTTTCCTAAGAAACAATGCTTCGTGTTAGCAATTGTTAAGATCTTTTCACTTGGATCAGCTGTCACATGCAGAGTTGACATTATAATAGTATTTAGTTTTAAAATGCTCTTATCTCTTCAACTGATGAAGATCCTGACTAGCCTAGAAATGTCATGTTCTCTTCTGGTTTGTTTCTTTCTTGCTCCTTTGTTTCTGTAACATGGCTTTTTTTCTCAGCAGCTCCATCAGTAATAAGTAACATCTGAGTGAAAGCAAGCCATTTAGTTCAAATGAAAACCATGCTTTCATTTTAAAGTAATAATTGTGTGTGTTTTGCAGTATAAGTCTTCCAGAAAGAGTTCAAGTGGAAATGAAAATGATGAGGTGAGATGTAGCAATTGTGTGAAATATTAAGAAATAAATTTATTCACTTGTCTTTTTTGAACAAATTAACTTTGCATTCCAAAGCCATAGCAGAAATAACTATTATACTCCTTTATTTGAAACAAAAAAATGCTCATGATCGCCTGCTGGGGAACAGTAGGACATTTGCTTGCTTTGGTAATAGCAAAGTTAATTCCCCTATCAAGCAGAGGTGATGTAAAACTAATATTTGACGTAAACAGCAGACAGTGGTTCCTTGCCTTACATATTTTAAAATTTAGTTGCTGCCAGTTTGTAGAATACTTGACAAATGTTATATGTCTCATGTATTTCATAATTTCATGCTTCTTGTTAAATCATCATTTTCATTTTTATAATTTCATCTCTTTGATTTCTTTTTAGCAAGACAGTGATAATACTAATGTGTCCCCACAGTCTCCTGTGTCGTCTGAGGTACAAGTTTGTGGGTTTGTTTTTCATTCAACAAACATTTCTTTGTGTTCATTGCTGTCACCAGGTTTTTCATGCAGATACAAAGCTGTTAGTTGCCTTTGAAATTACAATTAGAAGTATTTAATCATAATAAAAATACAAAAAGAGATAGAAACTAGAGACAGATATTACAGTTTGTTTTACCTTTGCAATTCTGATCTCCCCTAGAGTTCTTCTTTTTGACTGGTGTGAGGAAAGGTGCATTGCTTTGTCTCCATTATCTTTCCTGATGAAAATACTAATGAAACAAAAATCAGATTTGCCATATTTGATAGGCCTTCCTAAGGAAGACTGTTCTTCAGGGCACATAGTCCCTGAGAGGGTTTAAAGCTTGTGGTTTAGTACTTTATACATCACCCATGTATGCAGTTCCATACAGGAACCCAAAGGTGCTGACACTTCTCAGGGAGGTTCATCCTTCACGATCCTGAGTGTCAGCTTTGTGGTGCAGCCTTCCAGCTTCATTCAGGGGTGGCTGTCCATGGAGTCTCCTTGTGAGAGCACTGCACTGCTTAGCTCGAAATAAAGCAAATATTACTAACATTTCCACCTCTTGTCAGTAAGAAGCCTGAGAGAGCAGAATTAAAACATGTCCCAGAATACGGTGAAATGAGTCGAAATAAAGATATCTCATGTACATACCAAAATATTGAGTGCATTTCTCTTTTTAGATGGTGAAATGAGAAAAACCTGGTCTTCATAGTTGGAAGTAGATATTTCTTAAGAAATATTTTGATGCTGGGCATTGGGAGAATATTTGCATCTGCTTACAGCTGGCTTAAACTCTGTTCACAGAATGATTTGCAGTAGTTTGAAATATTTTGAAATAGGTTTTAGATAATCTGGTGCTGCTTTTCTTTCTCATGACAATTTTATCTGTATGTAGTAGGGTTACATTCATTCAATTTATTTTATATTGTCCTCTTCAAAAGACCATTTTACAGTTAAGCAGAAGGACTCTCCTTAGGCAAGAATGATTTAAACAGTATCTTGATGGGAACAAAAGTTATTTCTTTTAATGAGTGGAAGAAAATTGACTTAATCTCTTTTAACAGGATTATGAAAGGACAGATAGTAACACTCATGGTCCATTTGGTCTCAAACCAAGGTCAGGTAAGTTGCTGTTTTGTAACATAGTGTGTTTATTTCCCAGGCTGCAAAAGGCAGTAAGCATAGCAGATGTCACAGTACAGCAGTTCACTCAATTTACTCATCACTGCATAGTACTGGGAGAGGCATAGACAGCTGCTTTGGCAAACAAAGAATTGGAAGCTCCTCAAGTTGCAGAGTGATTTGGTTTGTTTGGTTGGTTGGTTTTTAAGGGGTTTTTTCCCACTCCTTTATTTTCTGCTTATTTAGTCACTTTCAAAGAACAGGGGAACAGTGTACAATTGTTCTTGAGGTTTGATGGCTTAAAGACTTTATGAAAGTAAAACACATGCAAAGTAAAAATAAATTAAAGATAAAACACATCTCAATATTTCAAAGCTAGATTGAGATTCTTGAAGAAGTGCAAATGAAGTTGTATGTCCCAAACTGATACTTCAGTATTGAAGTCAGTTCTGTCTCCATATTTTCTAATTATCCATTTACACTTAAGTAAGATGGTATCTGCATTTTATTTGAAAGATGTTTCATAGGCAGCATCTTTTATAGCAGGAAGCTTAAATATATTTCTTCTTAAAAGTTCTG
Organism: Ifrita kowaldi; assembly: GCA_013398055.1. Classification (NCBI taxonomy): domain Eukaryota; kingdom Metazoa; phylum Chordata; class Aves; order Passeriformes; family Cinclosomatidae; genus Ifrita; species Ifrita kowaldi. The sequence goes on from VZRS01013593.1 coordinate 30,688, forward strand.
CATTTTTTTCCCTGTTTTTAACCTCAGTTATAGATCTTTAGTTTTTGAATGTTTTTGATTTGACTACTGATGACTGACTTCCCTCATGTTTGATAGCTTTCAGCCGTGCCTCACGCCAGGACTATGGTGCAGTGGATCCTGGATTTACTATGAGGAGGAAAATGGAACATTTAAGGGAAGAAAGGGAACAAATCAGACAGCTTCGCAATGTAGGTACCATTACTCACTGTATGGCTGTAGTGCATTTGGTTTGCTCTGTACCACAATTTAAACCTTTGCTTTAAAGGCCTCCAAATTGTTGCAGTTGTAGAAGGGCATCTCTGTAGTGGTATTTCTTCCTAAGGAATTTCATATAGCAGGCCACACTGGTACTAGTTTGGGTCCAACCAAAATACCAACTGAGAACTAGTTGAGGGGTTTTTTTTCTAAAAAACAAAGTGAAATGAATTTTTTTTTCCTGAGGTTTTAAATTTTCCTAGGAAGATAATAAATCTGCTTGTGTTTGCTATTGTTTGACCTGAGATCTGAAGAAAAATGATTATTGTTTTATAAATAGCCAAATGCTTTTTGAGTGTAGAAAGTTGCTGTAAGTTACATAATCCTGAATGGGATCTACATTTCAGAGTTCCAGTAAATTGGTTTTTGTGTAGTTGTGTTTTCAAGGCATTTAGGAGTTAGAGATAACTAAATCATAGCTGCTCTGCTGCTCAGGGCAGTGCTAATTTGTGGTGTGACTTCTATGAAGGATGTTTGTTTTGTCTGGTTCGCTTCCTGAGCAGTAAAGTCTTGTTATTGGGGTGGGAAAAATCGTTGTTTGCCTTCTCTGTTTAACAACACAAGAGTGGCCTTTGGCCACCCCAGCTTAATTGTCATCTGTACAAGTGAAATAGCCTTTCCCACAGTTGTGTTCCCTTCTTTTTCTTTTTCTCCTTCTCATTAAGTCCTGTATGGTTTCAACTCACAGATTCTGCCCACTAAGCACTGATGACATATTCAGCACAGCACTTCTGTGCTTAAATTCTATGCTTTCCTGTTGTGAGCAGTGAGTTCATCATAGGGTCTTGAGAGCTGTGTTGTGTTCTGGTCATTGTTGGCAGAATGTCTTTCTTAGTGTATGTTGTGTCATTTAAAAACCCCCAAACAATAAAATAACATAAACCCCAAGAAAAACCTAACAGTACAAACAAAGGGAACATAGGGCCAGTAAGGAGAAAAGGATGTTTATACTGAGTAAAGTGTAAGTTTATTCCATATACTTCACTTTAGTATTAAAGTGTTCCTTTTAAACTTCTGTGTGCTTTAAAGTACCCTGGATTTAAAATGAAAAATTAGCTAATGTTGAGAGTAACTTACTTATGGCCCTTTACCTAGAATCTTGAATCCAGGTTGAAGGTAATTTTGCCAGATGACATTGGAGCAGCGTTGATGGATGGGGTGGTGCTTTGCCATTTAGCCAATCACATAAGGCCACGTTCTGTTGCCAGCATTCACGTCCCATCGCCAGCAGTGGTAAGGCACAAGTCATTTATCTCATTTTTGGGTACATCTTGCATGAAAACAAGCTTTTGAATTTCAATACTAAAACATTGTGACTCATGTTTACCGTATTAATTTGCTACATTATTCACTTCAGTTTTTGTGGAAGATGCATTAAAAAAGGCTCAGAAGTTTAGTTTAAGAGCTGTTTTCCTCATACTGAGTCCTCCTAGAATGTGTCTTGTGTTTTAGTAACTGTACGTGAATTTACATTAGAAATATACAGTCCTTCATGAATGTCTGATGAAGATCTGATATCCTGTCTTCACAGCCTAAACTCAGCATGGCAAAGTGCCGAAGAAATGTTGAAAACTTTCTTGATGCTTGTAAAAAATTGGGCGTTCCACAGGTACACTAATTGCTTTTTTGATTTATTAATAACCACAGAAAATGTTAGCAAATACTGACATTGGGGGATTACAGGAGCTTTATTCAGGGAGCAGTAGTGATTATGACACTGACCAGAGAACTTGAAGATATGAAGAGAAATTCCATTTCAGGCCTATGGGGTGAACTTGAGGAAGATACTTTATGGGTTTCTAGTCAGCTCTTTATAATAAAAATAACTCTGACCTCCTTATAAAATAAATTGTCATCTAAACAAAGGAACGGACTTAAGAGGGTGATGTTCTATTATTTGAAAGTCTTGAGTTTAGCAACTCTTTTTGGCGTGAATTCAGTCTGTCTAGGAAATATCCTGCAATTACAGAAGTCTGTAGCCTGAATGACTGGCTATCTTTTTTAGCATGGCTGTAGTTGTAGTTCATTACTTGTGCTTCTGTTTCCCAAGTTTATCCTCTTACCTCCTTTTATGAGGGAAAAAAACCTGAAAATTCAATAATTTCCTGCATATTATGAGGCACAAAATATCCTTGATCTATTTTAGTGCAAGAATAAAATTAGTTCATAGATTTAGAAGCTGGTTTACTGCTCTGCCATAGCTTCTGTCTAGTGTGGAGCCACAGGCCATTCAGAAGCTAGAGATGCTGAGATTTACCTCATGAATTACTTGTAACACCAGCTGGAAGTTGGGAAAATTGTCCAGCTTGTGCTGACTTTTGAGACTGAATGATGACTTTCTTGGAGAATGGTTCATTATTGAGTCTATCAGCACTTCTAAATTAACCCAAGGGAAAAATCAGTACTAAGCCTGCAAAACAGGGGAAGGGGGAAGAAGGCCACTGAGCCAACAGCACCCATCAGCTTGTTTTTCTTATGCTGCTTATGAAAAGAAAGTCCTTTACTTTATGAATTTAGCAGTCTTTTATGTGTCTTCTGATGTTGTCATAGTTTAACACTTTAAACAGATATTAACTGTAACAACTTTCTGCCCATTCTGTTACTGTAGAGAACCACATGTGATATTTAAGGCCAAGTGTGTTTACTCTGCAAGTGTCTTCATGACACGTGTGTGACTTCAGAGAATGTGTTTGTTACCCACCGTGGGGAAAAAGGCATGGAACTGGTTAAATGTGCTATGTACTTTTGCAGGAGAGACTTTGCTTGCCTCATCACATTCTGGAGGAAAGAGGTCTGGTGAAGGTTGGCCTCACAGTTCAAGCTCTGCTTGAGTTGCCTGCATTGAAAGTATCTCAGCTTTCTTCCATGTGACGTGACTTCTTGGCAGCTAGACAACTTCCCATTTGCTCTGTTGATATGGATTGCTCTGCGGCAGTTCAGCCTCCCACATGGGAACACCCAAGCCATCAAAAACTAAAATCTGTCCAGATGCTGTAGAGAGCCTTACTTTGGAGCTGTGTGTGAAAACCTGGGAGTCAGTTCGCAGTTAAAAGAACATAACTATTCTTTTTTTTTTTCTTTTGTAATTGGATGTACAAAGAGAATGTGGTAGCATCAGGTTCTCTTTCTAGTTAAGTTAAAAGCTGCCATTTAACATCTCAGTGTTAGAGTTAAATGCTGGATTTCTTTTTTTACATTGAAAATGTTGTTTGAATTACTTTGGAAAGTACAAAGCACACCCCCCGTCACTTTAATTTTTCAAATCAATCATTTGATTTAAAGATAAGACAAAAATGTAGCGATGGTGTGATGGTAAAAACATGAGCAACTGATCACTTGTAATCCCTTTTCACTCTCTGAAAGCTTAATGTTTGCATTCTTTGTTTTTTGCACTCCTGATTGTAACTTACGCACTTCTAACATTGCCAGTATTGAGTCTGAGTGTATGGTGATTACACAGAACAGGATACAATGGGAAAAGGACACAGTTTATTGAGTTTTTCCAGTCTTCTAGGTTGGTGCCAAATATTTTTTTTCAGTTGTACTGTAGATTGTTTACATGTGAAGTGCCTGTGTAATTGATAACTCTTAATAGTCTTAAACATTTTTGAAATTTCTTTGTTTAAAATAGATAAAATGGAAATTTTTTAATATTTTAATAGTTTTTTTGTAAAATCAGTATGTGAAGATTTAAGTAATACTTCACATTTTTGATGTTGGGTGTTTTAAGTTTGTTGCACAATTTAATTGGTTATTTGTTGTCTAATAATTAGAAAATACTGTAAATACCTTTTATTTATGATATTTAATTTGATAATACCTAATTACTTTTGGTTTAATGTATTGTTGGACAAGAAAAAAGTTGTCTACTTTTCTTTGTTTGGGACAAACAAATACACATGATGAATAAGACATGAGGACTAGTGATTCATACAGAGTAATTTAGGACATTTTGATAAAACTGCCAAAATCTCAGGTTTACGCTGTGATGTTCAGGATTTTGTGTAATATTGCTCCTGATCTCACATTACATTTTTACAACAGGTATATCCATAATTTAGTTGGGAAGTATCAGTGTTTATCTTTTTAGTGTTTGCAGGATTTGTTGTGTAATTTACATGAGTGTGGCATTAGCACACAGGTCAGTTTGTACAAATGTCACTGTGCTGAGACATTAGATTGATTGATAAATGTGAAAACAAAAAATTTCCACTGTGGTGGTTTTTTGAAACTTCTGAGTTTATGTATTTGTTTGCTTCTGCACAAATCTTGGTGTTTTGAGAACATTTTGAAACCATACACAGTTGAGTTCTCTAAACAAATTGCAAATAATTTCATAATTTTGGTAGTAGATCTGTTTGTATTAATTTGTTCTTCATGACTAGGTAGCTCAATTAAAAAAATGTTTTGACTGCCACAGATTTTCTATTTCAGGCTAAGTTATTTTCAGTTGAGGGATGTGTTTGCCAAGCATGTGACAAGATTTGGTTCTGTTCTTTCCAATTGATCAAGACCCCATGTAATATAATTCATAAAAGAATGAGGGAGGAGTATTGTGTATTCCTTCTACTGTAGTACTTATAGGCAATAGCTGACAGGAAAAATAACTTTTTTCTGATGGTAAGTTTAAAAAACTTATTTTTAAATCCATTGAAACAAGTTGGTGTACACGTAATAGTTAAAATCCTCTATTGTTCATATCGTGTTGTTTTAAAATACAGCTTATGGAGAGGCTGGTGTATAAATTAATTTGCAAAGTCCTAGATATAAATCTTAGGTTAGGTAAATATGTGTTTAAGGAAACTGGATTGCTTTGACATTTGAAATATCATATTTCAAATCTATCTCTGATTGGTTTTTATATCTCTTCTTAATTGTTATTTTAACAACTTCAATCTCTATTTTCATTAAAGGCATTATCTGAAAAGTCATGCAAAAACTAATGAAAAAGTTATAATTCACTAAGCAAAATGCTTGCCTACTACATTTGAAGAACCCAGCCATTCAAAAAGAATAAGTCCGTGTCTTTCATTTCACTGTTGTTGCTACTACCAGAGGAAAGTTTTAGTTCAGTGTTAGCCATGGAAGTGCTAACTATAAATTGTCAGTTATGTGAAAACTGATCTCCACTGCTATTTCATTGTCATATTTAAATACGTTTTCTGATCTTAAAATAACTTTTTTGCTTCTTGAACTAATTTTATTGAGTTATATCACAGTGTAAACATTAAGAATCCCCTTGATGTAGCATGGCAGCTGCTTACCAGTTAGGGATTTTTAAGGTCTTAGTAAGTTGAAAACTGGATCTAAAATTTATGTACTCATTTTAAACTGAAAACTACTAAAATACTTTTGTTTGTTTGTTTTTAGTACTCTGAAGTTCTTCCCCACAGACTTGCTAGCAACAGTCTTGCTTTGCCATTCCTTGGAAATTATTGTGGCTGCCTTCTTGCTTATAGGGATGGATAATCATGATTCTTCCAAGGCTTCCCTTTTAGCATGGCAAAGATTAAAGCCTTCAAGTACCCTTAGGAGCAGTCTGAGAAATGATCCACTGTGCTTGGATGAATCTTTTTCTCATCTCTAATTGCTTTTAGAAATAATAATAGTAATCTAAAGCCTTGCTAACATTGGCTTGCACCCATTGTGATTTCTTTAAGAGCAATATCAAATATGATGCTAAAAAGATTTGAATTTTAAGTTTTCATTTCCAGGCAGCCTGTGGAAATACTGTGTCTTCTCTGTACAAGAATTTGCATACTCTACTGCCTTTTCTCTTTCCTTTTGATTCCCAGCATCTTGCTTGTTTTTGTTCATTCTCAGATCTGGTGCATTCATTTTGTTGGTAGCTCTGGGCCACTTTCCTCCTTCTTTAGTTTTTTAAGAAATTGTTCCAGTGGCATTGGTGAACTATTGTGGTTCCAGAATCCCTGCTCCAAACATTTGCAATGTTTGAGATATCCTTTTCTCATTTTGTTTAGGATGTGATGCCATTACTTAGTACTGGTATAGCTGATAGGATTCTTAAAAACAGAGCCCTGCTCAGTTCTTGTTGCACTTGGTCAATTTTCACTTATGACATGAAGAAAAGTTAACATTAAAAGCTTTAGGAAGCTGCCTTAAGTTTTCTAATGAACTTAAGAGTTAACTGCAATAATGTGGCATGAACTGTAAATTACAGAGTGAATCAGCATAGTGGCTGAGCTTCTGTCCTCGTGTATTTTTTCTGTTGTAGGTCACTGGGTGCAGTATGTCACACATGACTGATCTTTCACTTGAGCAATAATGTCCCAGGTACAGTGAGGTCTTCAAGCAGTGACAGTAAAATAATTGTTGTGAAGTGTGGTGTCTTCCCACAGAGTATCTCAGAAATGCTTCACATCTGTTCTCCAACACTCCTAATCCAGTGTACACACTGGGGCACTGCTGGGGATGCAGAAACCATCTAGACCCCTGTATCTGGATGCCTTCCAAAATCTAACCTAGAACTATGAGCATAAAACAGGGAGCAATTGATTTGAAACAACAAATATCTGACATGAATCTTAAGAATTTTTTTTTTTTTTTTAATCCTAGCCTTACTGAAGTCAAGGCAAGTTTTAGCCATGACTTCAGTAGTTCTCACTTTTTTGATTTGTGGAACACCTGAGCTGGAGACCATAGCAAACATGGCTTAAACTTGTTTGACACTAGCAAACTTTAGTGTCAGATTCTTGACTAAAATAGTGATCTCTGGTAAGTCAAATGAAGTTGCAAAATGTTACATGGATTCATTTAATACAAATTTTCTGATAAGCCAAATACAGTATTTAGATGGCAGGAAAAATTACATTGAAGTGAGGTGGGAAGTTGTATTACCTCAATAAAATTGTAGGTGAGGACAACCATTAGTTTTTTACTGCACTAAAAACTTTATTTCAAATATCATATAATTTAGTGGCAGTTTCCTCAGATTTTGACATAAATCTGTAGCCAAATCCAAACAAAAATGAAGACATCTGTTTTCACTAAAATGGAACTTCCATGTGTCTTGTTGGTACTGAAGAGAAGGATGAAGGTCTGGCAGTTCTTCCTTCTGCTGATTCCTTAAATGTTTGTTTGAAAGGCTGATTGCACTGATTTCAACTGAAAGCAACCTGTGGGAGTTTTTAGCACTTCTGCAGATAGGAGATGTGATTTGGTGTTGGCAAATGAAATGTCACTTTTTCCTCACCAAGTCAGGCTAATGTCTGTGTTTCTTTTGGAGGATCTCTACTTGAAAAGCAAAAGCAAATAAACACACCCCAACACAAATTTGGAATTAAAAAAATGTCATTAAGAGCAGGAATGGGAAAGGCAAAGTTGTCCAAGCAGAGAGTGCTCTGAGTTGATTTCATGTTGAATCACTTCACCAGGAAAAGCCTTTAGTCTTAGTAGAGAAAGAAGGACGTGTTTTGTAGCTGAGGGAGTGGATCCTTGAGTGCGTGGAGCTTTCAGCAGAACAACGAGGAATTTGTCAGCTTTGGTTTGGATGGCTGTGTCCCAGTGCTGCAGGAAGGTGGCTGATGGTGCAGAGAGCACTGCCCGTGCCCAGCCCTGGGCAGGGGACCTGGCATGTGCCACTTGTGATCCCCTGGGTTTGTGCCAGTGAGCCCTGTGCACGACAGCTGCTGACAGAAACACCTCCTTGCTCTTCAACAGATGCTGCAGCCTCAACAAAAACACCAAGTGGTAACTTTGAGAGTAATCAATAATAGATGTTTACCAATATTTAACTTTCACCAGCAGTGGATGATGTAGTAAGGCAGAGGAAGCTTTTGCTCTGGGAATTACAGACCTTTCCTGATTGAAAATTGCACCATGGCTCTGAACAGGTTCATGTGGCCCTCGTGCACTTCCGTGAGGGAATGAAAACAGCATTACTGGGTTATTCCATATACAACACACTGGGTCGTGTGTAATGAATTCATTTACAGAGAGAGGGAAAGGTGAACTGTATTCTTAATGAGGAATGTTATGGTACAGGTTTGTTTTGTAAAATACAAAGATAAATTTTTCTTCCTGTGAAGAAAAATCCTGCTGATCTTCAGTGGTTAAATAGAGAATATATGTGATTAATTGAATTTCAGTTTAAACTTGCCACTGCACAGGAGCAGTTCTGGCTCCTGTGTTTGTTACATAATAAAAAGCCCTTTGCTTTATTTGTCTTTTAAGTATTTCACATTGTACAATTTTGGCAACATATTATCATAAAATTGTGGTTATATGAAGTGTTTGTTCCCTCATTGGGTTTGACCATTTCTTTTCAGCATGAGAGGCAAAGGGCAGTGAAATTGCTGCAAGCTACCTGATCAGTTTCTAGGGAAGGAACACCAGTTATCATAAAATGACACATAATCAATCATTTTTAGTTCAAATTATATATAGCCAGTTACATTTTCAAAAAACTATTTTCAGAGTGCTTTTTACATTTTAGAATCCTAATCTTAAAACAAGCAAAAACCAAAACTTTTTTCCATGGTTACTCTAGTATCTCAGCAAATTCTAAAGGAGAAGAATAGCTCAGACTGACAGTAAATTTAATTGTTTTGGAAAAATTTTGATTTTGGCAGTGTTAAATTTGCAGTTGAACTTGATCAGTTCAGTCTTTTCCAACCTAAATGAGTCTATCATTGTAAGACTTCAGTGAGACCAGAATTTCCCTCCAGAGTTTTGTAACTCAGTTACAACATAAAGTCAGTCATTAAAAGTAAATTCTTGGCACTAAGGAGGGTTTCCTCACTTCATTCAAAGTTGTGTGAAATAAGGCAAACATAACTTTTCCCATCATAGTTTTATGAAGGCAGATTGTAAAACAGAGAATATTTGGAAATACCGCAAGGATACTCTTTTGCTTTGTTTCATTTTAAAATGAGTGCACCAGTGAAATATTTCCAGAATTATTATGTTTGTGTAGGGTTTGGTTGTGCCGTAGTGGGCACAGGAACTTGCAGTATCTGTTCAGTATTAATACATATTCTGAAGCTGTGCAAGACTGTGCTCTTCACATGCAGATGTTGATGCAGTTGTGTTTGCTGAAGGGATGTGTTTGTTACATGGAGCATTCCTGCAGCCATGGGAGTTCCTGGCTGCAGCTGTTCTTGGCTGTGGCACCAGCAGCAAAGCAAGGCTGAGATTCCCAGGAGGAGCATACACAGGTGTAGTGAAAGAGGGTGGGTTGGTGGAATACATTGGGAATAATGTGAATACTTTCTACTATGATGTAATGTCTAGAACAATGAAAATGTGATTGCTTTACAATTATCATTCAGTTGGTATTCAGTTTTTTTATTTTGTAACTTGTGGTTATAAAACTCAGAAGATGCAATGTAACCAAATGGTCAATATGTAAATGTGTGCAGGATGTGGCAAAAATAGTTCTGAGGGCACAGATGGAGAGTGATCATTAAAAATAGATGCTCAAATTGTGTATATACTTGCAAAATTTTTTGATAGTGCATTTCAATTGATTTTGCATTTCATGTTCTTGTAAAGTGCATCTTTCACACTTTTGAAGATTGTCTACTTGTACTATACTGTATTAAGCCTTTTTTCAGGATTTCCATTGTTGCTAGAGCTTCCAACATACGTTTCTTTTAAAAAACGCTCTTACTGTTATTTCTTTTTGTAAATAGTGTTTTGTATTAAATTTGCATGGATAAAACCCACATTTCCAAAACCAGTGTACATACGCCGTGTATAAAATACAAACTGTTTCATAATTTTCATGTAGTCAAGTTATTCAATTTGATTTCATTTCAGTTTATATATTTGTAGTAAATAATGAGAATTTGTTGTATGTTCTCTCAAATGTCTGTGTTGTCATTTTGAGAAGTGACCTGCCTCATTATGTCAGGAAATACATCCTCTGACAAACAAAAGAAAAGCTAACTCCTGGTTCAGGGAAGTAGGACACATCCACATAAGAAATGTGTTGGGATTTTGGTTTTGACCAACAGTGGTGAGAATATGTGAGGATCAAGATGCCTTCACTTGTAGCAATCTTTATGCATTTACACACTTTCCTGTGAAATCCACCCAATGTCTTCTAGCGTGTGTATTTGGGACAACATAGATTTTTGAATCTTGTTAATGATAAGCTTAAACCAGTACAGAAATTCCTCTCAGCAGAGGTGATCTGCTTCCCTTCTGTTCCGTGGGCTGGGTCTGGCAATAGCACAGATAATCTTCTGTATGGTTTGCAGGCATCAGTTGCTTGATCCAGCATTAAGGAAACAGAACTGCCAGGTTTGGAGCTGTAGTTAAGTTGGGTTATTCAAATGTAGGTTAACAGAATTTTATATGAGCAAATTTATTTTACCTTAATTTCTTTTTGATTATTCAAAGATGCAGACAATTTTATTTTTAGACCTGAATATTGAAAGTAAATACTCTCTTTTGAGAGATGTTTTTCCCTCTGAGACCTTGTTCTGCACCTGCACACATCCAGCTGCTCTTTTGTTTTCTGATGAGGCACATTTGGGGACTGTAAAGCAGAAACTGAGGAACAACATTACAAAGAAAGTGAACACCATTCCTTGACAAAAGTGTCTCAACAATTGGAACTTTTTTTTTGCAGTTACCAATGAGGTGTTTGTGGTTGAAATTCTCTGTGAGTTTGTTGTTCAGTTCCCAGCTCTGAAGAAAACTTTCCTCTTCTAAAAAGGCATATTGGATGTTCAAGGGCAATGATACCATGTTCAGAAGCCACTGTTCCAAGCTGAACTCCATGAAGTTCAAGTCTGATGAGGAGCAGCTGAGGGAGCTGGGGGTGTTTAGCTTGGAGAAAAAGAGGCTCAGGGGGGACCTTATCAGTCTCTGCAGCTCCCAGAAGTGAGATTGTAGCCAGGTGGGGGTTGGTCTCTTCTCCCAGGTAACAGGTGACAGGACGAGAGGACACAGCCTTAAGTTGTGCCAGGGGAGGGTTAGATTGAATATTAGGAAAAATTTCTTTTCTAAAAGGGTGGTCAAGCATTGGAACAGGTTGCCCTGGGCAGTGGTGGAATCACCATGCCTGGAAGTGGTCAAAAGCTGTGTGGATGTGGCACCTGGGAGAAGGGTTTAGTGGTGAACTCAGCGGTCTCAGGAGTCTTTTCCAACCTTAATGATTATATGATTCTGAGATGAAAATTAACTCTGTCCCTGTTGAAACCAAGACAATGACATACTACCATTTTTATCTTCCATGAAACTATCAGAGGTACATTTCCTACTGTTCAGCAGTGCAAAGATGTTTGTTGCTTTTTCTCCTGATGCATTTCCAGATATTTTTCTTTGCCACAGTGGAAGCTGAAATCCTTTTACAGCTTGAGTGAGAAATCCTGATATCTTCAGTGTAAATGTTAATTTGTGTTAATAAGAATATGACATTCCAGGTAGACAGGTATAAATTAATGAGCTGATGCCATGTTGTTTGTTTCATCCACTCCCTTTTGATCTCCAAAATCTCCAGCTCTCCGAAAGAGAAGAAAAAGGCAAAGCAACAGCCAACACTGTATTTCCTAGCAGAAGCTTCCAAGTGCATGAACTTCTGAAGAATACTTAATAAGACAAACCTTCCCACATTCCCTGTATTCTCCAGCCCCTAAGAAAAGGAAGCAAAAGAAAGCAGGATTATCTCGGGGAACTTTCAGGGGTGTAATTTAGAAACAGATAAGTAGTATTGAATTCAGTTCCAAGTAATGTTTATGTGAAAGCTACTCTTCTAACTCCACTAACCACTGGGTGATGTGTCTAGCTTGCACTTTTCACTGTGTGCTGAAATAGTAAATGCATTCTGTTCTTTCTGCAGTAAGGACATTTATAGTGTGATGAAATTGAGATGCTCCTGCCAACAGTGATCATTTTGTAATTTTTGGCTCAAGCAACATAAACTTCTGTTTCCCTGGAATATCAGTTTAAATGATGGTTCTATTTTTTTTTCTGGTGAAATGATAGGGAAGTTCCCAAAGTTTTCTTCCTCCTGTATATGCAAACAGGATTACAAAAGAGAGGTAGCAGATAGACCACCCCAATGAATGAACCATAATTTGTTACTCGGTGTTATTGCCCTTCTGTGAGCAGTGCCATGCTGGCCTGGTTATCTTTTTTTGTAACATTGCCTGTATATGGCATCATCGAGCCTTATTTGTGTATTTGGGAACTTTGAAACTCCTATTCCCAGTTTTTACTTTTGGTACTGGCTTAGAAATAGCCTTATCACTCAGACTGCTTCTGATGTGTGCTCTTTTTGATAATTTGAATTAACATTTTATTCAAAGTACTTTCATTGCAAATTCAGGAGTTGTGTTTGATGCATAAATTGAAATTACAAGCATTTTATTTAGGAAAAATACTTGATTCTTTCAGGATTTATGTGCCCCCAAACTGTGGTATATTCCTTTTTTCTTATTTTGGGGTGGGTTTTTTTTTTTTTTACATTATTTGGCCTTTCAGATATCCACGAATAACAAGGAGTTCTGTTTTGACTAAAAGCAAACTCAGAATTGCTGTAATGTGCTTAGAAGACATCTATAAAACAGAGCAGATCTTACCACTTCTGTTCCCACACGTACAGATGGGGCAAGAAGCCTTGCCACCATCTGGCTTTTCTCACTTGACTTTCACATAAACCAACAAAGCCTGATGCACAGAAGGGTAAATCTAGTTTCTCTAAATACAATTTTTGTAAAACTAAATTTATTATTGTCTTTTTTAAAGCCACAACAAATTCGTGTCTAAATTGACAGTTTACTCAACAATGGTAAAAACATGAGGTATTTTTCACTTTCTGATGGACTGCATCTGCTTGACAATATTGCAATGTGAATCAATCCTGTGTTCACTCCTGAGTGCAGGTTGTGCTCTGCCTGCAGACAGTGAAGCCCCTTTATTTTGGCCAGAGAACTGCTCCTGCACCCTGATCTCCAGAACTACAGAGCATTCTGCTGTTTGCCACTTTTGCAGCTTGTTTATACAAATAAACGCTTGATGATGCCACTGAAGCTGTTACCCTTCCACAGTCATGAGCGTGAAAAAGCCAAGCAGAGGATGTGGGAATTAAAAATACACATCTGGGCAGTGCTCAGGGCTGCCTGAAGGAGTTTCAGCTCTCCACCAGCTTCCAGCAGTGTCACTGAGTGTGGCTACATCCCTCCACCCTCTCAACAAACTAGGTGGGCTCCACACCTGCCTTCCCTACAGAGCTAAAGCACATTCTGCTTAAATTTCAAACCAGCTGCCCAACTGTTGGTGTGTTTGACCCATCCCTGCCAGGGGGGTGGAACAGACAATCTCTCCTGCAGTCCCTTCCAGCCTCAGTGCTGATCTGCAGTGTCCTGTCCTGCTTGCTGGCTCTGGGCTCCCCAGGATGGTGCCTCAGGACATCCGTGTTGGCCAGCAGGCTTTAGACAGCTGTGGATGCTGGTTTGTGCCAAATCCCACGATTTTTTTAGGAAATGTCTGAGGAGCACACAGGTACTCCTGTCAGCTGGCAGAACAGAGGGCGGGATGTTTCTTCACAAGTAAGAGCATCATATGCTCTGATATTTTCAAAATGAACAGCTGGATTGAAATGAAATTTATCTCAACTGCTGGTTAATTTGTCAGGCATGCTGTGATTTTGATGGACCGAAGGAGGAATACAAGGGCATTTTTACCCTGCCCCACACCACGCTCTTTAGTTGGGCTCACAGTTTTGAGTGGACAGTTCATGCACTGTAGTGCCATGAAAAGGACCCACAAGAAGTGCTTGTGTGGGCCAGAATTTTTTTAGACAGTGTAGGAGAAAAATTGCAAGTCAAAATAAGGCATTTGAAATTGGGCTGTCAAAAGTGATTAAGGCTGGGGAGTTTATTTACTTGCCTCCCACCCAGCAGGAAGAAGACAGAGGTTAACTTGTGTTCTGTTGGCCAGTCCTTCTCACAGGGGATGAATTTTTGACCTCTGATGAATGTTTTCTGTGCCAGACATTCACAGAAGCAAAACCTAAAAGTATAGGAAAATTGGCTTTATGCTTGATGCTCCCAGACTGTGAAATAGGAAATCAATGAGGGACAGATGCTGTGGACTGGAAGATGAGGCAAGGCTGTGGCTCATTAGCTTCAGCTGGAGCAATGTCCATTTTGTTCTGGGCAGTGCCCTCTCTTACCCCTTGTCCTCTCCTCTCCTCAGCTCACTCACAACCAGCACAGCATCCCCAGTGCCCACCCCCTGCCCAAGGCAGGGCACCAGGCTGAACTGGCAGCTCTTGCCCCAGCAGGGAGAGCAGGACCAGCTCTCCTTTGCTACCTGCAATCCCAGCCTGTGGAATTAAAGGTGATGCCCTGGAGCAGCGAAGCCATAACCACTTCAGTGGCTGAATGTCTGTGGAGACTTTCCCTGCTTATCCTTTTCCTGACAATATAGGGGTTTATTTCAATATGTTTTGGGCTGAGCCAGTGCACGGATCAAGGGAGTTCAGACCTTGAGGGGCTCAGTGGGCATTGCAGTAGGACTTCACAAAGAAAGCATCACAAGGTGCCTCTGTTCCCATGGCAAGTTCCCAGGGGCTTTCTGCAGAGACAGGTGGTGTAGGACTGGGAGATGCTTCTGAAGAAGGAAACTCTTCAAGATTCAAGGCTAGGAGTTGGATTAAATATGTATTGTAAAGTCACTGCTCAGTCACCTTGTGGGGAATTTAGGAGAGCACAACTCAGAAGAGTGCAGATTTCTGCACCCGCGGGGTTAAGGAATGTCTTTCACAAAAGCAGGCAAACTACTGAGATCCTTTCATTAAAATAAATATTTTTCTTTTCTCCATTAAGGCAAATCTTCCCCCATCATCTAAAATCCATCTTGTAAGTGGCAGCTGATTCATATATTGGTGAAGGATTTGTTGGTATATTTCTTAAAGCTTTGTTGAAATATTTGTTTTTTCTGTTGTAAATCTTTCGAGTAGTATTACTCAAATCCACAAAGTCAACTCTAACACAGGGAAAGCCCCGAGAACAGAGCATAACATCAGTGAAAGTCAGAAAAGGGAAGAGCTAGGAAATAACATGATGATCTTTGGGCTTAATCCTGCACACCCACAAGAGCCTGTTCCCGTGGGACCTCTGTATTTCTTAAGCATTAGATGTCAATTATAAGGTGTTAGCCAATATTTTTGTTTGCAAGAGCAGTCTTTAAACTGTCTGAGCCCTGCCTTCTAGGTGAAACTGGAGCACTCATTCTTTCTTACCAGCATTTGATCTGCAATTAAACCTTCCCGGCTTGGGTTTGTTTTGTAAGGGTTGATTCACAGCAGAGATGTAACTCCTTAGATTCCTTGAAGCCAAGGTAAAGTGCAGTGGTTGGTGTAAATGCTGCTTGGTGAACTTCTCCAGAAGGAAAACCCAACACAGCCTCTACTGAAAAGGATCCTCAGGAAACTTGCATGGGAATGGCCCTCCCAGGGCTCCGGCTTTGGCAATTTGCTGTGCTTTTGTAGGGGTTTGAGCAGTGTCAGCTTCAGATCCGGTCACACTGACCTAAGTCTTTATAATAATAAATTGTTGGTAAATTATCTGGCAGAAACATCCGGCCACAACATCCCAGGGACAGCTCTGGCCAGAGCTGGTGTCTCCCACTGCCAGAGTGGCAGGGACAGCTCACCTTTCCAAAGCCAGACCACTCCCTCAAGGGGGTCTGTGCTCCCACCCTCGGCCCCCCTGCAGACCATAGCCCTGCAGCAGCTGCTGGATAAAGGAATCCTGCCGGTAATGCCTTCCAGAGGGCGGAGCTGCCCAGCAGCTCATCCATCCCCCCTGGATTACTGCTCCTCTGCTTCCCTTTCACTGTTCCCTGATGTGTGCATGCTCTTGGGCTGTACAGGGATTTCAGTACTACCAGAACAGTGTGGTCTACCCTTTTTCCCTAATCATATTTCCTGCTCTGGAACAAACCTATGTAAGAGCATCCACAAACCTGCTGAGATCAAACCTCTTCCTGATTTCACTGGCCAGGCGGTGCTGGAAAGAACAACCAGCCATGCCTTGGAGAGCAGCATGTCCTGCCAGCACGTCCTTCAGCACAAGGATTTACAGCTGGAGAGCCAGCATCTTCCTCAGAATGTGAGGTCTGAGGTCTCAGTGAATCAGCTGGATCCCACCAGTGTCACATCTGCCTGTAACTTCTTGATGCAGTTTTTTCCAGGAGCTGAGTTGCTGTCTGAAAGCTGCAGTCATCTGGTCAGGACCTTGGTCAAAGCATATTTCACAGGAAATAACAATGGAGCGAGGTTTTTCTTTGATGGAGGAGCCCCATCTAATTTGAAAGGACCCAGTAGAAGCTAAGAACAAAATTTATCATTGGATAAAAAGTGTTTTACTTTCCGACACTTGTGTTTGTTTTTTGGGATCTTTCCCCATAAATGAAGAAGTCCAGTGGTCATCTGCCTACGGACAGTTGTGCCCAGCTGAGATGCTGATGTTAGTCCAGGATGTGCAGAGCTGCAGCAGTCACCACGTTGGAGGTGATGGGGGCTGGGAGACCTGTGACCTCTGAGATCAGCCAGGATTGCCAAGGTTTTCCCATCTGCTGGCCACAGAGCCCCCAGCCCCGAGCCCAGACCCCGACTGCAGTGAGCCCCTCTGTGCTGGGGTCTGCCTGTGGCACTGTCCCACGGTGTCCCACAGCCAGGCAAGGCTCAGCTGGAACCACAAAGCTCTTCAGGTCACAGCAATCAAGTTTTCCCCAATCAAACTGCATCCTGTGATGGGAAAGTCCCTCACATCGTGTGGGGCTTTTTGCTACAACCCACATGTGCAGAGTGCTTTGCTGCCTGGGAGGGGATGTTGAGCCTGACGTCTGTGAGTGCTGAGTGCCTGCTCTATTTCTTCATGTGCATCCTACACACAGAACACTTTCAGGCTGCCTGGTCAGATGCAGCTGATTGAAGCTTACTCTCTAGGAACAGGAACATATGCAGGACTGGGTTTTTTTCCATTTTACTGTTACAGCTTTCTTTTTTTAAGAGCTAATTAGTATTTTGTCTGATACATTACCTGGCTTAAAGGACAATCCCAAAGTGTGATGGTAAGTTATAACTACTTTATATTATGATTTTATTTTGTGTGTGTGTGTTTGAAACTCAGCATAGCTGTTCAGTTGTAGTGCAGAATATGGATTTATTCATACCATAATTTCTATATAACTTTGAATGAGTTTTCCAGCACCTCTTTATTTTCAAGTTTATTTTTAACAGCACCACGTTTGTGTTCTTGAAATAATTTTGGTTGCATCTGCTCAGAGTGCAGGGTGATGTTTGAGTTGCAGATTTTCAGACAGTTGTGTGTGTATGTATATCTGTGTTTACACTATTGTTGCACCAATGTGTCTCATCCCTTTCAAGCCACGTTCTGGCTGTTCTGAAATCCGCCTTGTGGTCATTCCTAACTTAAGTATCTTCCTATATTGTTCCTTTTATGGGAAGATATAAACAGAGAGGATACAAACTTTTCATATAACTAGCAGTCTTTAGGCTTGTCCTAATCCAGCATTGGCTTGCAGATAAGAGCTGTCAGCAGATATCATGCAAGGGCTGTGTGTCCTGGTCAAGCAGTTATTCTGGGCTAACACTTCCCTCTTAGGGGAGGTGTCAAAGATCTGCATCTGAAAAGAACAAATCCGTTCAGCATTTTTGGACTGTCTTTTCTTTTTTTTTTTTTTTTTTGGGAACAATTTCTTCTCAGTTTGTTCGCTGTCAGGCCAAACTCTACTTTCAATAAAACATTTCACAAAGCAGCTTTCAACACCAGTAAGTTGTTGATGTGAGCCATAAAGGCTCGGGCTGCTGTTTGCATTGGTGGTCCCTGGTCACCACAGGGAACTGGGAAGGCACAGGAGAGCAGGCCAGAACTGCTGCCCCCGCAGAACTCCAGGAAAACCTCCTGCCCCTAGGGAAAATGCTATTTTATATGCCCAGGGCTGCAGCTCAGGGTTCAAGGACCAGTCTGTGAGGATGACCCTGGACCTTGCCCTTTCTCCTGCATGTGCCAGCTGCCCTGCTCAGGCACTGACCCTGTGCCCATCCCTCTGGACCTGGCTGCCACATCCTGCTCACGGCAGCAAAGGCAGGATTAGGTTCCGGCTGCAAGGTGCCTCCAGGGCTCC
Organism: Ifrita kowaldi; assembly: GCA_013398055.1. Lineage (NCBI taxonomy): Eukaryota > Metazoa > Chordata > Aves > Passeriformes > Cinclosomatidae > Ifrita > Ifrita kowaldi. The sequence goes on from VZRS01013593.1 coordinate 49,093, forward strand.
CTGGCTGCATTGTTATTGGGAAGGACCACTTCTCCCAGCCAGCCTCCTGGGGGTGCCTGGCTGTCCTGGTGCCCCTGTGGATGTCCTTTTCCTACATATGGCCCCAGCATGGACTGTGGGGGTGATGGCTGCTCAGCCCCTGGCAGATCCTGCTCTGCCCATGGCAGCAGCAGTGCTCCATTCCCATTGGAGATAAAGGTGGGAAGCAAAAATTAAGAGACTGGGAATCGCCACATTCCCTGGCAGCCCAAGTCAGGGCGTTCAACTGTACAGAATATCTGTTTTTTCACTTATTACTCACACTGCACAGTGATTGCACCAGAACACCTCTGCCAACACGTCTGCAAACTCGCTGATGCAAGGCATTGGATGGAGTTTAAAGGAGAAGGGAAGAGAGATTTATTTTGCATATCCCAAGGACTTGGAGGCTTGTGGAGAACAAATCAGTTTTAAAAGACAAGGCAGGGAAGCAGAAGCCAGGAGGTTATTCTCTCTTTAGGATGGCCTGCATGCTGAGGGGGAGCATTGGCTCCCTTTGCTGCCTGTGCCAGAGCCATCAGAGGCAGCTGATCCCTGCATGTCAGGAATGCTGCTTTGTCCATCACGTTGCCTTCCCCATCCAGGCTCTCGGGGCCAGCCTGCAGAGTGCTGCCCTGCTGCCAGCCTTGTTTTCACACTTACTGTGACAGCACTTCATGTGAAAGGATTCTGCTTTAATAACGACTCACAACCTCTTATTTTATATGTCTGTCTAATTCTGGACCCACCTGAAAACGAGGCTGGAAGTACTTACCACTGGGAGTAAATACTTTTACCACAAAAGTAATTACTTTTGGGGGCAAATGCTGCTGGGATAAAATTGGTGCAAGGCAGGGCAGGTGGCCAGTGGAGATGGTGACTGCCTGCCAGCAGGATGTGCTGGAAGGAGGCTGGGCTGAGACCTGGGCATTCATCACAGGCAAAAGACTGAGCGTGGCCCTGGTAGGGAAGTCACAATGAGGTGTCAGCCCCTCCCAGGATTTAGCACTGGAGCAGGGATTGAACGCCTGGCTGCCATCGGTCACGTCGCTCTGGCGACAAAACTGCTCTCATGGAAAGGCAGCGGGCTCCTGGCACGGTGCTGCCCTCAGGATTTCAGCAGCAGGATGGCAGCCAGCCTGGGAGCTTGCTCTGCTCGCTCCAGTAACCGCAGCCCGGACTGCCTTCAGGATCGCACCAACATTTAAGATTTCTGCCTTTCCAGGTAAGCTCAGTTTTGAAGCCGGGCTCAAAGCCATGTGGTGGGGAGATTTTGGTCTTTCCTAAGGCAGTCTCTGGGCCAGGTGGGGGACCAGTCATATCCACCTGCCCCCTCAGCAGGCTGGTGGATTTGGTGGGAGGCAGCAAATGGAGGGTGTTTTCTACCTCTTAATGAGCACCTACATGGTCAGAGCCTGGTGCCCAGGAGGCCGTGGTTGGCTCCTGCCCAACCTGCAGGACAGGCAGGGAGGGATGGTGTGGGTGAGAACAATTTATCTTTGGATGTCTTGGTGTTCTCTGCTCCAGTGGGGCTCCCAGCTCAGTCTGTTGGGTACGAGGTGTTATTTCTGTCTGCTCTTGCCTGAAGAGCAGAAAGTGTTCCTGGAGCAGCCCTGGGCTTTCCTGCATGGGGTCAGCAGCTCCCCCTGACTCTGGGCAGCCCAGATCCGAGTCTGCAGGTGGGGAGGAACAGGAGCAACAGGGGAAATGGCACCTTCCTGGGAAACAGGGAGGCACAGAACTTCCATGTAAGCCCTGTGTTCCCTGGCAGGGCCTGCAATAGCCACAGGACCCCATTGCACCCAGTGTTGATGGTGCTGGCACTGGCCAGGTCTGCCAAGATTAGCCATGTGGCAGAGCTCTGTCTCTGGTACGAGGGCTCTTTGTCCCCCCTGAACTCCTTCTGGGAGCTGTGGCAGAGCTTCTCTGTTCTGGAGATAATTTTTAGCTTCTTTTACATCTCCCTCTGGGTGTATTCATAGCCCATTGCAGTTGTTGCTCTGCCAGCTTTGTGTCTTCATTTCAGTACTTTCTGTAATGCCCTGGTGCATTTAGCGGCAGAATTTGGGCCCTGGCATTCCAGGCTGTGCTCCTGATCCCCTGCCAGCCTCTCCTCAGCATGCCCTGCACACCCTCAGTCCCTGGAGCCCCTTTTCCCTGCAGGCTGATTCCCAGGCATTGCCACACACACTGGTCAGCGCTGTCTAATTCCTCAGCCCTGCTTTGTAATTCTTCTCTACAAAAGTTTTACGTGCCAGAGTACAGTCACCGAGTCCTTTATTAAACCTGACACTGTGCCATGACAAGAAGTAAATTATCCTCATGGTCTCTGCTACACCCCCAGCCTAAGCCCAGCTGCATCAGAGGGAGAGTCAGAGCAAGTCCTTGTGTGAGCAAAGGGTACGTGCAGGCTGTGGAAAAAATTGCTCCAAGAGTGAAAGATGACTCAGTGTGAAGACAGGAGCCGGCAGGCTGTGCATCTTCGGGGCTCCCAAGGTAGCAGACACACCACCCAGAAACCATTCCATCAGGAATTGCAGGAAACTGATGATGGATTTGTGTAAGGGGTGCCTTGTAGGCAGTGGGGAGGCTGCCACGGAGTCAACTGAAAGGCACAGGGAGTGTGTGACGCCTGACTTTGGGCTGGACGGGTCTTTCTGGGAACAACACTGACTACAGAAGGCAAAGATGAGGGGAGCCAGCTCCATGGCAGCTGCCTTGTTGGCTCACATGACACAGGCACATTCGAACAGCTGCTGTCCCTTCTTAAGGTGCTGTCTAAGCCAGGAGAGTAGCCATCAGCAAAGAAATATGGAAAACTGAGGTTTCCACTCACCAGAAAAATAAATATTGATACTGGGTATTGCTAGAGAGCCTGGATTCCTTCCATCATTTCCTGAAATCCCATAACAGCCACAAGTGTTTAATTTATGAATGCAAAGGAGGGATTTTTTTCCTTGCAACACTCAGTCTGCCGCCAATGTCCCATGTTCCTTTTCCCAGCATTTGTCCTTGTGGTGACATCCCCTTTCCAGTGCAATCTGTAACACTGTGCTGGAGGCCACTGGTCTGCTTGGAATTACTGAGTCCTTTGTCCCAGCGCCTTGGAAAGAGCTTGTTTAATGCAAGTTTTGTAAAAGAGACTGATTTCCCTGAAACATGAGGCAGTTAAGAGGCTTTTACAAATCATCCATTTTCCATGCCACCGGCAATTTCAAAACAATCCTTTTGGATCAAATGAAACATGCTATTTCACACCAAATGGTCTCTTCATAGCTGGAGACTTTCAGTTTTTATTTCAGTGATTAGAAAGCTGCTTCTAAACATGGAGGTTGCAAAGTTGAAAGCTTTTATTTTGAGCTATCACATCCCAATATTTTAATCTAGCTTTACAATGGATTGCCTGACAGAACCAATTTAGCACAAATGGGATGAATATATCAAATATATTTTAACCGAAGAGGATTTGGCCCATTTTTTATATTTAGCTCCATTAATGGTCTTTGCCAACTGCTTTGCCATTTGCAATGAAATATTTCAGCAATGATGCTGCTGTTCTTTTATTTCCACCAACAGAAGCAGATTTTTACAGAAGGGCTTTTTAATTTCTGCATGCAGCTGCATATCTGTCATAGTCCAAGAACCCAGCTCAGGGGATTCTCAGCTATTTGAAATTTCTTACTCAGCCTGGTGGCACCTTTACAAGTTTGCATTCCCTCGGCTTTAGTGTTTTTATTAATCTTGCCCCCACAGAGCAGCTGTGAGGCTCTGGGAGCTGACCAGCTCTGGGAGGAGGAGGAAGCTCCCGTGAGCTGTTCCTGAGCACACAGTGACTCCAGGAGTCACTCACCCAGCTGACAAATCCCAAAAAATCTCATTCATGAGCAAACCAGTCGAGTCAACTTCCAAACACTGTTGCAACAGGGCAGGCAGACAATGAAAGGGGAAGCAGTCGCTGTGGCTTTGCTCGTTGCTGGGCTCAGGGGAGTTTTGCTGCTGATACCAGGGACAGCTATCAGCACAGGGGACACAGGGAGGGGCCGAGCCCAGCCAGCAGTGATGCCACCAGGCTTGGCTCAGCGCACAGAGCTCTGGCAGGGCACCCTCCCCATTGTGTGCAGGGCTTGCTGGTGAGCCAGAGCTGGCCTGGATTTATTTACATCTTCTTCCATGAGCTTATCATCACCTTATGATGGATTTTTTTCTAAATTTTTTGCAACTTAATCCCATTTACAGAACAGTTAATAAGACACAAATCACCTGCCTGTCCCTGCCCTGACTTCAGGGCCCTGAGGCTCTGGTCCAGCACAGCCAGGGATTGTTCCTGCCTGTCCCACAGCTTGCTGGGACACTGCTCACAGCTACAATCAGTGAGGTTGGTACCAGCTAAGGTCTGAGCCCTGTGCAGAGGTGTGCCCTGGGCCGCTGATGTCTCTCCCACCCACAGGCAGTGCCTCCCCTCAGCTTTGCTGGAATGGAGCATGGATCCCCTCCGCTGTGCCCTCAGCTGAGCTCCTCCAGGACCAGCTTGGGGGTTGCACCAACACTGGAGGGGGAGGAACGCAGCAGGAACAGCAGGTACCAGCACAATGGCACAAGGAGAGGAAGAGAAAAGCATCTGTAGCTCACAAAGGGAGTTGTTTTGAGCAGGAGGGTGGCCAGAGCAGCTGGACCAGCAGGCACTGCTCAGCACAGACCTGCACTATCTGCTCCTTCCTGGGTGCTCCAGTGCTGCTGGTTGTGTTGTGGAGCCCTATTGTTGCAAATCCAAACTATGCATTTTTTTTTCCAACCTAATATTCTCAGGAACTGACCCAGTTCTAGCATTCGGGAACTGGCATTCACTCTACTGGCAAATGCTTCTTATTTGTTCCAAACAATGTGTCCAGTGTGACCTTTTCTGCTTAAATAAATAGCTTACACAACGAGAATACATTAATGCTCAATTCTAATCTTGCATAACTCTGAAAGCAAGGCCATATATTTACCAGCAGCAAGGGACTTTTTTCGCCATCCTTTGTACAAAGTCAGAGGGAAAAGCCAGCACTGTGCAATTTCAGTGAAGGGACAACCCACCCGTAACTCCCTCACCCCCAAAATTCACAGGGCTCTCAAGGAGACAGTGTTAGCACTACACATTTCTGCATGTCTTCACACACACACAGAGAAATGGAGAGGACAGATGGCACCTGGGAAGGGGCCTCATCCTGCCTTTGCTCCTCCAAAACATTCTCATTGACTACGGCTGGGAAGGGATAACACATTCATTCAGGCCTCAAATCAAACAGTGACACCCTAAGTCTTGTGCAGGTGCTTGGAGGACACTTTTCTTCCTAGCAAGAAGCACTCCTTCAGTTCCTGATGTCATTTTTCATGTCCTTTGTATGCCTGAACTCTTTCTCAAGATGCCTAAATTTGGCCATGGGGAGAGTGAGCCTGAGCCACAGCCCGTTGCTTGTCAGGGCATGTGCACCCCAGCTCTGTTCTTCCTGAAACATTCCCATTATCCCTCCTGGAGGGGAGTTGTTGCAGTCAAATTCCTTCAGCTCACAGGAGGCAACAGGGCCATGACTGACTCATGTATTCCTGGCCATGACCTTGAACGATCCTCAGTAGAGCAGCAGGAACCATCGGATTCTTTCTTCAGCAAGGTGTATTCAGCAGTAGATTTCTCACCTGGGGTAAACCAGGTGTGGTTGAAGCTCCTGCTCCTTGCAAGGCTTCTCCAGGCTGGGGCAAGGGAGGGCTTGCAGGGTGATGCAGGAAAGGAGGGATGAAGTAAATGGTGACAGGCAAGGCTGCAGAAGGCTCAGGGCTGATATGCCTGGCCACAGCAGAGGGGCGAGGGGAGGGATAATTCACTGTATTTCCTACAGAGCCCCAGCAGCCAGGAGAGGCTGGGTTTGCTCCAGAGCCAGCAAGCTTATGGGAAGGCTCTGTGGTGGGTCACACTGGGGATGGCCCTGGGGACCCCCAGGTGGAGCCAGGTGGGCCGAGGCGATGCGTGGCACTCGGTGAGCTGTGGGGCTGTGGCTGCCAGCTGCTGGGGACAGCTGTGTGTCACCGCCTCCAGCTGAGAGCCTGCACCGATTCTGCCGTTTAGTTTTCATCTTAATGAATCACTCCAATATTTCAAACACACCTTTGACCCACTTGAGCACATAACAGCAACCATTAACACCAGCACCTCATAAATCCCAGCAATGTTCCCTCTGGTGCTTAATAAAGCCTCTGACCGTGTGGCCGATGCCGTTACATTGCAATGTGACATCTGATCCCTGGGGAGAACAGAGAGGAGTCTTTAAAAACCACAAGATTTCTGTGAAATACAAAGCTTTGAGCAGAGCAGACATGGAGCTGCTGAGGAACCCCACACTCCCGGGGTAGATGGGCTCCCATGCACTTAGAGGTCCAGGTAAGAGCACTGTGATGGTTTTAAACCTCTCTGTGAAAGCCTTTGCTTATTTTTACTTGCCTTGTGAAATCATATTAATATATTCAAATAACTGTACTGGAAATGAAAATAAGCCTTCTGTGCTAACCCTCACACACAGTCCTTGGATGCTGCTGCTCACCAGCTCCGAGTTGGAGCTGCTGCTTCTCCCAGCTCTGTAAGCTGCCTTTCCTTGTCACTGCATCCTTGGACCTTTCTGAAATACAGACTCGCTGCCTGCGGCCAGGTTTGTACTGACACAAGTTTTATGCTGTGTTTGATAGCTCAAAGAAGCAATTCCCATAATTTTTTCTGCCTACACGTTCTCATTTCACAGGGAAACAGAAAAATTGCTGGTATTGCTGTAATAATAATGCTTATGTAATAACTATACTTATGTGATGTGTTTATGTGATGTAATAGGTAGAACTATGTGATGGATTGGGGGGATTTGATATTAATTTAAATTGAAATTTTGCTGTTAAAATTGTTGTGTATTTTTAGTTGCTGCTATGTGTTGCCAGCTAGAATTTCTGGTTTATTTTAAACACATACAGATGCCCTGGCCAGCACAGCCTGCCTCCTCCTCTGGCTACCCTGAGCCACTTCTTCCAGTGGTGGGGGGTTTTTGTTGGCTTCAATCCTCAGATTTCTAAAGATCTCTGCGACTTGAAGTTCTGCTGTTCAGCAGAGCCCCAATTTCATACTGTTGCATGGTAGCTGTGGGTGCTGAGGAGGAAGCCGCTGTGCCAGAGCCTGACCTGGGATTTCACCTACTTAAGCCAGGCTTGTGTGGGCAATATAAAGTGAGTTTGTTTTCTGAATAGATCTCAGTGATAAATTGCATGCTGGCATTGAGGTTGCCAAGTTCTTACTCAAGTGGAGCTCGAGCAGTGGCCTCAAGGTTCCAGGAAGATTAATGTCTATATCTATACCTATTTATGTACCTAGATCTGTGTGTATATATATAATCTATATATCTCCCTCATCCTCCATCTCTATCTAATCTATAACTACACCTGTATCTATATGAAAAAAATTAAAACCCTGTCAGAATCCATGTGCTTTCTGGCATGGGGAAACATGCTGAGCTGGGGTGTCTGTAGGCAGTAATTTCTACCCAGCTTCAGCATGAAATCTGAAGGAAGGAGTAGCCCCCTCCCTGGAAACTCTGCTCCTCTCCCTCTCAGTCCCCACCTTCCCTCCAGCAGACCTGCACAGGAATATAAATTTGTCCCTTTCAAATATTGCCATGACAACTAAGAAGAATTCTCACAAGCATTCCTACCATTCCTACCAAGTCCTGGAACAGGAAAGGCAAAAGGTGGCGATAGCTGCATAAGATGTGTCTGTTTATTGGATAAGGCAAGGCTCAGGCATTCTGGTTTCATTTTTTTTTTTTCATGGAAGTATCACTGGTCCAAGGCATTTCCCGTGGCAGGGGGTCAGTCACTTGGTTGAATCACTTTCCACAGAAGATGTGAGACAGAAGGCTGGTGACTGGAGTCCAGGCCGACACACTTGTGGAGAGTGTACTTAGCTGGCCAGGAACTGTTTCAAAGGAAGCCACGTGTGGCCATCACCAAAAGCTGCAAAGATAAATCCTCTGGGAAATGATTAATCAGCCTTAGTAAACAAGTAAAGCCACGCTTATTGCCAGTGCTGAGGCTGCAGAGGGAGCACCAGGGCCCCACGGTGAGGCTGAAGCTTTGAACTCCCCTGTGTCTCCACAGCCTCCTCGCACCGGCGCCGCTGGACTGCTCGTCTGACCCGCACCCGGCCAGTGGAACCCCTGACCCCTGATGGCTCCCCGGAGGCTTCCCGTGCTCCCCGTGGCTCTGGTGTGGGGCTGGGTGTTGGCCTCCTCCTCCCCCACCACAGGTAAAACCCGGTGTGCTGTTGTGTCACTGCCTAACGCCCGCTTCGTGTTAACTTGGGCCCTTTGTGGAGTTTGTCCTTCAACCAAAACTTCTGTGTGTGTGCATTGCTGCGTGAGCAGCTGCTTTATAAACCTGTAATCCATTGTCTAAATATATTATGTGTTTAGTGGATGTTATTCTGAGTGGATTTGAAAGGAGAAGAGGCTGCCTTTGGTGCACAGCAAATACACTGTTAGATAGTTATCACATATAAACACTGCTCGGATACATAAATGCTCCTGGGCATGGTCCCAGCCAGCCAGACTGTGCTAGGTGTAAGAAACACAAGGCTTATTCATACTTGGAGAATGATGCTTCTAGGAGAATACTGCTCTGCAAGCTACCACTCATGGCAATATCAAAGCATCCTTTGCTTCAAGCCCTTGAGCATCTCTTTGCTGTGCTGCACCTGCTGGCTCTTTTGGCCTCTGGCAGCTGGCACTTTGCACGCAGAGAGATGCTGAGCAGGCCTGGCCCTCCCTCCCCGCTGTAACCAGTGCATGGTGCAGAGGAGAGAACTTGCCCAGGAGGCCACTGAGAGACTGCCTGTCCTGCCTGTCCAGCACGCAGAGAAAGCTGCCAGCAGCCCCCTGGTGCCATGCTGAGCAGAGCAGGCTGCCTCTGAAACGGGTTTCAGAAAACATGAGTGTCACCTCCACCTCTCTGAGCAGCACAGGGAAGTGCAGACACAGAGGTGGAAGATATGGAGGGACACCTGGCATGCTGCCATTTTCCCACTGGCAAGATAGGGGGAAAGTTGCAAACCCCACCCGCTGTTTGCACCGCCTCAGAGGGCGTGGTGCGGACAGAGGTGGTGGGGGACAGCTGGGCACAGGCAGGGGTTTGTCACCAAAGCAGTGATGTTGGTGGCAGCGTGCCCAGCAGCCAGGAGGGGTGGCTGTGAGGGCAGTGGGTGTCTCACAGCCAGCTCAGCATTACCTGACTCACCACCACAAACATCAGGGGGAGATGCTGTTAGTTTGGTTTTTTACAAGAAACATCCAGGAGCAGCTTTCCCTCAAGACTGGATGATGAAATAGAGCATTTCTAGTCCCGTGTTCTGTATGAGTGATGTGAGTGAGACTGGTAATGTATTGTTGTGAGAATGAGAAACTGCAAGAGGCAGTGCTGACATTTAAAAAACAATCAAATCCCAGAATGCCAGCAACATCCCAAAGAGAAGCTTTTCTGTTCCCTCTGAAATCCAGTCAAAATTTATTTTGCAAGAATTGCTGTTTACAATTACAATTGTTTTGAAAAAAACACTGATGTTTTGCTCAAGCTCAGGATGTAAATAAATTTCAGAGCATTCTCATATCCAGTCAGAAATTCTGGTTCAGACCAATCTAATCCTCTCTTGACAGCTTATCACCGGGCTCACAACAAAGGCTAGCAGCTTTTTGCTTCCTTGTTTGCAGTGCTGTGAGGTTCAGCATTTAGCATTTATACACTCAGGAGGAGCTTCCCAAGCACTTGCTCCAGCATCATCCTAAATACATCTCCTACTTCACCATCTACTGTAGTCACAAATCTCCCATGGAGCTTCGCATACTGGGGAAAGTGGGATTTTCAAACAGCTGCCCCAAGTGTGTTTTGTTTCATTTGGGAAAATTTCTGCAGAAGAAACATACTCCAGCAATGTACCCTGCAAACTTCCCAGGGAGCGCATTAAAGTTGGATTTATGTCACCATATTCCACTGAAAAATATTCTTCTGGTCTGCTTTCACAATGGATTTATAGAAGTAATAAAAGGAAACAATGGTGAAAATCCCAATGAAGACATGAAAAAGATGTTAGAGAAGGCAGTGATCTGGAGTTGGAATTCAAAGGGAGAATGGTGGTAGTGCTGGACTGACACTGCCAGGAGATGGGCTCCAAATTCCTGGGAAATAAAGTGTATCATGCAATGAATATGTAGAAACCAAATGGATAATCTCAGCTCTAGACAGTGCAGAAAAATGACCTTAAACATCAACAAAAATTGGCTTTGTTTCAGCTAATAAAACTGAGCAGCCAAATTGCTTTTGTCACGTGAATGACAACTCCATACAGAGCTGGACTGTTAGGACACATCTTAGTATGGAATTCATCCATAATACTTGCTTATTTATTGACATATATCAGCACCTTATACTCTTTAAAATGCCAGAACAACTCTAAATGCACTTCTTGTGTAGCTGATAGGTGTCCAAAATAAGAATGACTCTATTTCTCTGCTTTTTGCCTTTTTTTTTCCTGTTTTGTTTTTTCCCCCCATTAATCTATAATGTACTTGAAAGGAATATTTAAAACAATATGGGTGATTTGTGTCTATTACGGTAAAGGAATAGAAATCCCCCTGACAGCATGCTTAGATCTGTCATCCTGCCTTGCTGTGTGTGCTGAACACAGTGTTTGCAGGGATAGCTGTCCTGAAGGTCGGTAAATATCATGAATTGAAGGTAAGCAAATATAGGACATGAAAGGTCATCCCAGGACAGCAGTTTTGCTTAAAACATCTTGAAAAAGAGTGTCAAAAAGTGGCATTCTGTGTGCCTTTTCAATGGTCCTCGAGTGTTTTCTCTGAGCACCAGTAAAACTGGTTTTTGAGGGGTGGGCAGGAGCAGAGCTTGTGTTGTTTGTTGAGAACAGGGTATGAAACATCCAGGGCTGCAGCCAGCAGCACTTCCCTCCACATCCAGCAGCCGCATTTCAACAAATCATATCAACGTATCATACCAACAAATGTCATGACTGCTTTGTGTTTGTTTTCTTCCCTTTGACACTCTGTTTTACCCTCTGCTTTGTTTTTAATGTAGTTGCCCCGCCACGAGACCTTCAGATCACTGACCCTGGGCTCCTGGGTTCTCTCGATGTAGAGTGGAAGCCTCCACCCCACGTACAAACCTTCAACGAATGCACGGTGAAATACAAGTTTGAATATCGCAACACAGGGGACAGAGACTGGAAGGTAGGGCTAAGCATGAATTAATCCTCCCAAACCAGGGCTATTGTTCTGCCTTTACTTCCTGCACAGGTTTATGTTTGCATTTCAAGGAGGAGTGGAACCAAAGCTGTTCCAGTTTTCCATGAAAAGCCAGACTGTTCCAGTGGTTTGAATGGGAATGTGTTTTGAAATGTAACAGCAGCAGCAGCCAGGGAAGGGCTTATTTCTGCCAGAGGGCTGGGTGTTTGCTGCCCAGAACAATTCAATAACATTCCTCATTGTAAAAGGAAAAAAATTTACACTTTTCTAAAGCATCTTTGTGGGGCTTGAACTGAAACAACAGATCCTTAGAGATGCAGAGCAGCGAACAAATGAAAGTTAAATTTCACTAATTTTTCTAATGCTCCAACATTCCCTCTATCTAGAAGTGTGTTTTAATTACCATTTACTTCTCTCTTTTAGATATGGTTGACTCCAACTCAGCTCTTTAATAAAATTGTCAGTTGTCTCTCACTGATGTGTAGCAGGGCAGTAGCAGGCACAGCACAGAATGGGTTGTTGGAACATATTTTGTGAGTGCTTAGAAGATGAAAGCTGCTGCAGGTTTAGGAAGGTAAATGGAATGGGGAGAGGAGAAACCCAGCAGTGGGAGCTCTTTGGTTGGCACAAGGTACTGAGGAAAAATTTGCTGAGGATCTTTCCCAACAACCTGAAATACAGACTGGTATCCAGAAAGAAAAAAGGGATTTTTTTGTACAATCCTAAGGCAGGAATGCTGGAGGGCTTGCCAGCTGAGGAGACCAGGAAGAGAGAAGGAGCAGTCAATCAGGCTGGCAGTGCAGTGGAGCCCAGCTCCTTGCTGGAACAGGTCATCTGCTTCACCTGCCTGAGGCAGCAAAGCCAAGGCTGCCAGGCTGTGCTCAGAAATGGAGTTAGCCCCAGCCACCCCATGGCAGCCTGCAGAGGTGGAAGGTCCAGTTTCAGCTGTGCATTGCAATTGCAAGGGCATGGAAAGGGGCCCTTGAACCTGATGTTGGTCACGATGCACCTCACACTCCCAGCTGTGCAGCAGGGTGCGTCTGTGCAGATCATCCAGGATGACTTTAACTGCAATTTGAGAGAAAAACATACACTGTTTCAAAAAACACATCAGAGTTCCTGAAATCATGGGTAATGGAAGTTTCTTATATGAGGCAGACATACAGATTGGAACAAAATCACCTCTGACACCTTGCCAAAATCTCGACCTCAGATAAGGTCATGAAGAACAGTCAGGCTGAAGAAAATCCACTGGACATCAGCAGAAGCAAACATTGATATCTGTTAGAAATACCTGGCTCCACACAGCTCTCATGCTCGGGGAGTGCTGAGGGCAGCCTGTCTGTGGGCTGTGCCATTGCTGCTCCCATTGCAGTACATGGATGCATTTTATGGCACAGATGCATTTTATGGCACGTTATCTCTATCCCACGTGGGTTAATGCAGCGCTTTGTCTCATCATTCGTTGTAAATCTTTGTCAACTTTGTTTTCCTTGCATTAAGTGACGGGGAGTAAGTCTGAGGGAAAAAAAATTGAAAAACCCTCAAAGGGGGTGCTCAGTCCCACAAAAAAGTCCCACAAAAGGCCGAGCCTGGTGGTGCACAGTGGTGGGTGAGCCTGTGCTGCACTGCCTGGCTGCTGGTCCACCCTTGCAGGGTGTGGTTGTGCTTCCCACAGGAACCAGCCTTGCAAGACTCATTGGTCCTGATTATCTCACACCATAAACAAATGCCTTTTACCTGGATTTGTGGTGGTATCCTCCCCAGGTTGTCTGCAGTGCTCCTTGCTGCTGTGGGTCCCGTTAATCAGCCTGCTCTGCCTTGTCATTGCTGTGTCCTGTGGGGTAAAGGGACTCACAGCCAGCAAGGCGGGGCACAGCAGGTGTGAAGTAGTGCTGCAGGAGCACCGGGCAAGTGAGGCAGGACCGAAATGTAAAGAGACAATAAAGCACACTAATGAGACTATTTGCAGCTGGAGCAAGATCAAGGGTACCTAATTCTGCAGCCCACTTAGCGGCAGAAGAGGTGCTTAAAAAGTCTGTCTTTCAACCAGGTTATTTTTACTAGGAAGCTAAAATTCAGAGCTGGATTTGACCTCAGCAGGACCGCTGAAGTGAGGCTGCAGACACTGCTCACAGGACGGTGTACGGGTGACGTGGAGGTGCAGAGTGACTGGATTTACGCCACCTTTCAGGTCCCACCACAAGGTCAGGAGCAGCCTGGGGTACCTGGTGCAGTTCTGTGCTTTGCATGAGCCTGTTGCATGAAACAATGCTGGCTTGAGGGCTCCTGGATGGATAAGTCATTGCAGGGCTTGCTGATGTTTAAGACACCAGAGCAGCTCTGCTGCCAAAGGATATGGTTGTGGTTACTGGATACTTGAGGCTCCTTTCCTTCTGCCCCTGCCCAAGCTCTGCTCAGCTGCCCTGCAAGAGCTCCACTGCTGAATGAAAAGGTCAGTTAAGCTTCTTTCTGTTTTAAGATGGACTGATTTTTATGAGGAACAGAGCACTTGGCAGTAAAACTAATAATGCTGACTGGCAGCCTTTTCTTTTCTTCTCCTCTCTTTTCATTTTCTATCTTTCAAGCAGCATATGGTTGTTCAAAGGCATAAAATGATACTTTTGCTTGGTCTGATTGGTACATTGTTAAATAGTGATTATTTCCTTCTGATTTGACAGGAAAGCTGGAATCAGAGGTCCAGAATTTCCACTGCATCTATCATGACTGGGAATACCTGAAGTGCACCTGGCAGCCAGGTCTCCTCACACCTCATGGCGTGCATTATGGGCTCTATTATTGGTACGTAACAGCAAAATAGGAAAACAGCCAGGCAGCAATCAAGTGAACCACTCAGAGTACAAAAATGCCCCAGTAAATATGCTTTTATGGCTGGCAGTGCTATTGCCCAGTTCACCCAGAATGAGCCAAAATAATGTCCCAAGCAACACATGCCTTCTGGCAAGAAAACACCAAATCCTTTCTTACTTTCTTAAAATTAAGCTTCTGCTAACCTTTGCCGGGAAATGCCTTCTCACTTCCTCCTTTCCTTTTATTCATCTGCCTGAGGTGTTTTCTGCATGTTGTCCAGCATAATGATTTGTGCTTTCTCTTTGCTGAACACACCTGGATAGTTCTGGCTGCACATTTCTCGTGATCACAGTGCATATATCTCGACAGAGCAGGATTTAGCACAAGGCTACCAAACTCAGTGAACCCTAGACACAGAGTGGACCTCCTCAGCAACTTAGAGTTTTAGTGTTCAAATATATTTTCATAGCCTCAGCACATCTCATACAAGCCAACATGCTGCCACAAGGTAATAATAATAATAATAACAATAATAATAATAATAATAATAATACATATTTCTCAGCTGTTTCTTTTAAACTGGTGCCTAGATTCTGTTCTATAGGAAAACCATCGCTAGAATTAGTGGTTTGGACCAAAGTAAATACTGTATTTGTGCTTCAGCTCCTATGATATTATGGAAAGGATGACTTAGGCTGGGTTTCGTGCCAGTGGGTTATGTGGAGAAAAGCATAGCTGCATTTTGAAGAGGTTCCATGTAACTCTTGGAAATAGTCTTCAAAGCAGAAGCACTGATTCAAAACCATTTTGCTAACTGCAAAGGTCTGCTTGAAGGAAACCATGGAAATGCATGATTCGTGCCCAAAAGGAAAACAAACACTAAAAAAACCCCAACCTTTATTTAACTGCCTTCAATAAAACCAGGCATTTGGATCTGGGTCCCATTTTATCACAAGATTGCGTGGACACCATGCCATCCTTTGTTCCCTGTGAGCAACTTTTTATAGTACTAGAACATGAAGTTTTCTCCCCAAACATAATGTGCTGTGCAGGGAGACTTTAGTGAGGTCTGCAGTACAGGAGCCAGATTCAGCCCTGCCTTGAGGGCATAAACCAGCAGGAGTCTTAAAAGGTAATATGAAACACCAGTCAGTATTTCCAGGATGCAGCCAGCAGCTCAGCTTTGGGGAATGGCCCCAAAGGCAGAAGGGACAGGGTTGTGGTTGCACATTAGGTAATATTCAGCAAATCCCTTCCAGCTCCTACCCTGAGTTTCCATGTGCCCATGGAGGGCCATGGGACCTAACTGCAACCAGCCAGAGCAGCTCAGCAGCACTCAGCACATTCATGGCACACATCACCTGCCTAAAAACACTTAATTTCGGCTCGGAGGGCACCTCTCTGCAACTCCAGAGTCCTGGCTGACGGTGCAGGAAGGGCCCTAGGGGAGGATGACTGTCTCCATGAGCAGAGGCCAGATCCTTCCCCGGCTCCAGACACACAGTGTGCTCCAGGAATGGGCTTGGAGAGAGCCTGACACAGCCTACAAACCAACCTGGGAAGCTGTCTGTGCACGTTAATTTGGTGTTTTCTCCACGCTTTAGCCATAGCAGGAGTCCAGGTGCTGATCCACAGCACTGTGCTTTTGACAAAGGGTGGGATATGGGCAATACTCGAGGATTAGGTCCAATCTTAAAAAAAAAGGTTTTACCCAAGTAGTGATTTGCTTTGGTTACTTTTTTCTGTTTCTCTCTACACTGCTAGGTACGAGGGGCTGGACCATGCGGCGCAGTGTGATCGCTACATCCAGGATCGCGGGATGAATGTTGGCTGCGTGCTGCAAAACCTCAGCCAGGCAGAATACCAGGACCTGAACATTTGTGTCAATGGGTCAGCAGCAGCCACCCTGCTACGGCCTCTGTACACCACCCTTCACCTTCACAACCTCGGTAACAGTGGCAGGGAAGCAACAGGGGACCCTCATGGGCACCACACACCCCTGGCTGGCTTCCTGCGTTAGGGGTCTCGAATGAGTGTGTGCTTTTGTAGGTGGGTGGTTGGTTGGAATGTGTGCATTTCCCCCAGGGAAGGGGCTGTGGCATGTGCCAAACAGGACTTTAGCTTCCAGGAGCATTTGCGGGCAAGCAACACCACCCAGCACAGCCCTGCAGGGTCAGTGGGGGCCTCCAAGCGCTGCATTTGGCAGCTGGACCACTGGAGACATAAATGGCCTGCTGGGCATGCAGCAGAGCAGCTATGGGGTTTTTGGCTCTAATAGCAGGGTCACAGAGATATCTTCGCTTACTCCTGATGCTAAAAACAACACTGCTCCACTCCTCGCAAGCACAGGAGAGATCTTTAAGCTTTGCTGTTCAAACCAAGCTAAGGTCTGGGGTGAGCTGAGTGCAAGGTGTGATGGGGTCTATCAGAGCAGAGATGGATTTCCAACCCATGAGAGACAGGGAAAGGGAGTGATGCCTGAGATGGCCACCTAAAAACAAGATAAGAATAAGGGAACAAAGGTAGGTATTTATTTGAAGGGCCTTCAAATGTACACCCTGGGCAGTCAAAAATGCTACACCCACGATGGATCCTGGGTCACAAGTTCTTCCCACTTTTATAAGTTTGATCCATTTGCATATCAGGATCAATTCTCTGATTACAACCCCAGTTAATGATGTAACTACCCCAAGTTTGCCCTCCTCTTTAGAGGCCTTAGTTTACGTATTTTGGGGCCTGGGACAATCTAGGTGTCCTTGGAGAGCTAACCTAGAGTGGCTTTTTATGTCTAATTAGCATGAGAGAACAGCAGCTAACAGGCCACAAGAAACTTCAGAGTTACACACTAGGTAGTGCAGGATTTGAAAAATATAAAGGTTAAGACCTAAGGCATCAGGAGCAAGGCACGGCGTGATGTGCCACCATTCCATGCACATGGGGTTTGTTACAGACACCACGCTGGTGCGTTTGCCTACACGCCGGAAGGACAAATAGCCAGTCCTCCAGCTAAGCCACTAATGAGCAGGATTTCTGAATTCAATCAGTGCTGCCACATGCTTCGTGTGTGGCTTTGAGCATCTGACACAATCCAGAGTGTTTTCTGCGATGCAGAGAGTGTGGAGTCAGCAGTGCTGTGGAGTGTCACTGCAGGGGCCGAGGCCGCCCCGGCAGAGCAGGGAGGGCTGGCGGCTGCGAGGGGAATGGGCCAAGCACAGTGCTCACACCCCCGTGCTTCAAATCCCCTGCACTGCAGCCCAGAGCAAGGACCCCATCCAGCCTGTGTGTCAAGTAAAAATAAATAATCCACCCTCCGGACACTGTGACGTCTTGCTCCTCCAGCATCGTGGCTGACAGCCAGGAGAGCTCAGAAATCCCATCAAAGGGGAAAAGGGTCAGAGGCTGGCTGTGATGAACTGAAGCCTTTTCACCAGGAACTGTCTGAGAGCACCTCCTGACCTCCTCTCATTTTTCTCCCCTCCTAGCAAAGCCCTCAGCCCCGAAGCAGCTGGTGGTTTCCATGTCTGCAGCTGAGGAGCTCCTCGTGGCCTGGAGCCCACCGGGAGGGAGAATGCCACCGCACTGCCTGGAGTATGAGGTGCAGGTGGCAGAAGATGTGGGAGAAGCCACGGCTGCCTGGGCGGTAGGGACAGCACCCGGGGTGCCCCAGGGAGGGGAAGGGGCAGTGGGGAGGCACAGGCTGCAGCAGGGTGTGGGTTACCCTGGGCACGGACTGTGCGCAGCCGCGGCCGGTGCTGCCGGTGGAAATCGCTGACCGGCTGCTGCGCTGCACATGTTCCTCCTTAACCTCCTTAACCTCCAGCTGCAGCTTTGCTTTAGCGGTAACAGATCCCAGGAGGAGGCTCCAAGTGAGCATTTCCTCGGACCTGCTGCCTGTTTTCTCAGAAAACTGTCATCGAAGAAATTTAAATGTTGCTGTGGCTTGTTTCCCTGAATAGGGCGGCACAATTGGAACCAAGGAAATTATAATTCTGATTTCCCAGAAGGAGAGGCCGGGGACAGAATACATCTTTTATGCATGGTGCTTTTTCCTTGTGCATTATCCAGGTGCAGTTTGGACGGCAAAAATGAAAAGGGTTAATTAATCATAGGGGACATCTTTTTTTTTAATTGCTGTATTCCACTCATGAATCTCCTTAGGTAATTAAAAGAATGATTCCATAAATTAACAGGCATAAATGGCAACATACATTATGACACCTCCAGAAAGTATTTTCAGTAGACTTGTCTTCATGGTCATGTTATTTACATTAGCTTGTACAAAACTATTATGAAATCATTTAAAACTGCCAAAAGAGAATCCAAAGGTTTGCAGAGCCTGGACAGTGTTTGGGAACATCAGGCCACCCCAGACAGATCCTGGTGATGGCACGTAATTCCTTGATATTTTTTCTTTCTGTTTTGTTTCTCAGTTTGTGTCGACCCAAATGGAAACTGCTTTAACAATTTCCAGAGCGAACCAAAGCCACGTTTCATGTGTTCGTGTCAGGGGGAGAACAAACATTTTTTGTGCTGACCAGGGCTTTTGGAGTGAATGGACACAGGATTGTTTCTCTGGTATGGAACTCAAAGTAAACAGTGTTTCTTCTACATCCTTTACAAAACCTGTTTGGGTGCAAGTGCTGCTGGCTGCCATGGGATCTGCTGGTGTCCAGCACTGGAGGAGGGATGCTGGCTTAGTTACACCTTCAGCCTCCTCCAGCACAGCCATTCCTACAGCTTTGCATCTCCAGTGCACTTAGCAGGCAAGCCCCAAAATATTAATGCTTCTGCAGCAGCAGCTTTCCCTGCTGTGTGGGGACAGCTGGGATGGAGGGTGACTGCTGAGCAAGAGAGGGCACGGGGTACTTGCAGTCTCTCCACAGGGCATCCTGCTGGCTGTCCTGCACCACAGACCAGCTCCTTTGAGCCCTGTAGGCTCTCTTGGGCTGTCGTTGTTTGCACTGGCTCTGCTGCAAGATGCAGAAGGCAGGGGAGAGGCACATAGCAGTGACTGCATCCATGTGCAGGAGATATATCACCCTGAAGGAGGATGTTACCCCACCCAGTAACATATACCTGTAACAAACAAACAAACAAATAAATAAAAACATGTAGGGTAATGTGGACATGATGAGTTTGCATCTGAGCCCAAGCTTTGTAGGAGGTAATACAATCCATTCTAACATCTTTTTACTTCCTGTCATTTATCTTTGCAGTGTCCAGAAAAGAGGACAAGCAGCTATTTATCCTCATTCCAGTCATCCTGAGTTTGTCAATTAGCCTCATAATATTTATGTTGATTGGCCAATGCAAGAAAAGGTAAGCACCAAGGCAGCCTGTCGAAGCCATGTGCTTTTATGTCGGTGTCTGTAAGTATTTATAACTGCAGTTATAACTGAAACATCACATTAAATGTCTAAGGGCCAAACATTAATAGATGCTCTAAGATCAGACACCAAACAATAGTTTATTTTCAGTAAACAGCCTTCCTGAGTGTGTCTGTCTCTGATATGAAATGCCCCTACAGCAACCCATAAACTCACTGCAGAGACTCAAATACAGCTCATAAGAGCTCAGACTGCTTCTGTTAAATGCAGCAGTTACTTGCATGCACAGCAGCATAAATAAAGCTATTATCATGCCCCAAACCACTCAAGAGCAGAGATTTGTCCTAGCTGTGTTAAAGCAGTGCCATTTTAACAGGCTAAATCCTCATTCTCTCGGCACTCTCATCCCAGCTGTTTACATTCATGTCAGTGGTGGCACGAGAGGAAAGCAGATGCAGTAAATGAATTTGTCTGTTTCACTGATGATAATTTCTTCAGGTCTGAGGGGTCATTTGGAGAGAACTGATCCCCCAGCACGGATAACTATTATCTTTTCCTGATGGCCCTATAGCATAAGCAAGAAGGAAGCTTTTCTAATAAGCCTTTTAAGGCATCACTCGTGAGAGAGAACTGGCTCTAGAAATACCTTTGTGTGTATTGAACTGACACCTGTTTGGCAGTTGAATGCATGGAGTCCCAGACACACACTCCTTCATCTTTGCTTTCATCCGCCTTCCAAATGTTTTGGTTCATGAATTTGAACAAAGTGTAGATGCTAGTGAGAAATCTGTGGAAAGCAAACGCTTCCTGCATTGCCACTGGGATGTGGCAGTGTCCGACAGGGATGCTGGAGCGTGTCCTCAGCTCTCTCAGTGTTGGGAATAACAGTCTGTGTCCATTTCAGATCCCCAGCAGGAAAGCCACTGCACGCGGCTGTGGGATGCTGACTGCCTGTGCCTGCTGCACCGCTTGTGTTTGCTGGGCTGCTCGTGGAGCACCATCCCAAGGACAGCCGAGGAGCCCTGAGCTTTCTGCAGCCCGGATGACTCTTCCCTGCCTGCTGCCATTGGCGAAGCCGGCTGTTGCAACCCCACTCCTTAACAGCCCCAGGGAAACCGGAGGGGTTTAAATTGCCTGCAGGAAAACTGGAAGAGGTCTAAACTGACTCTGAAGGAGGTGTTTCTGTTAACAGGACAAGAGAGGAGAAAGGGGCAGTGGAAACTGCCATGAATAAAGATAACACGTTGTTCTATGGGTTTGTTTGGGTTTTTTTGTTTTGTGAGGACTAGAAATCTGTCAGCAGGACACACACTGAAGGGCAGCACCTCCCACTCAATGCTACATGCATGCAAACACCTGCATCCAGCCCCTGTGCCCCACCTTGCTCTCACCAGGTGTTCCCTGTCCCCAAACACTCAGCCTGCTGAAAGCATCTAAATGCTGAAAGGAGCTACCTGAGCTATTTATTTCATCAGCTGATATGCCTTATCTGTTGAAAAGCCCGAGTGGGGGAGGGCCTTGAGAGAAACTTTTGCTATAAAGAGGCAAGACCACAGCTACTGCAAAGGACAGAAGATTCAGAGGAGAAGCGAGAGTTACTCCAGCAAATGTGACATGGGAATTTCTCTAGGAAGTGGGCATTGGCACCAGAATTCAATGAAGCACACCTGATGTTTCTCAACAGCATGTATTCAGCAGATGAAATTGCTGACTGATTTTTAGGAAGCATTCCCTACGATGATGATAGAAAAAAAAAAAATTTAAAATCGTCACTGGATGCATTACCCTTTCCTAAGCCCATTCTGGGCTTTTTTAAGAACTAACCAAGGCAAACACAGAGATTTAGTGTGGTTTCATTTAATCTCAAGAACCCTGAAAATGTATTTCCTTGCAGGAGCATTTATTCAAATGGGGAATTTCTAATGAACAGTGGAAGCTCAGAGAGAAAATCAAGTTTGTGTCAATCAACCATGTAAAGAGCCATACTAATCCAATCAGGAACAAAACATCACAGCAAGTGCTGTCTTACACATCCAACTGCAAAATTATTCAATCACTATCAGCTGCTTCCACTGCTAAATGGGCAACAGCCCAATGTAATTTGGGGAGCAACCAAAGGAGGAAAGAACCAGGAAAAAATGGTCAGTGCACAAACCGAAGCAGAAATGAAGTTTCATGGTTGTTGTAATTCTGCTGAGACACGACCTCTGCCTCTACTGTCTCCTGGGGCTCCTGGCCAGCCACTATGGGATGGCTTTACTTTGAAAAATTTGGATTTTCCGAACTGCCATCAGGCCTCTGACATTCTGCCAGCCTCTTAAACAGTTAAAACATCTACTCAAAACATGTGAGTGCATTGTGAATGTCCCCAAGGGAAAAAGTAGGGCAGGCAGCCAAGCCCAGCCTGTTGTCCTGGGTACATCTGGTGTCATCTCACCTACTTTACCAGGTGGGAATGTTGGGCACAGACATCTGGACTGGGACAAATACTGCAGCAGCCCCAACCTGCTGGATGGGTTTAAACTGGGCTAAAGCCTCTAGTCTATTTTTACCCCCAAAAAAAGTAAGGGAGGAAGAATTAAAGTGCATGGGTGCAAGTAAGAGATAGCAAAGGAAGGGCTGTTGTACCTCCACAGCTAGAACTCATCCCAAAAAAGATCAGAGCTATTTCAGTAACCACAAAATATAAAACTTAGGCTGAAGCCTGCTTAGAAACCTGCCTAGTAACAGAGTGATAAATTAAGTGCATCTACTTATGGTATCTCTATGCCGCAGCTTTACAGGAGCATTTAGGTAAGACAAGCTGGGCTTGGCCCCAGGGCAGGGCTCCCTGCTCCCCAAAGTCAGCCCTACAGAGGGTCCTCACTGCAGCAGCACCAACACCTCCCACCTGCTTTCTCACAGCATCACATCTGCAGCATTTGCAAAATTTAGCCCTAACAGTTGGCCACTCACCTCCCTAACACCCTGAACCTCACTAGAATTTCAGTAGTGGTTTTTTTTTCCTCGTGCTTGTAGAATTACACTTATGTATTTCTTTCACAGTGTTTTAATTCATTTGCTGTAGTCCACAATTAATACTTCTAGTAAAGCACTTTTAAAATCCCTCCTTTGGCATGCTCTGCTCTTATTGTTCCCAGCTGATGTCTGGGTTCTGCGTGTTTTTACCAGCTAAGCTCCACATGTTTAGAGAGACATGTCTTTGTCTTAGCATACCCATGAGTTTAGAGTCTTCTTTCTGTCTTTGACTGATAAAGTCTTGGAGCCATTTGCTGAAGAATAAACCCAACTTTTCCTACACAGCTTTTCTGTCTCTAGAGAATATCAATACTTCTCTTGTCACACATACCAAAGCACGATCCTGTGCATGCTGCAGGGAAATGCAAAATCCATTTAGTCTGTCATGTTCTAACTGGTTTTGGGAAGCAGCAAAACAGGGAAGATGAATGCCAAGGTCTCTGAACTCAAAAATCACCCTTCTTCTCTCACTGAGGTATATTTTCAAGCTGCCAGCAAGAGAATAATTTGAAAATCAGTTTACATTCCGTTTCCTCCTATCCATCCTCATATTTTTTAATTTTTCTGACTGGTCTCTCAATACAAGTGTTTCAACCACCATAACTTGCCAATGGCTGCAAGACATAAAGCAAGGCTGGCATCTTGCACAAGAACGTAGGAATTTCCACCTGAACACGAGGAGGAACTTGTTTGTTCCCTCTGTGAGGGAGACAAAGCACTGGAACAGGCTGCCCAGAGAGGTTGTGGAGACATTCAAAAGCTGTCTGGACACAATCCTGACTAAAGCACACTTGGGGATCCTGCTGGAGATGGGGTTGAACAAGATGAGCTCCAGTGTTCCCTTCCAGACTTACCCATTCTGTGATCTCTCAGGAGCTCTTTACTCCTCTTGCGCTTGAGGAAATGGAAAGGTGGCTGTTGTATCTCACCGGCTGAGGCATCCATGCTGAAATTTTCCATCTTGTACAGGAGCTACAAATTCCATGGCCACTGGGTGTCAGCATCTGTGCTTGGATGCAGAGGACGTGGAAAGCAGGTGCAGCATCGGTGCGGCCAGAATTTGGTATTTAGTGCATGAAAATTAAATAGGGGGGATAATGGCTCTGTCACCGTCAGAAAGAGGAGTCTTGTGCTTTCTTTCCTGCTAAGCAGAGAGGTGTCACCCCTTTGCTCCATCATTCAGCTCTGGTGTGACTGAGGGGTGGCATTTCCTTGTGCCTCGTGGCATCGTGCCCATGGCCCAGTGCTGCTACGCTGACCAGATCTGCATCTCCCAGGGTACGTGCCAGCCAAAACCAGCCCTTGCTGCCGCCCTCCCCCATGCTCATACCACTGAGCACCCTCAGAAATGTCCCAGCAGCCCAAACTGAAGGCTTGGCTGTGCCCTGCCGTGTGTCCCTGCCTCACTCTGGCACCAGCTCCTGCACCCCTGGGCCACCAAGGATCTCAGCACCCATCCCTGAGCCCCTGCAGCTCCAGGGAGTGCCTAGATCTTGGAAGGACAACACAGCCCTTCTGGCTGCAGCTTCTAGATGTCAAGGCTTTGGGACTGCAGTAGCTAATGATATAATCTACAATCTAAAGAGCTTTACAGGCCATGGCAAGTTTGCAGCTCACTGCCTTGTGTGGCATTTGTACATTTGAGAGCATTGTCAATCTCTTTACTTCTATGTAGGAGCTACATTTTCTCAGGAGGGTCTCTGGTTTTCACAGCTTCAAGGCAAACAAATACAGCTGATGCATGTGCTTAACAGAACAATTTGAGGCAACATATTGTGGCTGAGCCATCTGAACAGCTGAAATTGCTCTGCAAACTGTCTGTGTCAAGATACTCTTCCCAGAGTACAGAGAGATAAAACAACCAGCTGAAAAATGACAGACACTACAAGGCTTAGCCCAAAATCGGGGATGCATGTCCCTGCCATCCTGGGCTGCTTGCCTCCTGTGTGGATCTGCATCCAGACACAACACGGGACTGCTACATTCAGGAAATAAAATGCCACTTCAGCAAGTCTTACACCATGAAACACATGAAAAAAAAAAAAGAAACCAATTAAAAAATATTAAACATGTCTTTGATATTTCCTTTCTTGATGGGTCTGCCCAGGAAACAATCTCAGTGTTTAAGTGGGTCTCACTGCAGGGAGAGCTCAGTGTGGGTGCTTCCTTAAGCTGAGAGGCTGGATGAGCATGGTGGCAGCGCTGCTGTGGCCCCCAGTGGTGCCTGCACTCATCTCTGACAGCAAGGACAGCCTGCACAGCACCTCTGACTTCTCTGAGATGCCAAATGAGGTTGCACTGCCTTGCCTTTGATGGAAAGTGTGAAAGATTCCTGCAGCTGCAGTGAGGGGATTTGAGCCATGGCCATCAGTGATCATCCACAAACAATGGTTTTTGTTTCTTTGCCTGGGAAGCTGTGAATGGAGGTGACAAAGGCATGTCACACCTTTGGTGTTCTTGGATGTCCCACCTCACCAAAGCAGCAGCGACTTGCAGGAGTTATTTTCATTTGGGAAAAAAAAAAAGTACTTAAAATCAGGGGTTTTTACAAACCAGGGAACACCTTCCTTTAATGTTGTCTACACATCTTTGTTATTTAAAAACAAAGGAAGGGTGGCAGAATACTCTTCACTGGAATTCATGCGGTAGTGGAGAAAATATGCGTAGTAAACAAACATGCAGAGCCTGACCTTCCTAGGGATTACAGCCTCTCTCCAAGGCTGCTCTTGGCCATGTCACCCTCCCCAAGCACCCTCCCTGCATGGCCATGGCACACAAGTAACAGCAGATGCCCACGGTGTGTTAAACCACCCAGAGCAACAGCTGTCCTGCAGGAGACACAAACATCAGCAGCACATGCAGATGTGAAGCTGCTCTAAATTTTAACAAATGCAACCAGGCAGTGGCCTAACATGTAGGTGAGTGTGACATGAAATGGCTACAGAAAATTTACACAGGAGAAGGAAACAGAGACAGCAGACACAGGATCCCATCCTGTCTCTAGGTATCCAAACATCCTTTGCACCCTCACAGGGTCTGACTGCGAAGCCAGGGCTGCCCAGGGAGCCTGAGAGAGTCATTGTGCCACCAAGAGGTCCCACCTGAGGCATGAAGCCCAGAAGAGAACAGTCCTTGCCTTTTATCTGATGATGTTCCAGCTCTCAACTGTTGAGATGGAAATACGCCCCAACCTTTGGGACTTTCAAATTGATCTTGGCTGGCAGCTGCCCAGAAGTTTGTGCCTCTGATGCCAATTCATTTAGAAACATTGACACTGAGAAAACAATAACCTTGTTGCCTGCCAGGTTCAGCAAAGTTCACTTTTAACAACACAGAGCTTAAAAGGCCAACAGCACAATTTACTTTACTGAAGCAAGAGCCTAAAGTTCCTGGCTACAGCAACAAAGAAAAGCATTTAAAAAGTCAGGCAGTGCAAGCACAAAGCAGGCTCAGCCCTGAGAGCTTCTCACCAGTTTTTGCTCGACCACACCGGCTGAAGGCAGCCCAGGAGGATATTACCTCAGTGTTGTGGCTCTCCTGAGCAGACTGAGACTATCTCCAGTAACACCCAATGTCCACGAAAATGCTGTTGCATAAACAAAGCACACTTACGTGACTGCGTGCAGCTTGGGCTAGCCAAGCTGGTTGATTCTGGATGCTTCTGAGAATGCAAGTGAATTATTGCTTCACACAGTTTGGGGCTGGCTCAGGGCTGAGAACACGCGGCCTTCGCAATGCCTTGACTTCCTCTCGTCCTGCGTGTGGGAGATGCACTGACTTGGCAAGGCCTCGCCTGCCTTCCTCCAAAATTGTGGCATTTTTCACGGCTTTGCTACGTCTTGGAAGGACCATAGCCCAAAAATAGAGTTCTCTCTTCAGGATGTTTGTTCCTCCCACACTTTGGGACGTGTCCCTGGGGAGGTGCTGCTGTGCAGATGGCTGGCTTGGTGCCTGAGCTCTGCCAGACCAGAGGATGAGGACAAGTGGGCTGACTTGGGCCCTCCTGCCGTACCTATGGAATAAATTCCTGTGGGAATGCAAGAGCTGAGCCCTCAATAAGCACTTCCGTTGCTGGTACTGCTGCCTCACCTGGAAGTGCAGTCCCAGACCTGGAATACCCCACTTGTTACAAACCTGCTTCTAATTCTTAATTTATTTCTGCCCATTTTGTATATCAGTGCCTTTCTCTGGCTTAAATAGCTCCTCTCTCTCCTTAGTCAGAACAAGCACTCCCTGATATCCTCATGGAGAGCTTTTTTTGCCCATCTTTGGCTGCTAGGAGGAAAAAGCCAAGGTTTCGGCTCTTTTCTCATAAAAGGCCCTGCCTGGCCTTGTGTCCCCACACTGTGCCTATCACCAGGGCTGCTGCTCAGGCCCAACACACAGTTCCACCTATTCTTTAAAGCAAAAGTGTCATCTAAATACAGACCAACAGGGAATCACATTCATTTACCCTCAAGGGGTGAAGGTCTGGCAAAGGAAAGCCCCCACTGCTGACCGTGGTCTGCTGCAGCACCTGCTGTGTTGCACGGAGTCAGTAACTCATCCCTGCACTTTGTTAAATGCCATCCCTGGTACAGGATGCAGGCAGCTTTGTCTTCAGTACACCTAGAGAAGGTACAAGAGAGAACAAATGCTCACTTGAGGGTTATCCCACCCGTGCTCCAGCCTTGTGGCTGTGCTGCAAAAAGGAGAGGGGGTGAGTACTTAGCTGAGGGGGCCAGACCTTGCCATGGCTTCACTGGTGAGTCGCTGCAGCCTGTGGATCTTCTCTGGACACATTCTGGGACATGAACTACTGGTGCCTGTAGGGAAGGAACCCCCAACACAGCTGAGATCTCTGCTGGGCATTTGCACTTACCTGTTGCTTTGAGCAGTGTCATGATCTTTGGGAAGTGTGGGCTCCACAGGAGAGGCACTGAAGTCTTCCTCCCCAGAACATCAAAGGAGAGCTGTTCTAGCCATCAGTCAGGGAAAAGGACCCTGATTAAAATCTTCAGTGTCTTTGATGAGCATCCATCACTGGCACCCACCTGTCCTTCTGCAGGAGGAGACACCAACACCAGCAGCACACACAGACGTAAAACTGCTCTCAGTTTTAACAAATGCAACCAGGCAGTGGACTAACAGGCACTCGTTTACAGATTTTTTTTTTAGTACATCAGAAATTTAAATCACTCAAAGTACCACAATTAGATCCTATTAAAAATATACACGGGATAATTTGGCTGTATTTTAATTAAACATTAATTTATCCAATTTATGCAGTTCAAGCACAGGAAAATTCAGAGCAGTGGATTTAACATGCCCCTGTGTGGTGCTGCATGATTCATTTTTCAAGTCACCTAAGTGCTGGTGCCCACTAGAGTCACAAAGCAGCCACCATTGTCCCAGGAAACTGCTGGGGAAATTGCATTTTTCTGCTAAGAGATCCTTTGGTTTTGGGGGAAGCAGAACACAAGATAACATTCATGAGAGATGTAATACGGAAGAACAATTGCTCCAGAGTCTCAATCTTCCACAATAATTTGTCACCCACTGCCTGCTGTGAGCAGTCTGTATAATTCTCTTGTTGTCACCACCCCAGAGCAACCAGAGTTATTTGGCCTGTGTCACCACTAGACACTTACCCACTTGCCAGGCCCCTCCACAGATCCTTGGAGCTGTGGCCCAGGAGGACGGGCTCGTGCAACCTTTCTGTGTTTGCAGTGCTCAGCAGAGGGTGGAGCGAATCCCACTGGGCAGCGCGCCGGGACACGCTGTGCTGGGCCCTAAAACAAGCACCCTCTTGGAGGGACCATGTGGGAGATCTGCCCAGAGCAGAAACCCTGCTGCTGCTGCACTCCCTCCACATGTACCCACACACCCTCCTGCTGTCAGCAAAAGCTGGGATTTAGGACAGTCTTCAGCAAAATTTTTCGGTGTGTAGCTCATGCACTTGACTGTGTGTTAAAGATGTTCTGGTGTGGTCCTTTAATCAGCAAGTGTGCCTTGTTGCATTGGTTGTCTGCCTTGTATAGATCCAAAATCCCTCACCTGAAGCCTCCCCATCCCCATGTTGTTGTGGGATTGCAGCACCCCTGCACATCTGAGAGGGAAGGGCACATCACAGGGAAGTATCCATCACAGGGACAGCTTCAGAGCACAGGTTTCAGTGTGTGCAAAAGCAAAGCACAGACTTACAGAAAAACGAGAGAGAGACAGAACAGAAAATAACAACTTCACAGTTAAAAATGAAAAAACAAAAGCTTTTTTTTTTTTATGCATGCACCCCCACAAACTACATTATGACTGGAACAGCCCCCATCTCACAGTGACACCGGCAGTTACATTTGATCTCCCCGTCACAGGTTTCCTCCCCAGCTTTTCAGATACTCCCATTTTATCAAGAGAAGACTAAAGTGTGATGACATCTCCTGTGGCTCTCTGGGGTCTCTGGGGTGTGTGTGTTCATGTGCACAGAAGTGTGCATGCATCTATCTCTGTCCTTCTGCTTCACCTGCACGAGGCTTGGTGGTCTTTGTGTGCCTTTTCCTAGGAAAAAGCTTCTGATGCCTTTTCCGCCCCCGAAATGGAGACAAAGCCAAGTGCAGTTCTTGGCATGTAGCTATCCTAATGATACTGTGGCACAGAGAGGAAAGCCATCCAAGAGACATCTGCTCCTTTGTCACATGACGGGCTCTGCTTTTGGAATGCACTATTTGCCTGCCACAGTATCAGACACCCTTTGGTAGCTCGAAGTTAAACGTTATTTCTGAAGGGCTGCTTGTGGTTTGCTTTTCTTCCTTAAAAGATGTTTCTTCTTTGGAATTTGGGTCTCCATATCCAGGGCCTTCATGGTTCCAGCACCTTGGATGCTGACTGGGAAGAGCACAGGGCACACTCCCCACCAGTGATGAAACTCTTCACAGGGCTCTCTAGAGGAAAGGCTCTAAGGATTGACATGAGTGTCTCTGTAGGGAAAACAGCAAGACCCACACTGTTCATGGTGACTACTCACACATCACCTAACATTTACATCTTGAAATTATCACTCAGATAAAAACTATTGCAGACTCACAGTTGTTCAGACAATAAAGAGCCGTGCTGAGGTGGGATTCCTTGAGACTCCTCAGCATTGTCTCTCAACCCTGTCACCTCCCAAATGCTACAGCCTCTGGGTATCTGCTCTTATCTTCAGCAAGCACAGGGAGGAGCTGGCCTTCTCCTCAAAGCAGAGTCTGTGAGGCATGCACGGGTCCCCAAAGCCACCATGGCTGATCTCATGGATGCTACACCCCAGACCTGGCTGTGTGGGGCAACATGGAACCGATGTAGATGAGCCAGCTCAGGTCTGGAAACCAGGCTGCCCAGCCATGAGGGTTTGTGCCTGCACACCGTGGCCAACCTTGCTTCTGACCTCAGGCAGGGAAGACTGCAAGCCCCTACAGCTCAGGAAAACACCAGTTCTGACCTGGGCTGCCCCCAGGAGCAGATTGCCCAGTGCAAGTCAAAGGGGGTGGTCTGTTTGCTGCGTGTACTGTCCCATGAGCCTGCCTGTGCGGCTCCATCTGGTTTGGGAAACAAAGCAGGCAACACATCTCAGCCTCCAGCCATTTCCAAGGAATTATCTTCATTTCAAAGAAATGAAAATAATTTCTTGGAAATGTCATTTGGACATCTTCAGTCCAAATCAAAACAAAACATTACCAACAGACACTACTTGTAAGACAAAACCATACCTGAGCTGAGATTTGAGGACTCACACAAAGCTTCCAGCAGGTGTTCCCACAAGGCAGCCCCAGGCAGGGCTTCTGGAGGCACCACCGTGGTTGATGGCTACATCTCAGGAGAAGCAAAGGAGCTGTGGGGATAACTTGACTTTGGTTAAGTTTCAGAGAACTAAATCTATTCTTCAAATTCACATAGTTTCAAAATTGTAAATTTTCACAGTTATTCCTGGAGGGAGCAATTTGAAGAGGGAGAATAGTCTATCACTGCTTTCACATTTAACAAGTTTTGGGGTTGGGAGTGTTGGGACATCTGCTGACACAAATTCCTGTGATTCAGCAGCTGTGGGCAGTCCTTCAAGTATACGTCCTTATCCTCGTTTTTTGTTGCTGATTTGGTTTTTCAGTCAGGACATATTTTAACTGGGGACAGATGAAAGAAAGAGAGGGCGTGTTCACTTATTTATTTTCTCATAGACCATGGGAAAAAAAAAAAAGAAGAATGATTAAACCAACAAACTTTCTTTAATAAATTAATAGCAGCATCACAAAACCCTGATGTGAATGACCCAAAGAAAGTTGGGTACGTGACAGTACTTAACCATTCACAGAAATGTTCTCCCCCACTGGCTGGGAGGAACGCAGGCGCTGTAAGGCAGTCCCCTTGGCTCTTCATCCAAACAAGAGATGGACATCAGAACGGGTCCAGCTGAGGTTGACATATTTACAGTTCTGGCGCTGAATTTTTTTAAAAACACTTATAAAAATTCTGAAAATTCTCTGTTCAATTCTCATTATTTACATCCAAATATAGCAGGTTCCCTTTTTGCCCATGCAACAGAACCGGCAAGGGTCAGACATGAAGGCTCCTATGCGAAGACAATGCCTGTGTGTAAACTTACACTGAGCTCGAGGATGCTGTGGAAAATGAGCTATTCACACAACTGACACATGTCCTAGAAGCTACTGTAATTCAACTTATTGCTAAATGCTTTCAAAGTCTGGTTCTTATATATATATATGTGTATATATATAAGTACAAACCCACATGTATATATACATACACACATATACATGCTTGGAAGAGATGTGCTATAAATGCACCCAAAGGGGGAAAAAAAGAATTTAAAATGCACTGTGATTTTTCTAATTTTTCTGTACTGTTTGAGATAATAAAATCTGACTCAGGGTAACGGGCTTGCACTGAAGGTGGAAGTTTGTGTCTCTGGCCAGTTGTTTTCCTACTGATTACCTGACCTTTTTGAAGAGGCAAATGGATTCCCAAGCATTCAAGCCCAAGGTGGTATCTGAAGGCTCTGCTGCCTTCTGCAAGCAGTAAGCTGCACTCTGCACTGGGATGTCTCATCTGCCTGCAGGTAAGTACTATGGATTTATCCCAGGAGGGGATGAGGGGGAAAAGAAGATCATCAACTTCAGTGCAACAGTCTGGGATCAACCCAGCAGCAGATACAACCCATGTGCTGTGTTTTTGTAGTGGCCTCAGCAAGGTTGTTGCTGCACACAGCAGTGCAACAGCACAACGTCACCTAAAGTGCTGGCAGAATTTTCCAGTTCTTCTACGAGTTAATTTTAATGCAATGAACACAGCAAGCTTAGAGTACAAGCAATTCATGTAAATAAAATGCGATTTATCCATGCCTAGTGTAAGCTTCTCTGTTCTGACAATTATCTTAGCCAGAGGCTGTCAGTGATACTAAATGCATCCATGTTAGATGGGCACTGCAGCATCTGTGTAGTAGTTAATGAAGATATAAAAACCTTATGGGTGATATCTGGTATTAGACAATGCTCCACATAAGGAAATCTGTGTGAGAGGCATCGCCCCAGAGGCCCAGTGCCAGAAAGACACAGTGCCTCGGAGGGTTTGTGTACACAGGAATGCAGAGGAAAATTAATTCAAATTATACATGGTGTGTATTAAAAGCAGATTACTTAAACTGCATTCAATCCCAATGTGGATGCTTTCATTAAAGATGTAAGTAGTGTTAATATGATATACTATAATTTACTTTGGGAGTAAAATGGAATCAATCAAATTCAAAAGTTACTCCAGATTAACATTCCTTGTAGACTAGCTCCAGGTCTGCTTCCTTCCTGCCCCTGGTCACCGTTTGCTTTAGAGCCATGTCACCAGCAAATGATTCCAATCATGTGCTCTGTTCAGCTCTGCCACCTCCTCCTGAGACAGGAGCAGGGACCCTCGTTTATGCCTCTCTCCAGCATTCCCCAGGGAGGCACATCCTGCTCCTCACAGTTTGACCCTGGCCAGCACCACACGGAGAACCTTCTGCTCTACGCCCAAAGCTGTGTTCTATCACCAGCACTGTGCTGAAAAATAAAAGCGAGTGCTAAACCAGCTAATGAATAACTAGATGTGAGGAGCAAGAAGAGAAGAGATTTGGGCTCTTCCAAAGCCAGAGTGCTCTTCTTCAGGTAAGCCAAAGCCCCTGTTCCTCCAGCAATCTATGAGGGCACTGCTGGCCACACTGAGCACAGCCTGCTCCATCCCAGAGCTGATGGTTATCTGCAAGACTAAAAGGGAGCTTTTAATCAATCTCAGGCTTTCCATTTATTGAATGTTTGAAATAGATAACTGGGGATCACTCCGTTTCTCACAGTTCTTCTCCAAGTCTGAAAGCGACCCCAGCCAGGACTGCAAAACCACACCAGAACTGCATTCCCTACCTTCCTTAGGGGAGCCAGAGCCTCCTGAGGAACAGAAAGAAAACAGCAGGATTGGAGAGGGAGCCAGAGTCTAACAAAGGTCCCTTGAAGTGCAAGACTGACCCAGTATGGCAGAAGCCACTATGCATAACAGGACATGTCTGGCCAGGTGCCTGCACAGCCACTACGCTGTTGTGATGTCTCTCTGCCAGGTTTCTGTAAAGTCTTTACACGGCACAAATAGGGGTGAGGATTTAAAGTATATATTTACTGTCAACTTGAAAAAGAAAGTTATACTGACCAAGTCTAATAGCATGTATTTGATATATAACTATTAACGTGCCATTCTGGACTCCAGCAAATTCCACCTGAGATAAATATTCAGCAATTTTGTTCATGCACTGGAAGAAGAATTCAAACATTTTGTCCATGACATATGCAAAGTAACTAATAGTTCTGATCTAGTATTAACAGTAAATATAGAACCTTAAACTTCACTGCAGTATATTAATATATATTATTTTAAGTACTGGACTGGAAAGACAACTCTTTTTTCTCTTTAAAAAAAAAAGAAAGCTTTGTTCAGAATGCAATATTTACATTGTCCTTTGACCGACACTTACATTTTTACACAATATATTTTGGCTACAGATACACCGTAGCAGAGGTCTGTGAGAGTCACTTTTACACACAGCTCACTCTTTCACTTACAACATTACAGCTGTTTATGGAGAGCTCTGAAGTCCCCGGTTGCATCTCAAGGCCCTCCTCAGCCTCATCTAGTTCCATGCTATTGAATTCATTGCCATTTCGATAACTAGTTAAAGTCAGGTCTTTCCCATATAAAGCTGTCGAAGCAACATTCAGACACTGATTCTGCCTCAGGGCTGCTTTTTTACTGGGCTTGTACTGGCAGCGGATGTAATTGGAAAAAGCCCTGCGGTAGGTTTTGTTGAAGAGGGTGTACACCAGGGGATTCACCCCGGAGCACACGTACCCCACCCAAACAAACACATCCAGGAGTTCGCTCAAGAGGTCTTTATCACAGGCTTCCTTGCAAAGGACAGACATGACATTAGTGATGAAAAACGGGCACCACATGATGAGGAACAAAAAGAAGACGATGCCCAGGACCTTGGATGCTCTTCGCTCGTTGTTGATGGACTGCATCGTTCCCTTCCGGAAAAGCACTGCCTCCTTATTTACAGGGGAGTTCAAGTGGGATGCCCCCTCGTGATTGTGAAGCATTGAAATGTTCTCTGTGTTGTTTTCCTTCTTGAGGCAGTTCACGCTGCTCCTCCTCTGCTTGGGCACCTCTCCACACATGAACACCGTGGCCTGTCTCTGCAGCACCTGGACAGTCAGGCAATACGTGATCACCATGATGATGAGAGGGATGAAGAAAGCCATGAAGGATCCAATGAGGACGAAGTTCTCGTCGTTAAGGACGCAGGTCCCGTTTACAAACACCCTGGAGTCATCCTGCAAACCAATGACTGGAATAGGCATAGATATCCCTAGAAAAATGAAACCAAAAAGGAGACTGTTACCTGGACAGACAGGGCTCCAAAGAGGCAGCAGAGATGATGCAGGTCCTGCATGCATTCAGCCCACTGCCTAAAGCTGTTTAGAGGAAAAGATACTGCTTCAAGGTGAAAGGGAAAACATTCAACACTCCTGGGAGCACAGCTCCAGGGTATGACAGCCCCCTCCAGGAACAGCAGCAGTTTTGCTGTGCTCCACAGCTGACTCAGTGAATGCAGCCCAACTCCTATTTTTCTAACATTAACTGGAATTTGTGGGTGTAGAAAAGGCAGTCACCACTCTGCTGTGTTCCAGCTGACCACTCCATACCTGCCAGTTTGGGAGGGTTTTGAAATCGCTGACATAGGGTAGAAAGGAGCAAATTTTAAAGAGAAAAATTTTCAAAAAATGAAAGAATTACAGGTATGAAGATTTAAAAGCATGATTCTTACAGTAATTAAAATAATCCTGATAGAAAAATGGCCACTTTTGCTATGGCATCACAGACACATGGAAGCAAACTTCTGGATCTCGGGGCCCTTGTGGGCAATCTCAGTGCAAACAGACAGCGTTCCCTGCAAGATATCACTCAAATATTTTTCACATGTACTGAGATCCAAACTTCCTCCCTTGATCTGTGAAGCTCAGTCCCACATCAGGACAGACACAAAACCTTCCAAAAGCAACAACACATTTTGGAATACCACAACCTGTGTGTACAGGAGAACACGGAAAACACGTGGTGGGCCAGCTCTAGTTAGAACATCATGGGTTCATCTAGTCCTGTCCCGTGTCTTTGGCAAGTGCTAGAAGTTCAGGGCCACAGACTTCAAAATGGGTACAAAATGGGGCAGCTGTAAGCATTATATCTTAGAAAATTCCAAAGCAAAAATTTGTATCCAGACCTGGTTTTTGAAACAACCTTTGAGAGATTTATCTTTGTGATAAATCTTACAAATCCTTGATCTAATTTCTAACTCCACAATACTCAGTGGCATTCAGTTCCTCAACCTCTCTGTTTGTCATCTGAATAAAGTGTTTCTCGCTCATTTAAATTTGCTGCCTGATAATTTCCTTTGACTCGCCTCTGTTCCTCTACTGTGAAAAACAGTGAATAATCACTATCTGGTCACCTTTTCCACCTTCTTAGTGATTTTATAGACCTGTTATCACCTCTCCTGTCTGACATCTCTTTTGGAGCTGAAGAATGCTACTCTATTCACTCTCTCTCCTCATGCCAAACTCATTCTATGCCTTTGATTATTTTTCTTCATTTCTTTTCAAGTTCCTTTCTGCCCTTTTAAAGAAACGAAAAAACCCTGCACATCCAAGCAGTTAGAAAGCAACAGAATGAATTCTGTGCTCCCCTCTGGGCACCTGGCTGTCATGAAGCACCGCTCCTCAGACACATCTGTGGCTGCCCATGCCCTCCTTAAGCTCTTCCACCCGAGAAATAACCAATACTGAGGCCACTGTTGTGCCTGGATGGCTTTTTTTGGAGTTGCTGTGAACACCACGGGTCATAGAGCTAATCCTGTGGGACTCTGAATTTCTAAACAGGAAAAATAACATGCTAAAGAGATTAACCAGGGCATCTTTCCCACTCCAGCTAAGTGTTTTCCAGGATTCTGGAAAATTCTTCTGCAATTTGTCATTACCAGAAAATTACCATTTGGCAGTAATCAAGTGACGGAATTTCTTCTGAAAATTAATGATTATAAATGTCTTCTGTGATTGTAGCATGTGTTTTCTTAGCTCAAGTACTAGTTCCAGGATTTGTTTTCTTTCCCTCTACATGCCAATGCTCACCAGTTTACCCGTGGCAAGGCAGCTGCCTCCTTTCTGATACGTGACCTGTTATCTTGCTTGTGCCAATTCCCTGCGACTGCAATAACCTTCATCCCATAAATCCATCATTAAAGGCATCATCCTGCCTTGGCTCCGTCAAACCACAGACATTTGGGAAATGGTGGAAGTTAGGCTGAGCACTCTTTACATGAAGAAGAAATCTGAATTAAGTCAATGGCATTACAATGGGATTACATTTGCATGTTTAATTTTATGCTTTAGTGCCCTCTAGAACACCTACCCTTTGAAAAAAACTCCAAAATGAGTGAAAGTTCATTAATGAAACAGTCATCATTTAAGTTGGTGTTATTGCCTTAGCCAAGGGAAATGAGATGAGGTTTCGGGATATCTTCACACATAAACTGACATTTATGTGACACACATAAAGTACATTTGGGAAGAATAACCTAGTTCTGGGATATGATGGATATACAAATCAAGAGCATTGATGGCAGCCTAAAACTCTGCATGAGCATGAGATAGCTCAGCATTAATGACACGGAATGAGGGGGTAACTGCTGTAATGGAGAAGTGTCCCTCACCTCTCACATAACAAAGTGAGATTTCAGACTGAGAATGCACAGAAGAAAGAGAGCACTAAGTCTTTATCTGCACTTTCTTCCAGTCTGGGAAAATCCCATCATTAACAGCAGTAGGAAGAAAGATGCCCTCAGATAAGCTGCCAACACACTTTGATTCAGCTGTCAGCTGGATTCAGCACTGCTGAAGGGGCGGCACTACCCTCATCTCAAATGCCTTCTCTCACCTCACACCTCTCCTCTGAAACTCATTCTTTAATATATGATTTATCACCAATCCACTGCACAATTGAGTCTGAAAGGGAACTAATTCTGTACATACCTTGAGCAACAGGGACTAACTCACAGTGAGAAGGGTGGAAGGTCTCAGACACCTCAGAGAGGCTTCCTTTTGGGGGATTACTGTAAAATTGCTGCTGCCACAATCCCAAGCACACTAACACCTGCTTGCAGACTCAGCTCACAGCTGGCCCTTGTTTCAGCAGGGGTACCTTGATCACCACTAAGCATTCCCAAGGCTCCTGGACACGGATGAACACGGATGCCTGCCTGGCTTGAGTTCTGCTGTTTGAACAAGTACGGAGAAGGCATTCAGCTCCACTTGACTCGAGCACTCCACAGCACTAACTATGAGGTTTTAATTGTCCATAATTTAAGAACTGAGGTCAGCTGGTCAGAGAATACCAGACTCCCTAAAGCAGTGCGAGGAGAGTGAGTGTTAAATCAGGCAAGAGGCTCTGAAGCCGACTGCTATCCACAGCCTTTCGTCAGTGCAGCTCTCTGAGCCCTTGTGTTCAGCATTTTGTGAGTTTCTCCCTGACACACTCCTCATCAACAAACATCAGGCTGACTTAGTGAGCTGAAGTCTCCAGCCTCCGAGGCATTTTCCAGTTGTGTCAAACAACCCTTTCTAACTAAGGTGACAGCGAATTCCCCAAAAGAGGCAGCACCACTCCAAAAACTTGCAAGGTTGAAGTGTTGCAAGCTTATTGCACATCACAGTGCTCTTCAGAGCAAATTTGGTCCTCTTGTTTGAAGTCTGAGCAGTGCCTGGGGCAGCTGGTTTTGCCCCAGCAAGAAGAGACCACCAGTTAGTAAGCCATGAACCAGGTCCCTGCTAGACTCAACACTGGGAGCTCTGGGCACCCTTCTGCCAGGCAGCAGCTTCAGCAGGACATCCCTTCACACCACAGCAGAGAAGGTGAATGTGATTTTTTTTTCTCCTCTACCCTCCTTTGGCTTCTGTTTGACAGAGCAGCAGGAAGTCACACAGAGAGTGATCCTCTGGATTACAAATCCAATTACAAGTGTTGTCCTAACTGCTGCTTGTCAGCTTTAAAGATGTCCTAAAGCCAGTGGAAATGTTCACCAAATGGAGCTGAGGTGATGCTGTGGACACAGAGTAACAGATGCTCTTCACAGATTCTAAATTAATAAAACAAAACCCAAATGACTTCATATACAGATTTACAAAATATTTACTAGAGAAAAAGTTGGCTAAAAAGTCCAAATTGACATTCACAGATATTTAGACTTAAATGAAAAACAATATCGTTTTCGTGTTTAATACCTTGTTTTCTTCAGTGAAAGCCCATGAGACTGACAGAGATTACAGAGATTACTGAATAGCTGTGTCTTTGATGGTTATTTCCACTAAAAAAGGGAGTAATTTCCACTCTTCTACAAGAAGATATTTTCTCCAAGGACAACCACCTAACTCAAGAAAACAGAGGCCTGCATGTGGGTTTACTCTGTCTTTCCATGTGCGGAATTCTCAGGGCTGAATACAAACGGGGTCACATTTTGCTGCACATACATGAGCTTAGGAGGGCCAGGGTCCACCTCTCCTGGTGTCAGCACTGAATTCAAAGTCTGCTGTGTCCATGGCAAGAGCTCTGCTGATGCAGGTGGCTTTGGACCTCGTTGCCACCCTCCTGACATTTACAGACAATTGAAAAGAAAAAAGCAAAGAGAAAGCTGTGTGCCAAACAAGACTGCGGCTGCCACAAAACCAACACTGTAAAAACAAGAACACTGCTGAACACTGCGTGTTCAAATCCATATCTTTAACCTCATATTTAAACAAATACAGGCAAAAATAAATCTCATATTTAAACTAAAACAAATCTGTTTGGTTTCTTAACTGAAATGTCTCACAAAGTGCCTGCGCATTTCTCTAATTCAGACAGTGAGAAGCAAACCCCAACAGCCAGCAGCCTCCTGATTTGCAGTGTGCAAGAAAAGGCACTGGGTTCAGAAACCAAAGCTCTTCAGAAGAAAATTGAAGAATGTTGGCTTCTGCAGTGTACAAAATCACTAAAATTCCATATTGTCCCCATATTTCAGCAGACTAACTGCAGTGCCTTTCATGTACTAATATTGTAACAATGCCCCTTCAGGGCTGGATTAGGTCTAGTTTTATCAACCGTTCCAATAAAATAACTGTGCCAGCCTTGTATTGGTTTAAAGCCAAAGATAAAAGGGGGATGAACTTTGAAGGATCTCCCTGCCCGCAACAAGCACAACTGCAAACAGATGAAAGTCATTACTGACTGTGCCTGAACGAGCTGCTGACCTTTACTGAAACCTTGGGAGAGCACTGAGCAACCTGAGCCCAGATGGAAAACCAGCAAACGACAGTATAAGAGAGAAGAAACAAATTATTTTTCCACCTGCCTTTCTATTTTGCTAAATTACTTCTTTTGGTGTGCATTTGAAGGAGGGTGATGGGGCTCCTGCTCACACCATCGCTGCTACCAGGGCTGGGCTTCCCCATGCAATCAAACAGTGATGGTTGGACTGATGCTGAGTAGCAGAACCTCAGACACAAGGAATCAGCACCTCCCTTGCTCGTGGGAACAGATCTGGTGCGATGGTCAGTCTATTTCTGTGCAAAATTCCTCACAGACTGTCGCCATCTGCTGCTGTCCCAGGCGAAACCTTTCACTGACATCTAATGACAACATCAAACCAACCCAAGCACCCTGAAATCCCAAGGTAGCTTCCTGTCTATGAATTCAGCTTGTTATCAGTTAATATGGTCTTCCTCACCTTGATAACTCTTGCTACTGTGCTAGGGAGATCAACGACCCTCTTGGGAATCATGGTACGAACAATCAAAAAAATGTCTTTAGACAAAATAACTTTGTAGATGGCTCAAATAAGTGGGAAACAGGCAGATGACACCTTAGTGTTTTGCTCTAGGTCATAAAGCAAGCGTTTCTGTCTTTCCCAGGACCAGAAGGCAGGTCTGAGAAGGTTTTATGAGTAGAAGCCAGCTCTACTGCTCCACCAGAGCAAAGTTAATGCCAACTCAGCCCAGCTTGCAATGCTAATGCCACCTCTGCACTCTGGTGAGGCAAACAAAAGTCATCAGGACCACCACCACAACACCTCTGCCTACAGGCCAATCAACGATGACCACCAGGCTCACAAGAGAAGAATTTTAGTCAAATATACCCTGTCAGACATTCAGTGTCAAATACAAAAAGGCAAAATCATATTTAAAATACATTAACACAATTTTCTCCCAAATCTGGAGAGATATTAAGCTCCCTTAGGCTTTACTGGCATGCAACCATTTTTCTCAGCAATATGTTGTTGCTGTCCTTCTACCAAAGCAGGGCTTGTAGTCAGGAATCTGCATATTTTTCCAGGACAGGAGGGTGCCTGTCTAACCTTTGCTTCACCAGTAACAGTTGTCTTAGCACTGCTTCCTCGTCCCCAAGTGATGAGCCACAGAGCCAGCCTGCTTGGTGGGAAAGGTTTGACAAAATCCCAACAGCACATTTTGACCTTGCACGTGCTGTCTTCTTCATTAGCAATGTTTTCACCCTTTTTTTCCATGAAACATGTCCAAAGGCTTGTGTGCTAACCTGAAGCCTGCAAAGAAGTTCCTGGGGTTTTGGTCTTATCCCAAGGCATGATCTCTCAGGAGCAACTACAGCCCAGCACAAAACTAAGGGTGCCAGGAGCAGACACATCTCACCAGCACATGAGCCATGGAAATGCCTTGCTGAGGAAGTCCCTGGTCCCAGAGACACACTGATGGGCAGAAATGCAAACCAGAACCCTAAATGTGCTCTGAAACTGAGACCTGAGGGAGGCTATGAGAGTTATTCCAGGCCTCCTTTTTCTCCATGCACTACCTGCCCTCAGCATATCCCCCTGCCCTGGGAGACCACAATTCCTTTTATATCAGTGGTGCCACTCCAGGCACGTTCCTCAGACTGAGGACTATCCCCAGTGGGAGAGAGGAAGGCTTAGCTGGGACCTGGAGGCTCTTGAAGGACATCATTAGAACAGCTTGCAAGCATAAGGCTGCTCAGCCCCTGTGAGAGACAAACACCCAGGGCAGAAACAAAAAGCTGTTTGATGTAAGTTCACTTAATCTGAGATGAGTGTTTACTGATCCTTGAAGCACACATTTATACTTTTCATACTCTTTCATACTTCTATAAATAGATCTCCTCAAGAAAACAATGAAGTACTATGAAAGTTAAATAGGGATTTAAATTTCGTTTTCAAACCTGAATGGTTTATTGTGTACACAAACCTCAGGTACCTACCTGCAATCAAAATCATAATATCATTAGTGAGTCAGAGAAAGAATGAAAATGTTTTCAAACACACACACACACACAATTTGTGGAATCTGCCTATGGCACTGATACATAGCAAAATTTAAAGGATGGCCTTATCTCAGTCACTTATGAACTAAATTGAATTTACACTGCTTCTGAGGATGTAAAACTGTGAGCTGGAAAATTGGTAGCATGTGTAATTTCAGCACTCTATAGCAAATGACCAAACCTTGAACATTCTGGGAAGCAGAGGAAAAGCCCTTCCAGGCACATATTTGGGTCACGAGGAATTTCAGAATGAAAATGTTTCAGTTATTTTCATATCAGAAGCGATGTGTGTGTACCTCCACATCAATGAAGTGCTTTCATTCCGATTTTCAAAGGCATATTTTGTTTAGTTTAATATTACCCTTTCTCCTGTATGACAAAGTGTGCACCCAGGGTTTGACTAGTTCCTCATCACTGCTGCTGAGCACTGCATGGGGACCTCCACTTGTTGCCAGAGTGGCCCAAGACCACCTTCCTCAGAGCAGGGAGTCTGGTGAGATGGTCAAGTCCACATGTTGGTTGTAAAAACTTTGAAACTACACAAAATCTGAAATCTTGAAACAACACCAAGATTCTGCCAGCAGGCTCACACCTAAAATTGATTTTCATTTTCAATTTTGAGGATATTTCTGTTGCCTGCATTTTTATTTCCAGCTTCAGCACAGTTCTATCTATGAAAAAACTCATTTTTACATGCCCAGCCCTTCACAGCAGCCACTTCTTCTCCAACTGAAGACAAAAGTCTTGCTCAAGTTACGTTTGCTGAAGCACAGGACAAGTGGCTGTGATGTACTTTAATCTGGAACAAAGAGGACTTTGGAAAAGACCCATTCACAAAGAAACTGCTGAGAGACAGGAGGACTCTGTTATGTTCCCCTGCTTTAAAACCTAATCATATGTTTAGGCATGTGCAACTTGACAAATTTGTAGCTCAATGAGCTCTTTTCTATTTTGCTGTCGGCATTAACATTTCAGAAAAAAATTGTATGCAAAAGCTACTGAATTAAGATAAATTACATGCTTTTTACTTCTTATTTTGAACTCTGATTCAGAAACTGAACTCAGGATTCTTTGCATGGAATGCATTTAAAAGTCTCTTCATCTGAAGCAGGATTTAGGAGGTGCAAACTGACCAGCCTGCGCTTAAGTGCTGCTTTGAATTTGATGCTTAATCACAAACAGAAATGCACAAATTCTTTCGTGATACTGAACACCGAAATGAGGATGGATTCACTTAACCTATTTCATCCTCTTGAAATTAGCAGAGGATTTCACCAGGCCTTTCCAACTGGCAGGTAGTTAAGAGCCAGAGAACAGCAACAATACACTTTGAGTGAGTTCTCTTTCATTCTGTGCTTGGTTTATTCCTATGTCTGCCACATTCCTAAATTAATTTATGAACTACAAATACTTATGCTAAAATAAGCTAGATACAAACCACGACAGCTTTTCTTTCTCCATTTAACGCAACCTTCTGGAGGAAGCCCAAGTAAATGGGTAAGCCCTATCACATGCACTGGGGAGCGTGGACATCCAACAGCATTTCAGTGCCCTGAACAAACTCTATGGGGAGTATTGATTCTGCCTGTACATTCAAAAAAAAGGGATGCAAACAAAGACTCTCCTGGGCCAGCTGTATCTGCATCAGAGAGAATGAACAGAACACAAACAAAGCCCAGACGTGCTGTACACCCTCCCAGCTGGGATCCCGACACAGGAGGGCACACAGGTACAGCTGCACCACGTGTCCCTTCCAGCCTGGGGAGGGAAGTGCTGCCCAGGGCAGACCCCCAAAGCTCTGTGCACTGCACACATCCCACAGAGCAACTGCTCACAGCTTCTTCCTAAAGGCTTTGGGATGCTGGGGAACAGCTGCAACATCCATTGCCTGATGGAGGGCTGACAAACCATGTGCCTTGTGCAAAATGAAAGTGCTGTTCTATCTCCTTTCCAAGCTATGTCTTTTAAGCCTCATTATTTCACCTGTTTCATGTCCTGTCATAAACACAGGGTGGTCAAACATCTCCTGAGAAAGCTGGGTAGGGGTGAGGTGTTTGCACTGCCCAGCAGCACAGAGTCACCTCGCCTGTTCTGGCTCAGGTGCCTTTGTCCTTGGGGCACAGCAGAGGTCACAATGTGCCCATTTTCCATCGTCACGAGCCCAATCCCCACCAAATAGCTCCATGAAGAGACAGGCCTGTGTCCTAACATCTGTTTGGTCAGGCACCAGAATTTCTTACCAGTCTGCTAATCAGTGAACCCTGCATGAAGAACTTACTTTATCCCCTGGACCCAGAGTCCAAGCCACAGCTTGATCCTCAAGGCACTAGTGCAGGCAGCCACCTTCAGCACTAGCCAAAATTTCTAAGGATTTGTCTGCAACATCTAAGGCAGCACAGGCAGAAATCTGCAAGTTACCTCCAAAAATGGAAGCAGAACCGTCTTATTGCCCAAGTTTTGCAATGTGATTTTTACATCTCTGCTGGGGGGTGTCTATCGGTTTCTCCCTCTGCTTTACAGTGCAACGTGGAGCACAATTTCTGTGCTGGTTCTGAGGTGTCCGTGCAAATGGAGCCCACGTGGACTTGCTCTCGTGTGACTGCTTATGTACTGAATTCAGCAGCTCTCTTTCCCATGCCAAATAGAGAGCACAGAGAATTTAAAATAATAATAAAAATAATAATAATTTTTAAAAATCTTAAATTAATTGATTAAACACAATACAGTTTCACTGTGGATTGTATTACCTCGGGGATATGTAGCAGGCCCATGACACATGAAAAAAAAAATGTTTCTAGTAGATATTCTGGTTATATTTTTTAGGTGAGAAGGTATATTTCCCTTATTTTTTTTTATAGGCCTTTTTCCAAGGCAAGTTTTTTCGCAATCGTTTCCTGTAGCACCCAGACATCCAGAATCATATTCCACTTCTAAAGCAGGCAAAAACTCAAGAGAAATTCAAATACCTGGAACATGCTTTTCCTTGCAGTAGAGCACTGAAAGCAAAAACTTCTTCATAAAATAAAAATTAGATGTTAAATCTCTGTAAGACTGCATTTTAATCAAGCATGAAAGGCAATACAGCAGATGGAAGTGGTCACACAATTCTGACCTTGCCTCAAATGTCTCTTTTCTAAAGCACATTGAAAGAGTTCCACAAAAAAAAAAAAAAAAAGTTTTTCTTCACATAATCCTCAGCATTACAGTCATCTTGTACAGTCAGCTTTCTTCCTTATTTTACCGCTGCTTTATTTATTGTGTTCCATCAAAGCAATACAAATGTGCCTTCTGTTATGCCTACTCCTCATTTACTAACACCTCAACCCTGCTAGCTCAGTACTAGCAGCAATCCAGCTGTGGCAGAGAGCAGTACAGGCTGTAAGGCCCGTGCAG
The DNA here is from genome assembly GCA_013398055.1 of Ifrita kowaldi. Classification (NCBI taxonomy): domain Eukaryota; kingdom Metazoa; phylum Chordata; class Aves; order Passeriformes; family Cinclosomatidae; genus Ifrita; species Ifrita kowaldi. The sequence continues at coordinate 93,914 of VZRS01013593.1, forward strand.
GAGCAGTAAATACCTCGCTGACAGCCTGCCTTCAACTCTGTGTTGCTCCACTTAAACCATTACCAGGATCTGAGAGGGTTTAACTGCACCCACCCACCGCAGCGCAGCCGTGTGCTTTGTGCTGGCCGGGTTCTCCCACCCGAGCCTGTGCTAGTGCTGTTTCCTGCTCTGTTTACACAGCAGTTTCAGGGCACCATTTGTCTGTGCTGTTGCTGTTATCGGAGTATTGATACGGACACAGCAGCAGTGCTTCAGCGTGGGGAGCGTGGTGGTGCTCTGAAAAATGACTGCTCACTCTGGTCCCCGACCAGCTGCAAGGAAAGGCTTCCATTTCCCGGTAATCAGTTATTCCATTCAGACATGCAGGCCAGGTAAATTAATTTGAGTATCCTCTTGGAAAAAAAAAAAACCGCCAAACCCTAAATGAAAATTGGAGTAACACTATTATTCATTCAGACACAGTCAAGAGCGTGAGCCACGTTGCTTACCTATGGATATGGTCCAAACTGCAGCAATTTTCATAATGGCCTTGGTGCGGGAATTGAAGCGGCTGTGCTCAATGGGATTGCGAATTGCTACGTACCGATCAAGAGAGATGGCACAGAGGTGCATAATAGATGCAGTTGAAAAGAGCACATCTAGGGAAATCCATATAGGGCACAACTGTTTAGGCAAAGGCCAAGCATAATCTGAAACATAGAGAGAAAAGAAATGAAAGGAAAAAAAGGAAAGGAAATAATTTGGGAAGCTAGGCCATCATTTCTGAGAAACCATTGGGATATTTTAGCTCTGTGACACCAGTAAGGGGCATGTGCATGAGGAGTGGACAAGAAACCTCTCATGGGACTCCTCTGCAGGCAGTTCCTGGCTTTGGATGCTCCATAAACCCATAGCCAGTTACTACACATCTGGTTTCTGTGACCAGTGGCTAAAGGGCAGTGACCATTTTAGCTCTGTTCCCCACCCTTAACCTTTCTTCCATATCTTTACAAAATCAAATATTACATTCCTTTATAACTTGCTCATCACATTGTTTCCACGGATTGCAAAGCACTTTGTGGCATTAACTTAAGTCAGATCCTTTCTAAAACTCCCTCGATATGTCTGTCTCGGTTTCTGTCTGCTGAGGAGAAAGGTAGCAGACAGCTTTTCTGCACAGTCTAACACATAGCTAAATGACACTACTTCACTTTTCTACCCAGGCAGTGTGCCTTGATATCAAAGGGATACTTGCACCCTTATAGAGCACCTGGGATTGAGTGGCTGAAATTCAAAAACTGTTTTGAAGGCAGACAGAGCGCAGCGTTATTCTTTACAGAAACCATGTTAGCAAACAGAACAGACTCGATAGCCACATCTGACAGCAGCTGGCTCATTTGGGTGCCTGCACTTGTTAAACTGTTTACTCAGTGCTGAAGTACAGCTTGAGGATAAAAGTGACCCAGAAAGATCCTCGAGGGCCACTCATATTTAAATCAAAGCTCAGAGAAAATTGATCTGTGAATGATACCCCCATGTCAGTGTCCAGCATGGATTGTGCGTGACCAATAACACATCCTGCCAAGCTCTGGTCTTCTTATTGAAATAAATCAGGAGTATCCATAGCAGCTGAAAACATGAGAGACTTCATAAAAGTTGAATAATGAGATATTCTTGTGTCTTCATTCAAGATGTGGATATCTAAAGCAATCTTGAAATTTACCCCAAGGATCAGAATCATCACTCTGAAGAATCAATGTTATATTAAGAATGGTGCAGCTCCATCCTACTGATCTCAAACGGAAAGGATGAAACATTAGTCTCAGAAATCATAGTTTGAAACAAATTACCCAGCCAAGAGAGACCCAGGATACCTTCATGCAGAAACCTGAGATTAACTGAACCAGAGTAAATTATTATGAAATGTCCCAGAGAAGCCCAGGAACCTTTCACAAAGAGCACAGCGGAACGAAATGGACACATTAGTTCATTTTACCAGTGGGAAACACGAAGATGAAGTGCTAAGTACTCACCAAACCCACACAGCCAGACCTCAGCTCTGGGGAGATAAGCCACTCATTTCAGTGAGTTTGCACCACGTCTATTAAATGGACTGTAACTGGACTGAAATCCACAGCAGCAAGCATTTAAGAGGTGCCTGTCAAAGGGAACTAAGTAAAGCACTTTGTGGCGGGAGCATCTTTACTTTAAAAGGCACCTCTGTTGTACAAATGAATAGAGCTTGATTAAATATGACTCAGCCCCTTTATAACACTATGATCAAATTCTCTGCCTCCTGCTCACCTTCACACTTTGCAATAGCTGAGGACATCGTTGCCATCAATCTGCAATTGAGCTCAGAACTGCAGCTAAGCACACCTTGGATTTGCCGGCTGTTTAATGATGCCTCAGTGAATGCTCTGGGGAAGAACAAGTCAGAAATCCTACAAGTGGTTGCCGTGCTCCCTGTACAGCCCCAGGCTTTCGCTGCCAGCCCACACTAAAACACATTCAGCACACTTTATTCCTCCCTACTTCTCCTCTGAGTTGCCAGAGCCAGCTTTGTGCTGCAGGCTGAGATGAGCCATGAGCACAAAGGCTCTGAGTGTGCCCTGATGGAGGAAGCTTGTGCAGCGTGATCATGACTCTGCACACAGCCTCTGCAGAGGGGAACAGTGACTTTGGTGGCTAGTCCCCACATCAGGCAGATAGCCAGGAAACCTCCAGTGTCTCCAGAAAAAGACACTCGGCCTCCAGGCTTCCTGTGCGTGGGAGCATCTCCAGTCTGATCCATGGTGCTGCAGTGGGTACAGTCTGATGCCTGACATTTGCTAGACCTGGAAGAGGTTTCTACAGCAACCACCTTTTCAGCATTATTGAACGATGAATAGCCTCTCTTACTTCTTCCTTCAAGCCATCCAAACACTTTCAGTGGCTGATTCCCCCCAGAACAACTTCTGCGGTTGACGTGAACTGGCACAGCATCGCAGCCCAAAAGCCATCAGCAGCAAAAGCCGTGTGAGGAGAGGAGACACCGCCTGCTGCCAGCCCCGGCACTGCAGGAACCACAGACACCAACAGATCCAAGCCAGAACTGCTGCCCAGGCAAACTGCCAGGATGTTTTTGAAGATAAAGGTGAGAGGAGAGTTCTCCTAAAGCCAAATCCTGTTAGTCTTTACTGTCCCAGGGCTACACTACACTTCTGGCTGAACCTCCAGTTGTACGAGTAGACATTTTACTTTCTCAGGAAGTTTCCTAAAACGATCTGCAATAACAAAATGTCACTCTGGAAATTTGTAGAGTGGCAGCTTGTAACACATCACTGTAGCTCGGTAGGAAGGGCATAATATACGTTCTATCTCAAAATGTAATTATTTTTAAGTAAGCACGGTGCATGCCTTTGAAAAACTCCTACACAGCCTACAAAGCCAGTAATTTGTAAAAAAAGAAAAACAGCTTTATTCTAATTCTGTTTTGAATAAATGTACAAAACATAGGAAATGTGCCCTGTGACTGTGCCAGGATGCAAACAAGGATTTTTAAAAAAAAATCTGTTAAAGATGTTATACCTTTAAAACAGTTTTATCCTCAGAAACACTCTAATTACAGAGGGTAACATTTCTCTAATTTGTTCTTTTTTCTCTTATTTAATTTACAAAGAATAACAATTACCCTATATTTAGAAGAGCAGATGACTGAGTGAAATGAATTCTTGGACCCCAGCACCTCTAAGATGTAGTAATTGCATTTCCAATGGAAAACATTCATCTCAGTCCAAATTTGGCTTCAAGAATGAAACAGTGCTAAACATCTGCGTAAGCAAAAAACCAAATTCTTCGTTAGAAACTCTGATTTTTGTACCTTGAATTAATCTGATGCCTTAAAATCATATATTTAATGCACTGGCTGGTAGACCAGATAGGAGAGTGCTGAAGGGAATTAGATGAATGCAGCAGATCAGAACAAAAATTGGTATTTCTTTACCCAGCATGTAATCAAACCGCAGATCTTTGTGCCTCCAGATATTTTGTGGGTGGTAGAAGTTTACAATGGCCAAATTCACAGAGAAAAGAGTATAGAAAACTATTGCAGTGGTATTACTTTGAGATCAGCGTTAGCTTCTGGCTCCGGTCAGAATAAAACTATTGTGTAAAAAATCCAGGTGGGAAACTTCTGCAGAATATTGCTTCAGCCTCCAGTGCTGAACAGCATCTCATGGAATCTGTGGTTGGTGTGGCTCCTCACAGGACACATGGGACAAACACTCATATTTAACCAGGATCATGGTCCCCAGGTGGGATTTCATCTCCTGCCCTGGGGTGAAAAAGCAAACCACAGTTGCTGTGTGCCACTGAAGAGCTGAGATGAGCAAAAAGTGGGAGAAAAATAAAGAAACTCAAAAGCATTTTGGCAAAGTGACAGATCATCTCTGTGTGTAGTTAATTTGCTGTCAGGTAAGAGTTCCTTACATTTCTTGTGTTTTCCATCAAGAAAGAGGGCAGCTATGAAACTGAGTCACGTTTGTCAGAGGTTTTATGCATATGGCTAAAAAGTGTTGCTTAGCACTGTTATGGGCATTGTACTGATCAGTGCATGAGAGTCAGAATCATCAGCTAGATAGCAGGAGGTGACTGAGTAATCCAAAACACAGCAAATGGAAACAAAATTAATTATGTCAAATGGTAAAACAGAATTACTCCAGATTGTAGGAGAATGGCTGTACTGGAAAAAAAAAATTAAAGTCTGTTTCTTGTACATATTCAGTACTTCTATAATGCAATCTGCTCCAGGATATCTCCTGGGAAAATGTGATGCAACACCTAGCAAAAATCTGGAATAACAGCAACAAAATACCTGCTTACACCACAATAAAGTGAAGAATTATGTAAAATTCATCGTGGTCTCTTGAAGAGTTTTTCCATGAGAAACTCACAGCAATCTGCATCAATCATTTCTTTTCCAACCACGGAGAGGAATTTGGAAAAGGTTTCAGAACACATTTGTTGTGTTTGTCTAGTGCCTTGTATCTATTGGGATGGATAGAAGGATAAAAACCATCCTTCAAAGTGCCACAGGAAGAAAAAGGGTCTATTTTGCCTCATTATGGCATTTTACTTATATATACATATATGCACACTATATATATTATTTATATAAAAGAAACAGAGCTAACAGGTGCAGAATAAGTACCAAAGATGCTTATGTGTCCAAAAGCCCCTTTTAGCATTGTTCATTGGTTTGGCTAAAAATTAAAATATAAGTAATATTTCACATTCTAGGATTCTGATATTTACTGTATTTACAATTCACTTCTAACTACTTGAATGAATTGACTGAAAAAAGGTAGGAGTTTGGATAAATCCCAGTACAAAGCACAGTTTCTCAGCAGTTAAAGTGGAAACATCACGTTTGAAGCACCTTTTGGATCATCCTGTAGCTGCCACAGATCTGCTGCAGGCCATACACTGACCCACTGCTCTGTGTAGTGCTCTGACTCTTGGAAAAGTCAGCCATGAAGGCATCAGGGGATGCCTCAAATAATTCCCTGAGGATTCCAAACTGAGCAGAGTGCCTCATGCAATGACAGTGCTCGCTGGGGTTTCCTTGCTGTAACCGAGAGCAGCAGCAGCAAACGCAAACAGCAACCCAGAAAACACCCCAGAAAACACCCCAAACCTGTCACTTTCTGATAGGTTTTGCAGCTTTTGAAGATTCTGTCATACATTCCAAGGAAACCCATTGTTGTGGTTTGTAGAATAAAGCCTACTCTTTCCCACTGCTTTTTACCCCCGCTGCACCATTGAAAACTGAAGAATTTTGTACAAACCAGAATTTCCAGTGTTCACTTTAAAGTTTCATAGCTGCCACAGGCTTCACAAAAATAGAAAGCAATTACATACAGTTTTAACATTACTGCATTGCATTATTCCCAAGGGAACGAAAGAATTTAAATGATTCTCTGCTCTCTCTCTTATCTAGGAAGTAAAGCATTTTTTAGCCTGAAATACCACATCAGGAAGTGTAAAGCTATGTTATCTCTTTTCTGCTAGTTTGTTTTCCTCAGATTTACATAGACAAATGACTCAGAGACATCCCTATGACTCTGGGAGTCACACACCCGAGGGTGCTGAAAATCTCCATCGTGCCCAAGAAGTACAGAACGTCTTGCTTGACCCCCCACAGTCATCAGTGTTTACCAGCACATCCACACAGGGGCTCAGGCATATGCAACCAAGACCCCTGGCTAAATAAAACTGGTCTCAAGGGCAGCACTGACAATCATTTTGATTTTATCATCAATAGAGTGGAATTTAATGTTTTTCTGATATATTGAACTCCTGGGCACCAAGTTATATGAGAAATTAAGCTTACCTTTAAGTTTCTAGTTTGCATTTTTCTAGAGGAAGAAAAGGCTGTCTTAAGGCTGTCTGGATCCCTTAAATAGCACATGTTCCAGCCCAGCTAAGCTCAGGGACATGACTACACACAAAGAGTGATGGTGGCTTTTAGGAGAAGGACTGTGTTCGTCAGTGCTGCAAGTTCAAAAACGCCTGAGTGTCCCAGCAGGTGCTGAGCAGAGGATGGGCTCTCAGGTGATGTGATGGCCAAGAGAATGGAGGAGACCACCATGCAAGAAAAGAAGGTGACCCTGTGTCCAGGCACAGCGTTGCAGAGATCACTGCTGGCATCCTACACTGGACCCGAACACCTGCGAGTAGAAGATGCTGCTCTGCCGTAGTGCAACAGCACACAAAGGATTTATTTGGATCTGTGTCACTGATCACATCCTACTGGGCTGTGACAACGTTCCTGAGCTTTGGTTTTCCTCTGAGGTATTTGTTTTTCAACTCTTGGAACTTGTCAGCATGGCACGAGTGGCCCTCAGGCAGGGAGCTGCAGGCAATGGGCACGGAGCAGTGTGGTGCCCTTTGGAAACTCCCCACCACTGAGGGAAACTCCAGTGGAGCTGAATGTGCCTCCAAAGATATTTTGGTTCATGTCTCACAAGTTACAGTGATTAATTGATGTGACTGTGTTTTATTGCAAATTAAACAATTGCACTCACTATGCTGTTGTAAGTATTTTAAATAACTGCTAGATTTTCCTTTCTACCCAGTATTGCAATGACTTGCAGTCTTGACAGGATGTGTAAAAAAAAAGGAAAATTAAAGCTAGAACAGATATAATTATCTGAGCTAGGGAAAGGTTGCGTGAATACCGTTTAAGTAATATTTTAAATGCAAGGAACCAGCTTTCCAAATACTATACTTAAAACAACCCTGATAAAAAAAATGGGATGTTTGCTAAGAAGCAAACCTAGCGAATGTTGTTTTCATCCCAATGTCAGCCTCTCTTCTCTTATGGAAATATAAAATTATTCTGGTGCCATTTGTCATTCCATAAATCCATGTGTTAGATTGATTTTTTCATTTATTGGTGGAGACTAAAATTATGTTTGAAGCCAGAGAAGAAATTTCCAGGCTCAATGATGTTCTCTGCTCGCAGTTTAAGCATCTGTAGTTGCATCTGGAATTTTTGCATTGAGTGATATGGACAGTTAACAGAGCAATGGTACAATTAATTGAATTGTTTCAGCAAGTTCATATAAAGGGTTCCTTGCAGCATTTTAACTCCAAGAGAGCTATGATCTCTTCACACACTTCTGAGCTACATGTCCTTCATCATAATTTATCTAAATGAAACCATTGTCTAATAAAATATTCATAGCAGTAAACATTTCCTATTTACTGACGTTCTGTATGTCAGCACAGCATCGGGACAGCGTCCTCTCCTTCAATTTCCTTCATGCAGCTCCTAGATCAGCCTTCACCCATTATTTAAACAACTAATAAAGCAACAGTTGAATTAACACCTCACTGGAAAGCAAGCCCACAAGCAAACGCAGATCTCACAGGAATACCTTTTAAACACAAGAATATAAATATTTTCAAAAAATCTGTCTCCTAGCAAAGTGCACAAACATGTGTCGGTAACAGGTGGTTTTTCCTCAGTTTTGATTAAATTGAGAAAGATCCATTATCACAAGACAGAGCTGCCAAAGCCTACACATCATTTGAGGAAACGAAAATTCAGAACTTAAAATGACATGATATTATTCAATTACAGCTGACTGCTGAGCAGTTACCTTGGCTGGAACAAAGAAGCCATCTGCTTGAACCCAGAGTTTCTAACATCAAATCGAGTTTAGACTATGCCTCAATCCTAGGACGGGCTCTGGGGCTAGTAAGAGGACACAAAACCACAGAGAGGATTTTTTTTAGGTATTTGGTTTTATGTCAGCATAACTCGGTGGCAATTCAGATGTCTGTGCTATCCTGACAGCTGCCTTGGAGCCTGCATGGGATTAATCCCCTTTCTCAGCTTGGGCTCCCTCCTGACAATGCAACTGGACAAACTGGCCTCCAGATCATGGTAAAATACCTGGTTTCACAAAGAGATAAAATAAGGATTTTCTTCTTTTGATATGAAGGGTTCCATATTCAGAGAATACAGGTCAGTCATTTTAACTAGCCAAGGTTTTTATTAAACATTCCAGGAAGATGACAAATTTGATGAGAATTTACACACTCACTGTAAACCACGTCCTGCAAACCAGCAATGTTGGCTTTGAGCATACAGATGCAGATGTTTGGTCTGCTATACCTGACATGCACACTCAGTATTTTTTCGTCTGTGTCTTGGGATATAAAGCGTGAGGTGAGTTCTGCTGCTTGAAAAGTGATTTTGCCTCCCTCTTGCTGCAGGCTGCCTGATGTGCCCAGGATGTGATCCTCGTTTTGGCCCCCATTCAGCTCAGCCCTGCACCTGCACCAGTCCTGTGCCAAAGCCAAGTGCAACCCACACTCAAGAGCTTTGGGGAATTTCGGGATATTGGAGGAGTTCAGTGAATCGGTTTTCTCATTAGGGACAGTGGGTTAGTGGTCTGGCTGCACTTCATGCCAGCCTGAGGCACCGTTTGCTGTCTGATGAGGTCAGAAGCCAGTGCAAGCAGTTGGTGAGGCTGATACTGGCAAGAAACCACTTCAAGCAAAGGGAATAAGCTATATTTTGGTCATGCTTAGAGATAATCATTTTCATTTCTGTTATTTCTCAGTGCAGGATTTGCAAAACGCAGTCCATGTTTAGCTCCTTCCATGCAATGGGCATCCGGTGGGAATGCCAGTGTGAGAGTGCTCCACAGAAGCCACTGCCAAAAGTAATTATCTGGGGGTGGCTAAGAAGCCTGGAAATTCTGGCCCTCGTCCTCGAGTGCCATCTACTGTCCTGCTGTCACTGCATACCTTAGGTGCACGCCTCCCACCTGCAAAGCATTTCTGCTTCAGTGCCCAGACTGCTCCTGACTGAGAACTGACACACTTCTCACTACAGCAGAAACATCAGATTTGAGTTCAGCACACTGCAAAAAGCACCTTCAGGGGCTGTCTCAAGGGAATAATTTGCTGATGAACACTGTTCCATGGGCAGTAATCCCAAGGAAGTGTGTGAGCATGTGAGCAAGTGTCACTTCTCTAGGAGTTTGTTGATCACCATGTGCCAACTCAGCATAGAAATCTGTGCGTGTGCCACCTGCCCAAATTAAAAGGCAGCAGAATGAAGGATCATGGTCATTCCCTGAAATAGGAGACATTGGAGGACAATTTATCCTGTATGTAAACAAGAGACAGATATTTAATTAAAGAACTCTAACAGCAATCTAGAAAATTCACATATTGCTAATCAGTTCTATACTCTATAGGAATAACCTGCTGCACCATGCAAGTATGCAAAATATGCTCAGTTTGCACCCAGAAATGCACTCAGTTATCCACTAGGATTCTTGATGTGTGGTGTGACCGAGACTAAAACTTTGGGGGAATTTTGCTGGCAATTGTCTTTTAACTGAGGAATAAGATGTATTCCGCAGTAAGAGAGGAAGGAAACAAGTGCAGCTGAACTAGACCAGGTTATTTAACTACTTGACCTCTTCTCAAGTCTTGCACAATACTTGAAAAATATTATTTCAGTAGCCTTTATCTTCCAGCACAGTGTTTCAAAGTTTGAAGTCAACCTCAGTTACCTAGCTGCCCTTCCCCACTTCTTCTCCCTGTTTTCCCATATTACTTAGATGTTTCCTCATTTTGCCATGCCATGGAAACCCTGGAGGCTTGTTTCACAGGCCTGGAAAATAATTTTCCAGAAGAAGGCTAGGTCTGAAAGCTTTATTAGCTGATAAGCCTGCCAGGAAGCCCATTTCTCTCAGCAGCACAAGAGGCTTTCCTAGACAGCCCAGACACCCACAGGACACGGGTGTGCGAGCAGAGGGTCCCTGCTGCAACCTGCTCCACTTCTGTGGTGGCAAAAATGTACGAACATTAAAGGCTTGTGTTTAATCCAACACCTCAGTGGGGAGCACGGACAGAATCACAGTCTGGGGATGTCTTTGCATTAAGCCTTGGAGGGAAGAAGGCCTGCAGCCCTCACCCTGGCATGTTGCAGTACTTCCCTTTGTACCTGGCAAGGCCTGCAGGATAACTCTGTCTTCAACCCAGGAGCAGCCAGTGCTACAGATCAGAGACTCAATTCCTGGCCCTCCTGTAGTGTGGGAACCCAAAATGCAGAGAATATTTCTCTGCCTGTTTTGAAGGGTTCTACCCCCCTGGACAACACTGGTTTTGACCTTCGTCCATAGAGAAAATTACCTACACTCTGAGAAGAATTACAATCAACACTCGTGTAAACTAGATGATAGAGTAGTTTGTAAGAATGCCACAGGGTGAAAAATTTAGAGGTTTTAGGCTTGTTAATGTAGTAAATAGATAAAAGCTAAAAACTTCTGTAGGATTCTTCATTCAGACTAGCTGGGAATCAACCTCCCACCTGGATACGATGCTCAGAGAAGTCCGGCTTGTCCCAAGCCCCCTTGCTGTGAACAGGGCAAGTCACCCTGCCACAAGCACTCAAAGCAACCCTGGGAAAGCAGGGGTCTGGGAAGGCTGCCTGTGAATGAAGCTGCATTGTCTATCTTGAGAAGCACAGGGCTCCTGCAACCCTGCTCACCCCCAGCTCTCACAGCACAGCTGCTACACCCCAACCAGCCTAATGAAACATGATTTTAAATCACCCCTTTCCTCCGAGCAACAGATTTGTCATTTAGTGTGACAATCCAACTTGTAAAACCACATGATACCATGTTAAGGATTTGCCTTACTGCAAGCATTTTGTGCACAACTTCTTACTAATTAAAACTGCTCACTTCCCTGAGTCTACTATTAAAAGACTTGAAGTTGGAGTGTGATTTAAGCTGAGATTATGGTGCTTTCCTACCGCAGCATTTGCAGCCTATAAAATGCCCCATTGTTGTCAAACCGTTGCATGAGGACACAAAAGAGTCAACTCAGCACAGCTTTTCTTACAGATCCAAAGATTTAGAAACACTTCAGACTAAGCTAACACATGGACTCCATCCTCACATCCTGAAATTCAGGTGGCATTCCTCAGCCAGAAAGAAAACAAACAGGCAGAAACATCAATCCTGCCTGACTTTCTGTCTCTCTCTGACAAATGCAAATACACAGTTTTGAATCCTGAAGAGGTCTGTGTTGAAAACAGCAGTGCAGGACAAGTGATCCCATTTCCCATAACAGTGTTTTGGCATGTGGACCCTGTTCCTGGTGGGTAACATGAGAGAAAGTGAAACTTAACATGTGACCGCCCTCTGGGTACAGTTGTACTCCTTTGAGTTTTGCAGGAATTGTAGGCCTATTGTAAGTTCCATTAACATGAAGTAGAAGTTTAATTTAACATGGATAAATGAAGCATGGGCGTGCTGATATATTAGAAAGAATACTATTACCCAGAAAATTATAGTGGTCTCATGAGGTGGTAAAGGAAACTAAAGAAATTATATTTAGTTAAGTTATACCATTGGGAGTTTTGATAGGCTTGTTTTTGCTTTGTAATCAAGTGCAACATTACTTTATTATCATGGTTATACTATTATTACAGTGTAATCTTGCACTTGATTACAAATCAAACCCAGTGATAACTACAATAATAAAATAAAGTGTTAACACAATAATCCAGCAAAACATAATAGAATAGGTGCTGTTCATCAGGCACAGCATCACCAGCCAGCCAAGGGAGGGCATTGTCCCACTCTGCTCTCACCAGGGAGGCCTGACCCTGAGTGCTGGGGAGAGTTTTGGGTGCCACGAGAAGGGGAGACTGAGGACAGACCGTGCTGGAGTCTGCAGCTTCCTCATGAGGGGAAGAGGAGGGGCAGACGCTGATCTCTTCTCTGGTGACCAGCAAAGGACCCGAGGGAATGGCCTGAAGCTGAGTCAGGGCAGGGTTAGGTTGGATATTAGGAAAAAATTCTTTACCCAGAGGGTGGCTGGGCACTGCAACAGGCTGCCCAAAGAAGTAAGCACAGCCCCAAGCCTGAGAGAGCTCAAGGAGCATTTGGACAAAGCTCTCAGGTACCTGGTGGGATTGCTGGGATGTCCTGTGCAGGGCCACGAGTTGGACTCAATGATCCTCATGGGTCCTTTCCAACTCACAGGATATTCCATGATTCTAAAATTCTAAATTTTGCCTAAAATTTCACAAATATAAATGAGTAATATGAGTGCTATAGTATAATTAGCTACTCCCAAGATACAAGAGGCACCTATCCAAATACGGACTAGAAAAAGCTCGGAAAAATCATTATAGAAAGTAGATAAAGAAAGGTGTAAAAAGTATATTTAAAGGACTTCATCTTGAAAGTTGTTTTTCCTGTATTCATGCTTGTCAACATCAACTTGCTGTGTTATACCAATCAATTAACCTTGTTCTGCTGCTGCTCATCTTGGATGGACACAGCCAGCTAGATTTGAACAAGAATGTAGTCACTGCTCGTGGCTTCTCCTGTGCTGAAATGCAATCTCTCTTTCTGTTAATTTCAAATTGACTGACCAGAAGAAATCAACAAAAGTCCAACTGGCAAATTCAAAATTTTACCCAACAAATCCAAAATTTAAATAGTGGAGCGAGAAGTAATTACCATTCAGAGCAAACGCGCAGACAGAAGGGCAGAGCTCTGCTGCCTCCCAGAACCAGCCATCAATATTCATGGGTGTCAGACACGCATTTACAGTCTCCTGCATCCCAGTGGGTGCCAAATAGGTACGGTAAAAACCTGTCATACAATTTCCATATCTCAACACCACCAAGACCTTTCCATACAGCTGCTGCCTCTGATTGAGGATGGAAATAGACATTTATAAAAACAAGCGGAACGCCCAAAACTTACCAAAAATAAACACATTGCAAAACAAATTAAACATCAGAAGATGGAGAGGCGTTGGTCAGAATAACAACTGCTCTGTCCCGATAACTGCAGCGCAGCTGGAGAAGTGAGGCTCTCACCAATATGTCACCGGGAATGGAAATCAAACCACCCAAAAAAAACAACCTTGAATCAACAGAGCCTTATCAACCATCCTGGCTTGCCCATCAAATCTCACACCTAAGAGCTGATAGAGGAACACTTCATGTTTGTATATTACTCACTGAACTTTCTAGTCCTGAACCTTTTTCATCTAGGAAGCAAGACAGCATCTTGGAGGAGAGATTCACTCACTGAACCCGCTGCTGTCACTGTGCTTATCAGACTGCCTGCAGGAACAGCAAACTTTTCCAACAATGAAACTTATTACAATCAGAACACACCGAGACTGGAAAAATGGAATATATGTTTGAAACTAATGCATGAACACAAAATTTTGATATAGCACGTATTTTTAATCGCAGCCTAGGCTCCATGGCAGGCTCATGCACAAATTCCCCTTGTGCTATTAGCATCTTTAATGACAATTTTGGCAGAATAGCCAGTAAGAATCCGTTCTGTTTCTCTTGTAAATTGTCCATTCAGGAAAAGATTGTATTTTGTCAATGAGGCAGTGTGCAAAATAGTGCAAGGCAGAGAAATTGGCATGTGACCCCTCTTCCATCTACGTAATTTTCATTTAATTTCCATGCAAGCAGATGAATCACATCAGAGCCTGCTTCCCAGCATGTTCGGATAAAACACAAGGTAGGAACTATTGCTACCCTCACTGTTAAGTCTCAGGGAAGTGAACTAACTTATGAGGGTATTTTAATGAATAATAGACAACTCTAGAACCAGAATTTCAAGGAATATGTCATGTGAATTGGATAGAGACAGTAAAATCATAATTTGCTGAGTAGAATTTAATGATATCAATTCAACTGACAGATGAGAAAGGAAGTAGAACAAAACAGTTAATTCTGAGTTAATTGACCCAATCCTGGAAACATTCATAATTTAAACAAATGTCTTACACTGGGATATTTGTCTTACAACATATTAAAGGGCTTTTTAGAGATTTCACCTCACTTCTCTGTATTTCTTTCCATTTTGTGTAAAACAGCTGCTTATGTATGTTTTGGCCTGCATAATCGCAGTGATTTTTCCCATATTTTTGAGCACAAAGGCTGAACTGTGCCACCACAACCATCTCTTCTAAAAATGCAGCAGTCTATTGATGAGGTCTTGGCACGTCACCAGCATTCAGGTTGAGCCCTTAAGGCAAGAAATTATGATATTATTGTATTGATCACATAAAGTTGCCATACACTAAAAAGAATTCACATTCCTTTTCACAAAATGCTTCCCATAACACAAGACAGTAAAAGCACTAAGTGTGATAGGAGGTGCACAAAACCACCAAACTTCAAAACGCAGATGAGGCATCCATCTGCATCCAACAGCAAACTTCCTGAGAGGAAACAGCTTCAAGTTGTGCCATGGAAGGCTTAGATTGGATGTTATGAAAAATTTTTTCATGGAAAGGGTGGTCAAGCACTGCAAAAGGCTGCCCAGGGAAGTGATGGAGTCACTGTCACTGGCAGAGTTCAGGAGATACGAGGATGTGGTGCTTAGGGATGTGGTTTAGTGGTGCCCCTGAGAGTGTCAGGTTAATGGTTTGATTTGATGATCTTAGAGGTCTTTCCCAACCTGAATGATTCTATGAACACAGACTGAACAAGGATGAAACAGTTTTTTGATGTTAAGTCTAGACAGAGAACAGAAACACAGCTGACCAGCCTTGGAGTTTTGGGTTTTCTCTCAGGTTCTCTGCTCTCTGCAGCTGCAGCCAGCACAGGAAAATGGGCCATATGTTAATCTTTACAGCAGACTGCAGTAGGACCATTCCTGGAAATCGTAGCTGCTCCTTGACAAGTGTGGAGAAACACATTCTACTGACTATTTCCTCAGCCCAATTTCACTCTGCTGAGGTTAGCAAGAAGAGAGAGCAAGTTCTCAGCACGAGATAATACGTGCTATAGATATTTGGTGCATGGAAGTGTTGCTAGATTTAGCTGCAGTCACCTTCTAGGAAGGAAAACAAGGGGTTTGTGAGTAAGAGAAAACAGAAGTAGAAGCAATAACTGGTATGGGGTGCTCAGGATGGGCAGAGTGGCTGGAGCCATTGAGATGCACTCCTCTGTCACAGCTCACCTGTGATCACAGCTGTGTCTTAAACTTTGGGTCACAAATTGCTTGCAAGCAGAGAATATTTTATTTCTCACTTCACTGATGTTTGGGTAAAGATTAAGAGGAGTTTCTACTCTTTCAGTCAGGTACAGGCAGCTCCCTTGCACACCGAGGTGCTGGGACACCGGGCTCTGTGGTGTGGCTGGGGAGGCAGTGAACACTTTAACTGAGTCTTTCTCCAGGTGAGGAGCAGACTGGTAAACCTGTATGTACTTTGACACAGACTAAAATGAACTCAATCTTGGTAAAATATTTGCAATTCTAGTTAAATCCTTTCTCTTGATTTTAAAATTTTAAGAGTGGGGATGAGACACACCCAAGGAGGACTCTGGTTGGCTGTGTCTCACATGGCTCCCGTGCCTGGAGCTGGTGCTGTGCTTCCTTTCAGATGAGGCTAAACCTGTCTGTGGGAAACACATAACCTGTCTTCCTTTTATTGATATCTCCATGATCTGCCTGCTGCCTTTATGAAGCACCAAATTTACTGCTGGAGCAGTTTATCATCATAGGGTCTTTCTTTTTATACATAACAATTCCGGTTTTCTCATTATCTTGTATCAATTTCTGGTTTGCTACAAAGCATGTGAGTTTATATTTCTTTTCAACAAAACTCATAAAAGTTAATTACAATGAGGCAATGCACTTACAAAACTACTACTGGATCTAACAGGCTATCGTCATAAAAAGTAAATAAAGATTCATGCATTTTAAAACACATTTAGCTTCACTGATCTAGAAGCAAATTGGGCATGAGAAGATTGCACTGACGGCATTAAAACTGCTGCTGCATTTAAATTGACATCAGTAAAACAGGGATCTATAAAACAGAAATGTAACTATACACACTCCAGATTTTGGGGGCTTTACACTCCTGTGAGTTTTAAAACCTGTTGCATCTTCCAAAAATTTTGAGCAAAAGGATGAAATAAAAACTGTAATTGGATCTAAAACTTTATTTGCATTAAATAAAAACATTTAAATGAGTGCCATTCAAAATTATTCTAATGAGTCATTCTTGCACATAAAAGATTTATTTTGCATGGGCAATTCTCAATTTCACCAAGCAGGCAAGACAGACCCATCCAATTTAATGTCTAAAATATGAAAAATAGCTGCCTGATTGGATGCAGCACACAAGCTGTGGGTAAACTAGAGAAATATAAGGCCATATGTTCAACTAGTATAATAGGATTTACTCCACTGAAATCATCCCAAATATTTTAACATTTCTCTTCACCTCTCAGGAACAGGCAGGGCAAAGGTGGACTCTGCCAGCTTCTTCTCCACTTTTGTAGAGGTAGAATCCAAGGAAACATCCTGTCTGAGATGCCTGGGGGATGGTTTGTGGCTTGTGCTTACGTAGAGCTGCTTCCATGGAGTGTTTTGGGGTGACACCACATCTCCAGCTGAGCTGTGGAGTTGGGAGTGCTGTAAAAATCTTGCCCCCACTTACCAAGAGCACATCGAGGCTTTGGTACCTAACCTGCTCTGCAGCCTGCTCTCATTGCCACTCAGCTTCTGGCTTTGTTTCAGACCCCATCCTTAAATAGTGTAGAGATGATGGGCCCGACTGACCCAGTGATGAGTTCTTGAGCCCTGGTAGGGATGTAAAAGGGGAAATTCTGATAACAGGTTCACTTGATAAATCTGAAAAGGGAAAGCAGCCCAGTTTATCAGCTTTTGAGGGAAAGTTTCAAAGTACATTTGTCTCTTGCAAAGTATGAAGGTGAATGGAGGCTCTGCTTTTTTCACACTGCAGTGTTGGGATTTTCTATTTAAAAACTGCTTCTTGCAAGAAATTTAAGGGTCTTGATTTCATAATAAGTTGCTCAGAGATTTGTCCTGGCTTTCTGTTGCTGCACACTGAAACACACATATTTTGTCCTCAACGTCCCAAAAGAAGGCAGCTGAAAGGAAAGAGGCTCTGGGAAATGGAAGATATGACTGCAGCAGCTCAGTGTCTTAATAATACTTGGTAGCAAACAACAGGACATAACAAGTCAGAAAGTTCTTTTCAATCCTGCATTTCTGTGGGATCAGGCAACTCCTCTTGTGATCTTTGTGATTTCACTTTCTTATTTGAATCATGTCACTCAGCACAATATTTTTCTAAGGTGAGTTTGCTTCCTTTATCTTTTAAATATTTTTGGTTTTTAACAAAACCAACGAAATGAACAAAAAGCCCTCAACAGTCTCAGCCAACCCAGAAGAGAGGATTTCACTCCTTTTGCAGCAGGAAAAGCAAAACACAAGAGCCTTAGGGAGAACCAGCCTCACCAAACCAATCACAAGAATCTTTCCATGCCAAACCACATTCAGCAAATGGATGCCCACAGAAACACACTTTAGAATCAGGCCCTGCACAGACCAGGAGCACATTTCAGCACTGAGCTGAATGCTTCACACTGTGCAGCTCTGGGTCACCTTACCTGGACAAAAGCCAGCTCATTTCTCTTACCTGTACGTCCCATAAAGCTCTAACAGGAGACTGGCTCCTGCTTTGGACGAAGGTGCTGAAACCTAATGAACAGCAATGGCAGGAAAGGAGCTGCATTGCAGTGGCAGAAGAGATTTCCTCAGACTCAGAGAAGAGCAGCAAAACACCTCAGACCCTTCTCAGATGAAGGATGCTGCTGCAGTCATGCCAAGAGCATCAGTCATGGCCAGGCAGGAAGAGAGTAAAGAGGTTGGAGGAGACAGAAAATTGCTCTGGCAAAAGCCCTATCCTCTCTGAATGTCCTGTCAATGTTCCCACTGACTTTAGCACAGTCAGAATCTCCCCTCATGCATTTTGTAGGAAGCCATTCCCCAGGACCTCCTACGCTCACAGTTATTTACCTGTAGCCTGCTGCCACTGAGCAAAAAAAGGAGGAGCAATGCACCTAGAAAACAAAATCTAAGGTGTTCTGTAGCATTCCTGTTTTTCATGCTTCCATATTTTGGGAAAAAAAAAGGAAAGTACTTGACATGTCACTTTAAATCTCAGAAATACAGTCTCATGCTTCCACACAGGTTAGAATAACTGGTTTTGTTCAGGCCTTTCTGCAACAGGGTCTGTCTGTGAAAAAGCTTGTCAGACCCCTGGGGCAAACAATGAGTCTCTGCAGTATCCCTTGGCAAGCTGTGAAAATCTGGGCTACAAGCACATTTTCCTAAAAAGGGGCAGGATTAGCTCCCAGTCTGGCAGTGCTGCCACGTGCCAAGACTGTGGCTCGCACACACCTGACCTGCCCGGTGCCAGGCTGGGCTGCTGGCACAGATCCCTCATCCCCCGAGGTGCATCCTGCGCTGGAGTGCACACCCAGGAGATTTGGGATCCTCTGCTGCTCCCTAGAGGGGTGTTATTTATCTAAATCTAACATAATCAGACTCAAAGGGAGTGCAATCAGTAAATTTTATCTCAGCCAACAGAAAGCAGCCACACAACCCTCTCCATGACCAGCCCTCACGATGGAAGCTACCAGAAACAGAAGCTGCTGGAAGTGTTTGTGCTCTGTTCATCTGTGCTGGACTGGGCAGCCTGAGCTCCATGGGCAGCAGCATCATCCCTGGCAGATCACAGCCTAACAGCCCCATTAACCCACAGCAGGCAGAGGAGCTGGTTGCTTAACAGCAAGGGGTTTGGAGGAGCAAAAAAAGCATGTTTACAAATGTGGATTGTTTATTGTTCTCTCATGTTTTCTCCTAATGCTGGCAGATTGACAAGATCCTCTTGTCAACGGGAACAAACACAGAGAGGGCAGTGAAGAATATCTCTGCCTATTCCAAGAAGCCAGCCAAAGTCAGAGCTGGATGATATACAGGTGGCACAGAGGGAAGAAATAACAAAAAAGAGGCAGGTGGTAAAAAAATTAAATAGCAACTGTTTTGCCTTTTAATCTGACAGCAGAATTTGGTCTTCAGAGTCCTATAAACTAATGCTTCAAAATGTGGATTATAGCTGAGCTCAAATGAGTCATAAGGAGCTGGCACAAAACTGCCGGGCCCTACCCACAGCAGTAAGCAAGGTGCCATTGAAACTCTCTCTGAAGGCTGGCATTGACTGGATTCTGGTGAAAATTACCTTTGCACCACAAAGCCTTTGCTGCATCATCCAGAGCTCAGCAATAGAGGAAGCAAGATCAGAGACCTAAGGCAAGGGGTCCTCTGCTTTCCTCCTGGCAATAAGAAAAGACTTGAGACATGCAGATGACCCTGAGCAATGGGCAAGAAGTTGTAGGGAGCAGCTCCTGTGTGAGAAGGTGCACCTGGGAGCTCAGGCAGAGCTGCTGGCATCACTGTCAGATGGACACACTGAGCCCTTTCCTCAGAGGAAGCTGCTTGCTGACCACAGAAAGCAGCTCCTGTTCCCCACAGGCTCCAGAGATCTGCCCAGTTCATGGCACATGCCAGCAAACTGCAGACTGGATCTCTCAGCTTCACAGCCCTGGAGTGGCTTTTGCTGTTTGAACACACTGGATAGAATCTGAGCTTCCCAGCAGTGTTACAGGGTTGGAAATTCATTTTCATTCAGCATTAGAATAAATGTGAAAGTTACCTGATTTTTGCAAGAAGAGAGTGATATTAAGAAATACATATTTTCAAGATAGAAATTCTAGTTTATGGCTTAAATTATAGTCTGATACACCCTAGTGATTATTGTGCTACTGGCTAAATTTTTAATTTTTTGCAACAGATCACCATATAGCTGGCAGAATGGGGCCTTGGGCTCCACATGCTGCAAAGTACTTCACCAGCAACAAGAGCAACTCCATCCTTCTTCTAGCTTCCCAGGAGAAGTGCTGCAGACATGGATCCATTTCCACAGTTTCAATCAAAAATGCAATTAGACAAAAGCACTCCGAACAGCTTTATTTGCTGTGACATGCTCCTCGGGATGCTTCCAGAGCAATAGCCAGGGACAGCCCCTTATCTCCCATTTCCCCACAAGACATCAAGAGGTGCATGGCACAACAGAGCCCAGGCTCCCACGAGCTGCAGCAGAGCAGCTACAGGGGAGAGGGGGCTGTGCTGAGGAAAGCAGCCACTTCCTAATGCAGCATCTAATGAAGAGTAACAGCATCCATTGCCAGGAGGAAAGTGCAGAGCAGAACACCTTGTGGGACATGACCTTCCTGTCCACAGCTGGGCAGGACAGGACATAACAAAGCTTTGCTGAGAGGCCAGGAGGGACACGTGCAATTTTTACAGCCAGTTATTAACCCCAGGTCACTCGTGCTGCCTCAGGTAGCACACAGCAGTGCAGGAAGGATACCAAAATATCCCAGAGGCCAGGGGATAGCTGCAGCTGGTTGCACCCAGGAATCGTAGCCCCAAAATCTTGCTCTGACTTTGGCCCCTTCACCCTGGACACAGCAAAGAGCCTGGGTCAGGGTTTGGGGTGGCTGCACTCTCACACGGGGTGGAGGAAAGACTCAAAATATGCTGCCAGACAAACCTGGGGAATTGCTGGTGCTGCCTTGCTGCCCTTTCTGGTGGGGCACAGGGCTCCGAGGATGCAATTCAGGTGATACTTGGGGTGAGCTACCAGCAGGCACTGCCTGCTCCTCTCAGATGTATATTCCTGGCTGTCACACCCTGCTTACCATGGTAATACTGCAGATTTCCAGCTGCTGTTGCAGCACAGACGCCTGCCAAGGAAGGGACAGACTTGTCCTGAGGGAGAGAAAAGAGCAAGAGCATCCATACAGAAGACTTACAGCAGGTCCCATGGAATTTTTTAGGAGGAATTTACAATATAAGCCAAAGTTTTACTAAGATCTGAATTTTTATGGGGCCTGTTCTTACTACTTTAAAAGTGACAAGCTTTCTAAATATGTCTGTACAGGTGTAGCACAAGGAGAAAAAACAGCTCAGTTACCAATAAGTACATGACCATCTGCCCAAAGAAGTGATGGCAGGTCAAGTGCTGAACACTGTTATAATTTAATCTACCAGAAGACAGACAGATGTAACACCTGCAGGTGTTAGAAATGAGGAAAAACTGCTTTCCAGAAGATCCAAGTACACTCTGTAGCTCTTCCTGCTCTACCCAAATTTAGGCTGAGACACTGTCCAAAAGACAAATATAACTCCAATTAGTACTTTAACATAATTAAAATAAACCTCCAATTTGACAAGAGTCTGTTTGACAAAGACTTCCCTGACTTGCTTCCCTGAATTTACACAACTTATTTATGGACTGCTCCATTGTTTGCAAGTCTTGTAACCAAAATCCATTCCCAAAAGGAGAAGTTCAGCAGAAAGCAAGCCAAGATACAAGCTTGACCAGGAAAAATTTCACTGTCCCCTTCCCAGAGCAGAACCTCATCATCAGTGCTGTGTGTCTAGTTTTGTGTTGCATGGCTGCAGCTCATCATGGAGGAGTTGGAGACAACCCATCTCCAGTTTTATGGGCTGCCCAGTTTTGGATCTTTCTCTTAATCTGATGAGGACTAAAACTTCAACAGGGATTGAAAAGGCGTGTATGAGGAAGCCACTTCAGTTAAATGAATGTTTCCAGACAAGAGGAACAATCAGTGCAAGTCTCACTGGTGACATTTTACTTTGTTGAAAAAAAAACTGCTTTAAGCACCGTGTCTGTATCGGGGTGGGGGTACCTGTGCCCACATAAACACCTCAACTGCATCCATGGCTTTACACCATTTCTGCTTCCTCTCTATTCCTGGTCAACCCCCAGCACACCTTCATCAGGGCTAACAAGCTGGGTTTTGGGATTTTAGCATAGTTACTGTAAGACTGCAATGTGCCTCTAGAAGAGTGCCCAGCAGATTTTTCTATGAAATTAATTGAGATGAAAGGAAAGACATGGAAAGGAATAGAAAACATTCATGTTAATTTGCTAATTTCATGCGAAGTCTTTATCTCAATGGAGAATATTGCACTAGAGCCATACACAGCCTGCCTGTCGAGAAAGTCCTGGGGATGGGGTGGCTGCATGGATGAACAAGTGAAATTTCATCCGTTAGGAAATAAAACCAAAATCAAGTTCAGATGACTGTATCCATCTCATATTGGTGCCATTCTGAAAATACCAAATTTTATTTCTCATCTCTCATAACAAAAGAATATAAAAATCCTGAGGAGATTTTCAGATAAGACATCACTAAAAACACACATCAAAATAATGAGAAGGAATAACAAAAGGCTAGAATAAGTTAAATTGCTGTGACAATTTTTAAAATAAATTCTGCCTTAATAAGGGTAGTGAGAAGATAACTTTAAAGTACTACGGAGCACTGTGGTCTTTCCTTCAAAGTGCTTTGCACTGCTCAGATGATGACACTTTCCTCACTCATCTGGCTTCCAGTCTTTATTGTCCAACATTAAAAGTGTAGCAAAAAAAAAAACCAAAAAAACCCCAAACTAGATAAAAAGCCAGTTATAAAGTATGGATAACCTCAGACAAAATCAGAAATGAAATTTAGAGGAAATTCATGTGTGTGGAGCAAATCC
Organism: Ifrita kowaldi; assembly: GCA_013398055.1. Taxonomy (NCBI): domain Eukaryota; kingdom Metazoa; phylum Chordata; class Aves; order Passeriformes; family Cinclosomatidae; genus Ifrita; species Ifrita kowaldi. The sequence continues at coordinate 116,911 of VZRS01013593.1, forward strand.
GGCTTTCAGTATGACAATTAAAAGCTCTGACTCACATGTTTTTGGAAGAGGATGATGCAAACATAGGTTTAATAGACTTAATCACTGCTGAGAAAAGGTGTGGAGCATCCCTCCCTCCTCTTGACAGGTATCATCACCCTCTCCAGTCCCGAGCTCTTGTGCTGATTTCAGCTCTTCAGCCTTTGACTCTCACCTCACCAGAAGCCATCGGTTTTCCACCAATGCAAGCCAAAGCCGAGTGGGCTCCTGATGCTATTCCCGAGGGTGATCAAGCAGAGAACCATCATAGGGTGCCACATTTTCAGTGGCTCTGAAAAATCCTGCAAGTTAACATTTAACTGCTTCAAGATATTTTACAACCAGGGACCCATGTTCAATGAGATACAGAGAGTGTCTATTTAGTATTCTCCCCTCCTCTCACTCTGAGCACAATTTAAACCTTGGGTAGCTGAAAAGAAGCTCTTCTATGGATTCAGGGCACATCATACAGAGCTTTCTTTCCCAACAGCAACACAGATATGCCACAACTTAATCCCGTTTGTCACATCAGGTAAACAGGCAGTTGTTCATGTGGAGAAAATTCAGTAGCAGGACACTCAATATCTCAACCAAAGTTTCCTACGTATCTAATCATCTGGAAAGAGGGTGAATAATGATGTACTAGGTTTTCAGATTTCACAGAATTATTTAGGTTAGCTGAGGTTACAAGAAAGCTTAAGGACTTGGAAAGAGAATAAATGCTGCTGGGTGAGCACACAGCGTAGCAACCTATGGATCCTGCTGATGGCAAAAAAACCCCTAATACATCCTTGTGGATATAAATTTCACTGCATACATCCCAGGTACAAGGTGTCATTGGAGAGAAAAAAAAATAGTCCTGTTCCTGAATTTATGACACAGATAATGCAAGCAGTGTAGGAGTTTCCATTCACTCACACCCTAGCAGAAGAATAAAATGTAGTGGTTACTTAGCACAAACAGACACATTATGCATTTAAAACTAACAGGAAGAAACAATAATTTCTGAAAGTAATGCAACTGTCAGCTGGAACTGACAGCTGCAGTCAAGATGCATTTAAACCCATGACTTGGTATGATCTTTAAAAGGATCAGTTCTAGATACCTGAATGTCACATCAGAGTGCTGAACTGCACTGCCTGCCCCCATCTGCAGGGAAATCTGCATCAAAGTCTGCCCGAGTGCTCAGCACATCTCTGTCACCACACGATAATAATGGTGATTATCAATAATAACAATAATGTGGTTGTGAAGCTGCTCTGGCAGCTGGGCTGATGAATGCTGCATCCAGTACCAGCCCCCCTGGAAGCTGCGCCAGCCCCCGGAACCACAAAGGGAAGAGAGAGCCCACACTGGGAGTCACAGAGGGCTCTGCTGGCCGCTTGTTGGCCACACTCTGGCAACGTGCTGGCAGCTGTGGACCTTCTGCAACAGAACCAAGAAAGCTCAATATCCTCTGCAATGTCCACTCAGATCAGCTGATGAGATTCTCTTGCATTCCTTCACCAGCACAAGCAGAGGAAGAGCAGCCCTCTCTTTCTTGCTCATGAACACATGACACGATGCAAGCCCACTGCTGCTTGTCCCTAAAGTGCTCAGAGGTGAGGAAACAACCTCTGTCTGTTGTCAGAAGCTCCATCATGTGTAAGATACCTGATGCCCTATCATATCAGTATTTTTAATTAATCAGGCATTTCTCCATTGAGATGAAGCTGTGTACATTTCTCATTTACTCTGCCCAAAACACGCTTACTAATTAGCACACTAATTTGCTTAGTTCTTTAGGAACTGCATGCCAGGGAAAATGTTCTCAGTTGTCAAATGCAACTCATCGATTACTGTAAGACTCTTAAGAAAGACTAATTGATAAATATATCTGAGCCCTGATTAATTGGAGAAAAATCCATCATGCTGCATCCTGCTGTCCCTTCCTTTATAATAAGACTCTTGAATTAACTTACAACTTGATTTTTCCTTCTTTTAATTAAAAAAACCACCAAAACCGAGAAGTATTTGTGGAGGGTGTCTATTCAATTTTCTGGTTATGCTTGAAGTGAAATCTACTTCATTTACCTTATTAACCCAAAAGTCAGGAAATGAGCCTACTCTGTCAACTAGAATTTATCTTTGGGGCTGAGGGAGCTGATGTGGAAACTTGAAAGTAATTTCTTCACTCTTCTATTTGTTATATGTATTTTTAAAGGTTTCTCTCTGATTACATAAATTAAAAGTGGCTTCTACAAATCTGGAAGTAGTGTGCTGCATACACTTCTCAGTACAGAATATGGCAGCCTTTGAAACAGCCAGGAACAAGATTATGTAGAATGTGTAGAATGCACAAGGTAAAATATACAGAGTAAAAATGACTGAACATTCACAGTTATGCTTCCAAGCAGTAACACTCTCCCTGCTCAGTCCATGGCCATGCACCTCAGCTATCCTCACAAGAGTTCTGCTGATGTAAGAATATTTCCCCCCTTCTTCCTCCCACAATTTAATAGCTTAAACACAATAGCTTAAATAATATAAAAAACTTATTTCACTGGGGTCCTACTTAAATCAATCCACAACTTCCTCTGAGTTCCATTTTTCCCCAAATGGAACTTTTCTTCCTCCTCCCCTCACAAAGCCTGAAGGCAACATGCCTGCTTTGGTGCCAGCACCCGGCACTGCCCCAACAACCTCCTCATTTCTCAAAGTATTTCCACAAATCTTCCATGTCTGTCCTGAAATTACGATTTTTGCCAAAAAATCTACATAGTGCTGTTTGTCTGTGGAGAAATGTTTGGGCTATCAACAGCTAATATGGGTTCTCTGGCAAAAAAGGGGCGATAATTACAATGTCTCTTCAAATCAGTGGCATTTCCTTGCTGCTAAAGGGATGGTATGCTTTACACCTTTAAACTACCTTAAGTAATCATTTTCTAGGCAGAACAGAAAATCCATTTCTATTAGTTTCCAAAGACCTTGAAAGTACGTTTGTAGGAAGACTACTTCCATAAATTCACCTTTTTAGAGTCACTGGCTAACACAGAATTTATGCAAGTGCAGGTCAGTCACATAATTCAGTATTTATATGCTCCCTTTCAAGCTCCAGGGAGCTGGAGTAAAATGCTAAAAATAAAATACACATGTTGTAATACACACAAGATTTAGAGATTGAACTATTCTGACAGTTCAAAATAAAAGATCTTTGTGCATAAGAACTCCACAGCTAGGCCTGTGCCTAAATCACATATTGATTTAACTCACTGTAGACAAGTTATATAAGCTTTGGAATGATGTATGCTTGATCAATGTGTTTTAGAAATTAATCTCTGCCAGACTTACTCATTTAGGCAAGTGAAGAAGTCAGATAAATATCCCTGCATTTTACTTTATAGGACAGTAAACCAATTTCTAATCAAATTTGTAAGTAAACAGCATTATTTGTTTCCAAGAAATATCAACATTAAAATGCCTTTCTAAGAAAATCTGAAAACAGTCTTCAAAAATTAGAAAGTTTTATCTATGAAATACACACCTTATAAAATTGATACCTGAGTACACAAACATGATGATCAGAGATACAGAGGAGAATGAAATACCCCTTTGAAATATGCAGGGATGGAGACTCCTAGCACCACACTGAACAAAGGGATTTGGAGTGTCAGCCAGATGAAAGTTAGATATATTTGATATTTTACTTCTTTGAAGTGCTAACAGTGACTCCACACTGAGTGCAGGAGCAATGCCCCACTTCATTGCAGACACACTGACCCTAATATGGGGAGAAATAAATGTCTACAGCTATACAGGCAGGCCTCTGGGTGCTTTAAAATAGAGCATATTCTCAGGTTAGAGATAGGGAAACTGAGGCACAGAAAGGCGAAATGTCCCCTTGAAAGGTACAAATGCCAGGAGTGAAGGCTTTTATTTGAATGCCAAATCTACTAGTGCAAACCTCTTTTCTTATCCACGTTTTTGCTCAAATCCCACTGATCACAGCAGTGGGAGCTCAAGGACAGATCCTGACCTGGCTTAGAGCTGGGTCGGTCATGAAAACACTCCTCAGCTTTTCCATGAGCTCTTGTGTCCAAGCTCAGTTTTGGGGCAGTCCAACCAAAAGGCAAAAAGCTGTCTTGCTGTTACAGATTCTCTTGGTGGCCTCAGCAACAAGAACCCCACAGTTTGACATTATCCACAGGTCATTCCTGGCTGTGTGAACACAAACTCTGCTCCCAGCAGAGGCTGAACCTCAGCCCAGACCCATGACCAAGCACACACTGACACTCCCCAAGCTACCAGCACAGGGAAAATCAGGCACAACAGATTGCTGCAGCCTCGGGGGACTCCCTGCAAAAGCAAATATTCAAACTAGGAGGGAAGGCACTTACCGTACAGGACTGCAATGAGCGACACGGGCATGACCAGGATACCCACCAGCATGTCTGCTACTGCCAGCGACATCAGGAAGAAGTTCGTGGCATTCTGCAACTTCTTCTCCAAGGACACAGCCATAATTACCAATATGTTCCCCCCAATGGTCAGCAGGATGACAACCAAGATCAGGAGGGCTGGCCAATTCTTCTCCCTCACGGACATCCGAGAGACTTCGCCCTTCTCAGAGGCGTTGAGAGGATCAGATGTAGGCAAACTCTGGTTCAGAGTCAAATTGCTGCTTAAGGACCAAGCCATCAGACCACCATGCAAACCAAAATCCAGTGTAACAGACACTGTCGTTAAGCTGAGTAATATTCCAGTGCTACTTAAAGTGCTCATTGTCTGGGGCTGGTTTCTCTGTCTCTTAACCGTGCCTCAGAGACGATCCCTTTTCCAAATTCCAGGTCCAAGGTAGATGCCGAACATCACAAAACCTGAGCCAGAAAATCATTTGATCTTCCATAGTGAAGTAAACCTCACAGAAGTTAGCGTGGAGCTCTTCTAGTTTCCTTGGGTGTGGTAGATGACGACCATTGACCAGCAACCTCAAGGGAAAGGAGACTTTGCAATCTCCAGCTGGTTTCCAAGTTCACCATTCTGAAAAGTAAAGGAAAAGGATAATCTTCACTGAAACCACACTATACACAACATCTTCTTTATTCCCCATGCAACTGACATCCGTATTCTTCCCCTTCCTGCTGGCTAGGATGTTCTCCAGACTGCAAGCAATTTATCTGAAGGGTACAGACTATGCCTACAGCCATGGGGGGAGAGAGGCAGAGAATCACATCAGTGTGCTCTGGCTGGTTAAAAACTGATTATCACTAATTAAATGTTTTGTGAAACCTGTAAAAGCAAGTCTGAAGAGCAAAATATGTTTCAATTGATATCCACTTCACAGATACTCCGCTGCTGTATAAAATAGTAATTGCACAAAATTCCAACCAATCCAGATAGCGCAGACAAGCACAGGGTGATCCATCACCTTAAATGGAAGGGTTTGGGTATATTTTACATATTCTGAGGTAAAATGAAGGTGTTGTAAAAACCCTCAGATCTTAATGACTAACCCTCTTACAATAACAAATATTGTAGTTTGGTTTCTATTGGGAAATGAACAATGGATAAGACACAACCCTATATGATCCTTCTGAAACAGACAATAGAGAGTTAAGAGAAAAGAAAGGACAAACTTTTATAAAAGCTGAGCACTTATTTCTGCTTTTCATCTGTGTTTGTGCCACTGCTTTTTGCTGATCAGGAGCACACAGCCAGGCCAGTAAACCTAATCCCAGCAGTCTGCTGCTCAGGACTGCTGCCCCAACAGCCTCATCCCACACACACAGGGGGACAGATTTCCTCACAGTACCTCACATGATTTGTGCTACTTCACAAAGTAGCTGACAAAGTGAGGGCAAGTCTGATCACAAGTCCTGACTGCCCCTGTAACACAGGCTAGAGAACGTCACACTGCTGCTTCTGAAGTCCTTCAGCCTCATGCATTGAGCTGATTTGGTAAATTAAATGTACTCTTGACTTCAGGCACGTGCCTGCACCCACTGAAGCTAAGGGCATGTATTCCCAGTCCTGGTTAAATCATGTCCTCAGGAACTCAATAATTTTGACTGCTAATCTGTAAAACTGATGTAAAACATCAGCTTTGCTTTGCACTTCCACTGAATTGGAGTCAAGCTCCTAACTACCACACACAGCACAGGGCTAAAAGAACAGAAGGAAAGCTCTTAGCTGAGCAGTGGTATGGAAGTGGACGGTAAGCAGAATAAAATCAATAGCAGGCAACTTCTTTTGAGCATATCCTCAACTTTTTGTGTAGCCCACAGGAAAAGAGCTGTTCTGTCACTGTTAAATAAATAATTAAATAAAAGCCAGACTTTAGCCCTTGAATGCACTGTGGCACATATCTGACACAGCACTTTGCTATCCAGGGAGCAAAAGCTAGATGCAATTCATGAGATTACATTGGATTTCATTTAAATAGGAAGTGCTCAGAATCCTATCATAAAATGTTTAAGATTCATGAAGGTTTTGGAACCTTGCTAATGGGCTTTGTGCACAAAAATATTTCTGAAATGAGCAGTGCATACAATGAACCCAGATTTGCTTCTGCATTGTAGTTAATTACTCCCAGAGGGTCTCTAAACCTCATATTTAGGAAGAAGTTTTGCACGATAGGCACAGAAAATAATTTTGCAGCTGCACATGCAGATGAATGAGCAAGTGGTCACTGGACCATGTATTTTTTCCAGCTTAGCTGGTCTCAAAAAAAATAAAAAAGGTCTCTAGAAAGTTTCTAAATACTTCTGAATATTATTTCCCAAACACAGCTTTTAATTCAAAGCTGTGATGGCAATTTTTCAAATCACCTTTCCCCAATGAAGGAGACACTAGGCAGCCAAAGGATCACAGGCAGGGCATGCCTTAACTCTAGATTGTGGAAACAAACAAACAAACAACCCCCAAACAAAACCAACCACAAAAAGCAACTCCAAGATAAGGCTTCTGAATTAAAAGTGTCTATTTTTATAACTGCTCAGGTCTGAGTACTGCTATGACGAGTAGAGTCATTCATTCTCTCTTGCATTTTACATATTCAGTTTGAAAAATCATGTGGGAATTTGACTACAGGAATTCTCAAGACTGGGCTTCACTGTCAGAATTAACTGTTGTATTGCTTTGCTAAAACTTTTGTTCTTATTGTTTTACACAGATCCTGGCTTGAAATCATCAGTTTTCCTTTTCATGGCATCCCTCAGTCTCCTCAAGGTAAAACTTTATGACTAATTCCTTCAGCTACAGTCTTCTAAGCACACCACTGTACCAGAAAAATAACTCACATTTTATTCATGGATTCTGCATTTATTTAATAACCATCTCCATAATTTTAAATTGAAACATGTGCCTATCACAGATTTTTTCCAGTAGCTAACATCAAAGTACATATACTGAATTTTGTGGTCAGTCATCAATTCCAGTTCAATCTACTACTGACAGTTCTAAAAATTATAATGTAAACATTCAGCAAAACCAAGTTCTTTTCTATGCCACTCCTGCTTTTTGATAAAGTAAAATAATTATTTCTTTTGGCACATTCTTTCCCTTCAGTCTTTAAGTCCGATTTAGAATAAGCTGAAAGTAGAAAAACAGTTTTGTCTATCACGAAACACATGAATTATTTAAAGCAGAGGTTGGTAAACTGGAGTTTTTGGATATTCCGGAAGGTTATGTTGAAGGGAAACAAAAGCTACAGTGGTTAACAGGTCTGTACTGGTGGGGCACTGGGGGGGCTCACATGCCTTTGGGAGTATTTACCACCATTACACTTGCTAAAAGGAAAAAACCCAAACCTTTCTTGGAATAAACACAATTATTTTTTCCTTTGAATTAAACCCATTCATCTTTAGTTGTTCAAAGCTCAGAGCACTTTTTCCTGGAGAAAAGCAGCTGCCTGCTGAGAACTTGAGACGTTCCCCGGCCCCCAGCCAGGATCCTGCCTCTCCTGGACAGACTGCAGAGCTCCTGTGCTCTCGTGAATCACTGAGCAAAACTCTGGGACTCTCACCCTGAATGTTAACAACATGCATTTGAAATTGGGTAAGAAATCAAGGATTGTCAGTCTAGCCCAAGAAAGGAACCTGAGTTTCAGGCAGAGTGAGGATAATACATTAATTCGTGGTGAGTCTTGCTGGAAAAAAAAAACCCAGAAGTACTTAATAACCAAAAGTGATGCCTTTCAGCAATTCCCTCCCCACAAGAAAAAGAAGAAACATCCAATGGCACTGCAGGTATAACGCCCATATGCAGGAGAGATTTTCTCCTCCCAAACTATTGGCACCATCCAGCTCTCCAAGCCACATTCACATCTCCTCAATGCCCAGATGAAAGCCAACAAGCTGCTAAAGAATAAACATTTTTAAAGAAAAAGTTTTTCATTCAGCCTTGACTTTGATGACAGACATACATCAGGGAAAAAATAAATCTGAAGTCAACTGAACTGAACTGCAAGTACTGCAATTTTTGACAGAAAAACAGTTGCAGATAGTTCACAACTATCTGAGCCAGATAGTCAGATGACATAAATTTTTATAGCTCCATGAAGCCCTTTTCAAAATGGCAAATAATTTTAAATTATATAATAGAATACGCAATTTATGCTCAAGACGGCAGATTTAAGGCTTCATTCTTCACTCTAAACCTTGCATTTCTTGCTATTTGCATCTTTACTATTTTTTTTAATCCATTGCCAAATTAATTTTCACTTTTTTTTTTGAACAGAAGGTTGCTTTAAAATACAGATTTTCATGGCAAACCTGCAAAGGCCACTTTCGTTTTAGTGATTCAAGAAAATAATACTTTTATATTAAGATAATTCTATATTTTGGGAAGTTGGAACTCATCTTTCTCCTTTTTGTAGCAGCACTAGGAAACATCTCTATTTCTGTGCAGTTCTATTTTTAAACAGTGTGTGAGAATGCAGCAAGTCCAACAGAGATGACCAGGGTGATGTGGGAGGAAGCACATTAAATACTGGGTTTGGTTCAGCCCAGACAAAAAGCTTTGGACTGGGATGTATTTGCTGCCTACATCTACCTGCTGGTACTGACAGAGGAAACAGGGAGACTCTTCCAAAAGCTGGGCAGCAAAACAAGAAGAAATTGTGACAGTGACAGGTCTAAGGAAAGTAATGAAGTAGGAAAAAAATTTTCCTAATGAAGTAGGAAAAGAAAATAGATAGAACAAATCTCAGTGCAGGTAGTCAGACAAGGTAAGTGGGACACAGAGGAACTGTGGGATCCCCATCCTCACAGATGCTCAGAACACAGCTGGGATCTGCCCTCAAACACCCCATCTAACCTGGAAGCTAGTTCTGTCTTGAGCACCTTGAGGTTGGACTAGAGACCTTCAAAAAGTCCCTTTCAGATTAAATTATTCTATAATTGGATCAGAATTGTGCTTCTGAGCAAACCTCTCCAGCACGGGGATGCTTTTGAGCTCCTACCCTTGGATACACACCCTGTGCTTGTCCCCAGTGCTCAAGCTCAGGATTAGACCAGCACATCCTCTCCCCTTTGGTTTCCCCAAGGCCAGAAATAAAAGTGCATAAATAAAACACAGCTGTGAGGACTCCAGCGTGCCTGGTGTGGGATCCAGGGCCCTGCAGCTGCACCAGCACGTGCCCCATCACACCAGAGAGAGGCACACACCCATGCCAGGTCCTCACCTTCAGCCACCTCTTGAGGTCACCTGCATCTAAGGACTCTACAGTTCAAACATATTCTGAAAAGTGGCAATTTTGGAAAGCCCCACCTCATTTTAGTCACTTGGCAGCATCAGGAAATCTCCTGGTCTTTTGAAAGCAATGCCTGCACTGTCAACACAGAGGCAGCGCTGTCACAGTCACTGCAGGGGGGAAAGAAAAATCAAAACCTAATGATTATTCTCTAGGTACCCACTGCAAAGTTAACTAAAGTTGCAATCCAGAGAAGTGGTTATGCCTAATTTGATTATTTTCCTGAGCTATTCTTGAACTTGGGAATATACTGTTAGCACTTGGTTTAGAGATTTTCTTTCCAAGGAAGAATTTGATACTCCCTCCTCAGTTTTGCAAGAAATTCTGGAAGTTTTCCCAACAGGTATTGGAGATAAATCAGTGCAAAAAACTCTTAATAAAACCTTAGGGGAACCTCCCCAAACACAGCTTTTCACCACTCTTTTTTAATTCTGACACAGAAAATAACTATTTAATTACTTGCAAACTAAAAAGTGTATTTCATTTTTTCACAGCAAGAGGAAAATGGATTTTCTCAGATACAAGCTCAAGTAATGATATTTTGTAGGGTCATAATAATGAATCACTACCATTCTGTCCAAAACCAAATAGCATCAATTTCCCTCTCTGTATCTTCCCTCATACTGAGTCAGAAAGGCATTAATTTCTTTTCCAGACATTTCAAGGCAATACAAACACACAAAGAGATCTTAATCTACCTTCTGGCAGTAAGACCAGCATCTTTTTTATTTTTCCCTTTGTGGAAGAGCACCTGGGAACCTCACAAGAAGATGTAGATACTCTGCCACTCCCTGCAACGATAAACTTGCTCTCTAGGCTCAGATATGCAGAAATACTACAACAGAATAAATCTGAATCTCATCCCACACTGTCCTAACTTCTTGGAATGATTACACCCTAGTGGTTCATATTTTCTATGGGTAGGCATAACTCCAAACTGCCTCTCTGGCTTTTTGTTTCTTTTTTTTTAAATACACATGTCCCCAGTGGCTGAAATTCAAAGCACATATTAACTCTCTGCAGTTAGTGAATTTATCACGGCAATCCTGACCCTGCTTTCCTGTTGCTTCAATAAATCACATTATTCATGAATCTGGATCATGCAAAGTCCTACTGAATGCAAGCAGACCCACATTCCTGAACTGGTAACTGCCCTATTTGTGCAGCTATGCTCCTGAAAATTCTTACAGAGCTTGACCAGCCCAGAGTCTGAATTGGCTCTAACCTGAATTCAGTCAATGCCTCTGACTTCTGAGGACCAGCTGGAACACAAGGGACATTTCTCTTCTGCCAAACTTTCATGCCCTTAATGCAAAAGTATTGTGGTATTTGCTCCCTGGCACATGGAGGTTTGAGAGTCCACAGGATTCCCAAGGCAGCTCTTGTGGTTGTAAGAACCTGGCTTCTGCCTCCACTGCAGTGAAATTCCCTCTCTCCCTTTTTGATCTGGCTGCACAATGTGGTAAACATCAAGTGTAACATTGGTGGGAAAGTCTTGTGTGGTAGCTTTTTTACGCTCAGCTTTTCAGGGTTCTTGTAGTAAACTACTGTTAAACTTTTTCTTGCTCTTTCTAAACATTCTTTCTCTCTAGAAAACCAATTTTTCCTCTTCTCTCAAATGTTTTGCATGGCAGCTCTTTGTTTACATCATTAAAGTCTGAAAGTAAGCACTTACCCAAAATTAAACATAATAAACCAAAAGAACAAAAACACTTGCTTAGCTTTTCGTAGCTAACTTTTTTGCAAGTTTTAAAACCAGGCCTATTTAAAAACCAGAAGACTCCACAATTTTCAGCAGTTTTGATGTACAGTGCTGTATCCCATCTGTGGTCAAATAACTTCATAGCTGTAAGTGCAACCACAGGAAAACACACCTAAATACATACACGCCTCTAAATAAAAAATAACCACTGATTTATTTTCAATTCATGTTTTAGGGGAAATATCACATCCAGCATCAATGAGCCTGGCATTCTTTAATGATTGTGCACACTTTGCAGCAGTAACAGAGAGCAGCAGTCAGTGTGGAAGGAAGAACGTGAGCACTGAGCAGCTGTGAGTCACAGCCTGAGCGTACGCCCAGAGCACACGCGCCCGTGTTTGGGGGAACGCCGGTGACTCACTCATTACTTAATAAGTCAAATTTCTTAATCAAGCAAGAAATCACTTGATGTTTCTCTCCGAGCTTTCTCTTCACTCCAGCTCTCTGTGCCTTTCTGAAATCACGCCGCTGGATCCCTCATTTTCTAGAGAAGAAACTGAGATTTACAGTGCGGTGGCACGGTGCTCACCCTGCGCCTCATCCCACATGAGATCCAGGGAAAAATCTTCCCTTTCCTTTGTGTGTGGGCCCTCAGCTTGGGCAGTTTGAGCCCTTGTGCCCTTGCACAGCCTGGTACATCACCAGCACATGGCTGCTCACCACAGGGTTCACACACCTGAAACAACTTCTCCCCTAAATCTGTTTTCCCAGTAAGAACCTCAAGCTTCAGAACTCTCTCATTCAAGGCTCAGGGAGTGTTTTTTAAATTATAAGATGTTTAATAGAGGTCTCCTCCCTACTGGTATGGGGCACTCTTAATATAGGTTACAGAGTGCCTCTCCTGTTGTTGTTTCTGTCTGAATGTCTTTAAAAAGAATAAATTACAGCATCAAATAAGCCAAGGAAAAGGAAAACAAAGGTCAAAGCATAATAAACAGTGTGCCTAATGAGCTGACAAACGGCTCAGGGCTTTTACTGTAATAGCTTAATTAAATATGTGTTTTCACATATGTGTGCAGTGTCAGAGAAGGGATTATTGAAACATTCATAAGTTAATTGACTTATCTTTATCTCACACATAGCAATAGTTGATACAATAATTACATAGAAAATGTAGCTACTCATAGGGGCTTTTTCCTTTTAATTTTTTTTCTTTTTATTTCCTGGGAAACTGACCCATATGGACCCAAAAGGGGACGACTGACAGTATAAATTCAAAAAGCCAACACTTTTCTGATCTAAGTATGTCATAACTGGATATTTTGGTGAATCTGTACTACAGGAAGTTCTAATGACAAAAGTAGGTAGAAAATAAAACTCTTAAAAACTGGTACTAAAAAAAAAACAGGAAAAGGACAAAGAAGATAAGACTGAAACAGTTAACTGGTCTGTGTGATGCCTGCATTCAAAGACAGAAAATGATCCACACAAACCTCTTAGTTCAACCTTAACCAGGCAAAAATTCAGAACAGATTTAAAAGGAAAATTTGAGACATGAAAATGCATGGAAAGTGCTATGAAAGGCAACATGAGTTTCCCAGGTGTACACTGTAAGTCTTGACTTGGTGTCTTGGGGTTTTGTTCATGTGTTCTGTAGCACCCCATTCTTTAGGGGGAAAAAAAAAAAGGCAGTGCATCTAACTCACAGTTCATTAAACCATTTGATATGGTGTCACCAGGGAAGTTATTATGCAAACTCCAGAGAGCAAGATGAACACAGAAATTGTGAAACTGCCACAGGATTGGCTGCAAAGGAGATGAAAACGGATTAGATCGAAAAACCAAATCCTGGTCTGGAAGTAAGGTGTCTGGTGAGGTCATCAAGGTTTGATCTTGATAGTAAATTGGGGTTTTTTGTTTGTTGGTTTGCTTTTTTAATGTTGCCTAACCAAAACATTTACTTTGGGAATTAAATATATCGGTGATTCAAAACCAAGATGCAGCACCCACATCAGGAAAGGTTGGAACATAACACAGGAAACGAAAAGAATTTGGCTGTAAATGATGAGTTTATCAGTTGGAAACAAAGATAATTACTTCAGCATCTGAGCCATGTGTAAGCACAAGTGGGACATGAAAGAGACAAATATAATCCAAGATATACATATAGTAAGGAAGGGATTTCTGCATGCTCCATCACTCTGAAATCAAACAAATACCTGCCTCCACCCCCATTACACATTGACTGTTCCATGGCATAAGAGGCCACTTTAATCTGGGTGCCTTATTGCACATGAATTCTGCCTTGTGATGCTGCTCCCAGACTAAGCTAGGGGACATATCTGAGCTCTTACACTACAGTAAATCACGAGTATTTTCAATTAAATGACAACGCCCAGGGGCCAGACAGAGCTCAGTATAGTCACTCTTGATTTGCACTAGAAAACAGGCCAATTGTGTTGAAATATCTTCAATGTGATTAGAAGCAGGCTCTTTATTTAGGGAAATAATTTAATTTTCAAAGCATTTGACAGTTTTAATAGACATCATCTATGAATAAGTCAGGGTGCGCAATATGCCTGGAGCAAGAAGAAAAAGGCTCATTAACTTTGAGAGAATAGACAGATGGGCAATGTTGGGGAAGAGCTCTCACAGCTCCCAAATTATGTAAGCAGAGGAGTGAGGAGTCGGACGCCAGGCGCATGTGTGCAGGAGTCATTTCCATGGGAGCAAATTGCACTGACACAAACTGTCATCTGTGACATCAATATATGAGTCAGGGAAAACGAAACGAAGGAGACAAAACATAATGGAAAATACTTCGGTTTCCAGCACGACGTGGAAGGCAAAGGAGGTCTGTAAAAGCTGAGGTAATTTGGATTAACCCGCTTCTCTTTACGAGCACACACGTGGAATAAGGATGTTGTGCAAGTCAGGTTCTATCCCAACTGAGGCATGCTGAGCCTGCAGCAGAGGGAGCAGTCCTGAGGTGCTGAAAAGAGCAAGCAGGTGCTTGGCTGCATTTAACCAAATGGTTGGGACCACTCAGAATAATATGGGAATAGGAGAGAAGCTGTGGATAAAATCAGCAACAGTGGAGAAAACATGAATGCTAAAGGCTAACAAAGAAATGTAAAAGACAATCTCTGGTCTCAGTGACAGTCTAAGAAGGAAAACTTGCACTTAGAAATGAAAAAAGCCTCATATTTAGAAATTACATCATTCAAACAGGATCCAAAGCAGCCTCTTCCTTTTTAAAAGGAGTTTTCTTCCTACATTTACCTAAAATGTGGGTGAAATCTGTCAGGTGCATCAGCAGTGTTTGCCAGACAGGCTGTGGATGCTGCTGTTGTGTGGTCAGAGACCCAAAGGGAGCTGACCCCATGTAAGCAGTGGGTGTCAGGGGACCAGGCTCTCCTTCTAGGGGTCACCCCAGCATGGGTATATCAAAGGCAGGGCATCAAATGCACTTTTATTCAGCCCTACTGAGGAAAAATAATGAAACTGTCATAGCAATTTATATATGAATCAGGTACTGTCTGCATTTTAATGGCTGAAACAAAGACAGCTGAAGTCTAATGGTGTCGATTTTCTCTTGCAAGTGATTACTAAATTGCTTCCACTTTGTCAGCAACGTAATCTCTGTGAACAGCTCAGTTAAGGAAGTAACAAACCACCAATTGTCAAGTGGAGAAAAACAACTCACATCCACAGACACCGAAAGTACGTTTGAAAGAGAAACGCTTCTGCTCCTCTGGTAAAAACAAGCCCTTCACACGAGGGAAATACTCCATCAGAAACAAGAGGGCAAGTCCATCATTCCTGGCTTCTGATCTCTAACCACTTCAGTATCACCACAGACCAAAATAGTTTGGGTGCTGACACCGTTGATTACAAGTGAATGAGCTTTGCTGTGTCCAGAGTCAAGGAAAAGTGTTTTTGGAGGCAACATCTGAAGTTTTTGAGCAAGGAGTGTGCCCCTTTCTTGCCAAAGTTCAAACATTCAAACAGTTTGAGTCAGAAATTGTTCCAGTTCATAAGTACAACTATAGCACACAGCAAGCACTGCACGGAGAGACATCAAATGAGGTTGGGGAGCCAGGGAATCAGCAGCAGAGAAATCTCTTTGGACACTGAGCCCATTAATTACTTTGCTGATCAGTGTGGGATGAGGATAACACCACCACAGCCAGGCTGTGTCTGGGACTCAGCTCTGTCAGAGCTGAGCTGCATCAAGGGGAGTTTGGGATTCCCAGTGCACACACGCCTTGTGACAAATAGATACGACTTCTCTGCAGGCTGGTGTAATTAATGATGCTGGCCTGTTGACCTAGCAGCAAACAGGAAAGCCAAGAAGCAAAAGCCCAAAGCCCTGATTCCCGTATTGTGCCCATTTTTTTGCCCATTTCCTGCTCATCCCAGATGAAGGGAGGTCTTGTCTCCTGTATCAGCCAACTCGGAACCGTTGCAGGAACAGGGTCTGGGTATATTTGTGCAATAACACAAACACCTCTCAAGTTCTGTGACAGTAAATTGTTTCTTATGTTTTCATTTTTCAAAACCACTGCCAATACAAACAAATGATCATGGGAACATCTAAAGAGAAGTAACAATATTTTAAGCAACTTTACACCAGGCAGAGTAACCATTACAAACACACTTTGATGAATAGCAGTAGTCTAAAATTGAAACAGTTATGTTACTTCCATCAATTAACAGGCAATAAAAGACCTGCCTGTGCAGGTGACCTAGCAAATATCATAGTGTAATTTAAAAATTACACTAGCATTTTTTTTCTCTCACATATATCTGACCCTCAGGGAAGATTTGGATATAAAGGGCAAAAATATAAGTACTCAGTGAAGTTGAAATCAGCTTCATCCACACGGGTCTACAGGAGCATGTCCCAGCTGTTGATGCTGGGAATCAGTCTGTGGGGCTGAAATTGTGCCCTTCAGTCAAGGGGACATGGCACAATGCCCTGCTGCCACCACTCCTTGCTGTCTCCTTGACAGCTTGGAGGAAGGGTCACTGGCCCACCATGTGGCTGATGTGTGAGGTGCACAGTTTTGGACTCGTGCCTGCAGCTTACAGGGCCTCTAGTGAACTGTCTCAGGAACTCCCAGAAGTAAAACCAAATTCACTCCTTTGATATGTGCCCCTTACTTAAGGCTGAAGAAGGAGTGGTGCAGAAGCCCACAATACAGGGCTACATGAACATCTGAACCTCACTGGAGGAAAACTCCTGTGTGGAGTGTGACACAAGCCAGGTTTCCAATTACAGAGCTAAAGTTTCCATGAGATTGCCTTAGGCAGAACTAGGCCTTGTGTTCTGCTCCAAAATATAACAGACCTCTCAATGTCCTTAAAAATAGTGTCTTACTCAAGCACTTTGTTCTGCAAGTCTGAGCTGTCAGAAGACCAAGGAGTTCAGTACAGACACCGACACAAAACAGGGTGATGTTCTGTGATGGAAAACACCTTTGGGCAAGATCATCAATAAGTGGTGGATAGCAAAAACTGCTGGGGGTGCTGTGCTACAGCACAACACTTCACAAGAGCTTCAAAGAAAGCAAGATCTGGCAAAACAAACACCTGGACATTATTCCAGGCCACTACCAAAACCTGGGAACACCCATCACTGCACCAGAAATGAGGACCGGAGGAAGGCACATATGTCCACCAAAGAGACGTTAAAAAGATGTTAAAAACCTCAGGAATGGATCAGGCAACCAGCAGTCATTAAATGTAGTGGGTAGAAATATCAATTTACAGCTTCTGAGCAAAATTGAGTGTTTTGAACCTAGCTGCAGCCTCAGTGGCTGTCTGTGGCTGTGAGAGCTGTTGAGATAGAACATGCTAGAAACCAAATCTCTGAAACACTGGAGAAAGTCACCTGTGCACAGCTGAAGCAAACCAAGAAATCCTCTTGCAGCAGTTTGTATTAATCAAAAATAAGCACGGGACACAAGAGGATCCTGTTTGAGCTGATGGCAAGCACAAATTAAGGCACGTTATCTTAAATCTCTTTCATTACTGCCAGGTTCTGAGACTTTACATTTGCTGAAGACCAATGGATGGTGCAAATATTATAACCATTGCATACACTGACCTAAGGCTCAGAAACTTCACCAAGTGCAGGGACCTGAGCCCCACAAAACCAGCAGACAACTCTGCCCTGAGCAGAGAACAGCTCTGAAAGTAAAAAAACCATTAACTTAAGCCCACTTTCACTTCCCCAGCAAACTGTGTGGGAGGACAGACATTGTTCAAGCACAGAACCAAAGATGAAAGCCCAAAAAAACAACTACCAAAACCTAGAGATTGTAACTTCATTGAGGATTCATACGGCATAACAATACCAAACAAAAGTTTTTCTCTTTGATGCTTCTATAGCATTAAATTCATTTAGAAAACTGAAGCAGATTATACTTCGTGCTTTCCAGATAACAGCACTATTGTAGTCATTTGGATGCAGAAGGGCTTTATTCTGCCAAAAATATCATCCTCGTGTTGCAGAGCAGAAGCCCTGAAACACGAGACCCAGCTCTGAATGGGTTCATTCAGAAAGCAGGGTGCTGCACTCCCCACCCAGAGCCTGTCCCGAGCTCCAGCGCCAGCAGGGAGAGATCTGCTGCTTCCGTGGTGGTTGAGACAAACCCACCCTGCCCGACAGCTCATGGGAAGGGTCGCTTCTCACCCAGCTCCAGAGGAGCTGAGAGGCTCCACAGCAACACCTAGGAGTGCAGCTGGGAGGGCAGGGTAGAAAAGGATGGGAAAACAAGGCTTAGTTCTTGAGAACTAGAGCTATTTTGGTGGTTTGCTTGTTAAAATAATGCACTTATTTAAAGGCACATGAAAAAAGACCAAGGAAAAGCAAGAGCTTACATCAAAGCCAAATGCTCCATTCTGCTTGCTCCCAGGAGAGAAGCAGAGATAGCCCCTCACAGATCTGAGTCTTAACACATAACAGGAAAGATACAGAATAAGCATTTTTTACAGGAGTGACTAGAATACAGGACAAGGCTGAATTTCAATCACAAATTTATTTTTAAAAGATTATAAAGAATTCTTGTAAACAACTTAAAATACTTCTCGCTCCCACTTGCTACTGTTTAATATCGAATGAATTCTTTTTACTTCCTTTCTTTTAAGCTGCAAAAGCACAGACCAGCTATGAGAGCTAAAGGCAGTGTGAGTTATTCCATCTCTGCTTTCATATTACTTTGGGAAAAATGAAGCTAGTCCAGTACTGCAAACTGCCATAAGTTTTCATCCCAAGTCTTTTAGTGTC
Organism: Ifrita kowaldi; assembly: GCA_013398055.1. Classification (NCBI taxonomy): domain Eukaryota; kingdom Metazoa; phylum Chordata; class Aves; order Passeriformes; family Cinclosomatidae; genus Ifrita; species Ifrita kowaldi. The sequence goes on from VZRS01013593.1 coordinate 135,655, forward strand.
TTGTGTCTTGGGTTTTTAAATCCCAGTCCTTTGAGACAGAAGGTCTCAGGGCTGCACACAAAACAAGAAAAATATACATCCTAAAGACTTCAGAAACAGAAGGTGGTGGTGGTGGGGGGTGTATATATATATATATATATATAAGCAAGGTGTGTTATCTTCTGAATTTTCTGATCTTGGGCATTTGACTCATGTTTCTAAAAGTTATCTTAAGGCCAGTGACTTTGCACTCAACAACTTCAGTTAGAGACTTTTAAAAAGCTCCACATCCAGAACACTTCTTTTTTTTAATATATTTACAAAGCATAACAGAAACATTGTATGAGCCAAAGTCCATAGAGCCTGAGTACACCCACAGGTTATCCCTCCTAAAAGAGGAATGTGTTTGACTTTCACCAGCCTTTTGCCTACAGATGTCGTGTCAGCAGCCAGCTGAACATGTTTCCTTACTGGTGAGATCATCTCATTTTGGAGAAGAAATAAATCTCTGCTGAAATTAAAGAAGCCAAAATAAAATTATAGACACAGAAAAAAGGGATCCCCCCAGATCCTAACTTGGCTTTAGGACCAGCAATACTGCACTGACAAATAACTGCACTGCACTGTTTGACCCCAACAGGCACCTCCCTGATCACGCTTCACCCAGAGGTGACCACCTGATTGCATGGTTATTTCTCTGACATTTTTTGTGAAGTCAGAAAATAGAGGCCCTCAATGATACAAACTGTACACAAAGAACACATGAGCAAAGCTATAATCCTAGACAATTCTGGACAAGACAAGGACTCGAAAGAGTTTAATAAACATTTTCTTATTTCGATAAATGTCGTTCAGAAAATCTCTTTATCAATGCAGGTAAAAAGAAGCACCTTTGCTGTGGTACACCTCACACAGAGCCATCAAAAGCAAAGCCATTCATACCCCTGTGTGCCTGGTGTGATGATTTTTATGAGCTTTAACCTGATTTTTGAGTAACAACAGCAGTGCACTTAACCATCTTCTCTTCCTGCCACGCTTCAACATGCCTCACTTGCAGAGCTGATACAGTGATAACAACAAACCATCAGGGAATTCCTGAATTCTTCCATTACTCCTGCCAGGATAGCCATCATTTTATGAGTCGGTTTTTTGGTTTTGTTTTTCCTCTGGTGCTTTTGAGGTTTTTACACAGAATACCAAGCTCTGCACTGTTTTTTGTGATCTAAGAACAGACCCTGCCTGCCCTACCAGAAAGCCTTGCCATGGAAAACTAAGATTTATTCCCAATTTATCACCATCCAGCTCAGGCTGGAAGGTAATAAGCTTTTCTGTACATGTATGTAAGTACATATGCACAAATATATATAAAATCCATGCAAGATTTTGATCTAAATCCTCTTTTCATTAATAAATAGCTCAGTAATAATTTCTTTTTCTTAAAAAAAAAAAATCTATGGGGCAAAAGAAAAAAAAGGAATGAGATTAACAATAGACTTCTGGGTTTGGGGCATTTTTCTTATCACAATCCCTGCCTCAAATCCCTGTTGTTTCTGTAAGGACCTTTCCACCTGGAAAAGGGTTTGGGAAGAATTCAATGTTGAGCACCATTTTCCTATGTGACTTTAAAGAAGTAACTTCCACCCTTTCTTTTCCCAGTGACAGCTGTATCCTGGGGTAACACCAGGTTCTCTCCAAAACAAATGTGGCACAGCTGCTATGATTTATCTTCACAGCTCATAGCTTAGAGTCACAGACAGAAAATACACTTAACAAGGGAACATTTCCACTGTGTGTTCCTGCACGCTGGAGGAGTTTCCTCAGTTGCAGGGAGGATGCTCCAAACTGCCTGGAAAGGTTGGAGCAGCTCTACCAAGTGACTAAACCCACATTATGTTTCTCTACAAAATTTGGAGAACTCCATCTAATTTTGGTGAGCTCTCCAGCTTCTGCAGCAGGAAGAGTTTCTTTTTGCCCTAGGCAGAGGAAAAGGCTTCTGCAAGTGTGAATAAACCAACAGAGAGCTGCAGGAAGGTTTGGTTGGGCTTTTCTAAGAAATTACCTCATAAAATCCCTGCAGTACATGTCCCAGGTTCAGAAGATTTCATAAAACAAGAGCCAGTAAAGGAACAGCTCTTGCACATAACTTTCCTCTGGGCCCTGGCACAGGCTGTGTTTCAGGGGTGCCAGCACCACCCCAGCATCTCACTGCAGCTTTGCTCACCACATTTGCTTGCAAATGATAAGACATAAGGAAGGAAATAATTATTACTGTAGCTGGTTGGGAATAGTTCCACAAACTTATTTCTGGTTGTGGTTTCCAGTTTACATAAGCCTTTAAACATTTTTACACATTCTGAGATTTCGCTGAGGGAAAAAAATAGATGGACTGACTCCTGGAAAACAGCTGTGGGCTAGAACAGCCCTTTCCATCTAGCACTGGTTGTGTTATTGGGCTAGCAGTGAACGAGAGAGACACCATGTTACTCTCGGGATCCAACAGCTTCTTCTATCACACGAAGATAAAAATGTGTGAACGTCAACCACATGGAACACAAGTTCTTTGTTTTTCTTTCCCTAATGAACTGTGCAAAGAATGCAACATAATTATGCCTCCCAAAGAAACTACTATGCTATCAGAGATACTAAAAAAGCTCTGTTCTTTGGCTGGCACCCATCTCTGCAAATGCTGTCACAACAGACTCCAAACTGTCACTTCAGCAACTGCCCCTCACGGGAAAAACATATTTCTTCTAATTAGGCAAAATTCTAACTCCGCATCTGAAGAATATAATTTGATCTTTTCTCTAGAAACTCATTAACCACTTGAGTTTAATTATTAACATTTGCATTAATAACTCACTGAATTAACTACCCATTGTGTGAGCGCAGCTCCTGCTTTGGCAGGATGGTGCTCTGTGGACATTCCACCGGGCAGGTGGTGTGGGCCACGTCCACCTCTGAATGTTAGAGAGATGCAGTTCCTACCTCTGGGTCTGCCACCAGCTCACTGGATGGCTTTGGGCAGGATTATCTCTTTTCCTTTCCCTTTCCTTTCTCCATCTGTTTAAGGCAGTCAAGCCATGAGCAGTGACTTCTCCCCATTCTCCTCCTTCACTGCCTCCAGGATTAATAAAGTGTCCAATACAAGGACACCAAGGTCATTCCTGCAATAAAATAACTGCTGGCAAGGGTGGGAGGTGTCAGTACTCAGCTCCTGATGCTGGGTCTGGTAACATAAATTTCCCAAAATGAGAAAAAATAAATAAAAAAACTTCATGCCTAGGTAGTGTTTAATGCCACAGTTATTCATGCTGGGGTTCCTGCAGGGCCCAGAGCAGCAAGAAACCTGCTGAAAGCCCTAGGGGTTCTGAGATAAACCCAAACTACACTGATTCCTTGATGGAAACCTTTCATAGTAGTAGGAACCCATGATTTATTCAGTAAGAAACAGGTTTTCAAGCAGTGCTGTAAACACTGATCACGCAGGCGCATGCTTGCACCTGGCCTCAGTTATAAAAGGAGATGACTTACAAATCCAGGGCACAGTGGGGTGATGCACAGTACAGATGTTCAAGTGCAGAAATGTATCTTCAGAAAGCTATTTCCTCACAAAAGCTCCACAATTTGAAGTGGGGAGGGGAAGGGAAGGGGAAGGACAATAAGCACACACACACAGACAAACAACTAACTTCTACTTTTGGTTTAAATCACGTGGCTATGTACATTCAACACTTTTCTCTAAAGTAAACGTTCCACAGGTCTCTGTCAGGTTATTTCCCACAACATTTATGGGTGAGTACCTCCATGTTAAGGATTTCCTGAATCCTTTTAAATTCTCCAACTGGTATTTGCTACAGTGGTTTGGATACTCAGTAATGTGTGAACCTGCTCAGGAGACTGAAGGGCTCCAGCACCAGCTCTCTGCTTTTTGGATACTAATTCAGACATTTTTGCTTCACAGCAAAGGAATGTAACAAAAGTTACTTTTGTTATGAGATTTGACACACTTAGGCAGCCTTAAAAAAAACCAAAACAACAAACAATCAGTGCCATAAAGGAGCTAACTGAAAAAATAAACCTTTCCAAATTCCCAGTGCCATAAGATATTTTCAGTTGAATAAAGGCATAAACTTAAGCAAGAGCTTCTACATAAACTGCAATATCAGTCTGCATGAGACTCTGGTGCTTTTGTTATTTCTGCAGTTGGTAAATTCAGGTGTAAGAATTTCTGAAGTCCTTCGGCTTTTACAAACAGGTGTGATTGACAGCCTCTAAATGCTCTGCTTTTCATAACAACCATGATTGACAGCCCTTTGGTGCATAGCCCAATCAGCCTAACAATGTTATTGTTCTCTAATAATTACCTGATAATTTTTTGTTCGATGTGTTGCTGTTAGTTATGGTTCAGCTAAGAGTCCTCCAAACTTTCCAAAAGTTTATTTAACTTGCACTGATTTGGGGCTGCCTTCCTGCAAGCCTCATTCTGTGGTAGCACTGGCATTACAGACACCAGTTCCCAAGGTGCACAGGCTGTCACTCTGCCTGTAAGTGATGCTTTCCCTGGCAAACAGAGCACGTCAGAGCCCCAAAAATGTGACAATCCATGTGTCATTTGGGCACATATCACTCACAAAGTTTTTGTACAAAGAGAAATGTTTCTTAACTTAATAGTCCCTGGAGCATAAAGAATACAGCTCACAGTTTGCATGCATCCAGGGCCAGAGCCTCGCGTGGGATGAGCGCCTGGAGCTGAGCTCAGATCAGAACAGTTTACTACCTCCAAGCTGCTCAAGATGGCAACTTGTTTAACCTCTGCTGAAAGCAATAATCGAGATTTTTTTCTGCTACGGGGAGATCATTCTTGAGAACACTCAGCCAGGGAAACTGACTTGTGTGAATCACATGAAGAAAATCATGACCTGCTAGGGTCCCTTTTCTGGTATCTACAAAATAAATTTCTGAAATTGGAAAGTGTGGGCTTTTTTCATCTCTCTCTTGATTTTCAGATAGGATGGGAGCAGGAAGGAAGCAGCAAAATGAAAACCCACTTTGCTTCAGATTTCTGAAACCTTGTGAATATTTTTTTTCTTGAGTATGTTGAAAAATGTGATAACAGCCACCTACCTTGCAAGAAAGGTAAAAGAAGAACTTCTATCAGAGGGCTATTGAAAGTATATTATGATGTATTTAGTCACTCTTAAAAGGACCAATAAAAAAAAGAAAAGCCTTAAAGAAGGAAGCACGCTCTGGGTTTTTCCAAACATTTCCAGTTTTGCAACGAGGGCACTGAAAAAGCAAGCAGGTATCAGAAGGAGAGAGATGGGACTTTGCTTTTCAAAACCAGAACTGTGGAACCTGAACACAGCTTTGTAGTTCACCTGTTGGGTCACCATTGCAAGAACTAGTTTGAAGTTTGGCCTCTGCACCAAGGTGCTCTGTGCATCACCAAGCAGCCTATAGACCCAGGGTGTGGATTTGCATGTATAATGCTGTAATATAGAGGGGCTGTGCATATTTACTGCAAATGGAAGCAAGTACACAATGCATAGACTGTAGAGCCAAATGGGCTAATTCTGCTCATAAACATTTGCTCACTGAGATTTAGGGGCTGCCTTGGGGCAAATTGAACTGTTAGACCATTATTATTTGTTAATTTACTTTTCAGTACTTCTGAATTTTACCCACATGTTTACAGAACTGGCCATTTCCATAATGTATTACCCATGGCCCTGACCACAATCTTTAATTATCTACAGAGCTCATTTCATTCTTGAGTATTTTTCCCATCCTGTAAACATACTGGGCATTTTCTTAAAGTTGGGTTTGGGTTGACAAATTGTGTAGAGAACAATAGTGAGGTGATGAATCATTGCAGTGACAGCACACTGCTCACTACAGGCTGAGGAAACTACTCATTGCATACTAGATACAAAACAGAGGACAAAAAACTCAGCCATCTGCAGCTTATACTAACATCATGAGCAAGAGCTAAAAACAGCTTCCCACAGATCTGAAGTCAATGGTAGCTGAGATACCTTTTTTTCAAGGACTTTCAGGATGCGTTACTGAGTTCCCACCTCAACACCCTGCAATCCCTCACCTCCAGCTTGGGCTCAGACACTCCAGTGCACTCATCTCAGCTTGCCCAAAGTCTGCTTTGGCACCTCAGTTCTTCCACATGCACACAAACTCTGCTTGCTCACCAAAACACAGGTCAGAGAACAGAACAATCACTGTGCAGTGAAACCTTTCAGAGGTGCAGAGAGGGTGGGGAGGACACATGTGAAACATCTGGGCCCCACTGCCAGTAACAAGAATGAAGTTTCCAAACAGATGACAGCAACATCCTTCTCCACTGTCTAAGGCACAGCAATGGGGGGAAAGAGGCACTGTAAAAACAGCAGAGGTGCTGGTTTGCAGGGAGTCTCTCACAGATCCAACACTTTTTAAAAATCATTATAGCAATGGCATTTCTTCTGGTGTTTCATGTAACATTCACAGACATTTCTGCAGCACAGACTGACCCCTGCCAGGCACACAATGTCATGGATCCTGTCATTCCTGCACTTCACAGATCAAGCTGTAGTGGGTTGGCCCTGGCTGGATGCCAGACACCCTCCAGAGCCTCTCTATCTCTCCCCTCCACAGCTGGACAGGGGAGAGAAAATATAACAGAGGGGTCATGAGTTAAGGACAGAGAGAGAACTTAGCCCCGAGGTAATTCTGCTGTGCAGAAGAGTGAGATGAAGGAAGTACTTCATACATTTTCAGGATTAGAAATGAGGATCAGAAGCCGCATCAACAGCCAATCCTTCACAGACAACCAGCTGCCCACAAACAAGCTGAAGAAAACTCTGCATGTGGAAGAAGTGTAGCAGCATCTAACAACAGCTCATATCCAGCAGCCACACAACCACAGTGTGTGTTGTACTTGAGACACCAAACTAAGAGAAATTAATGCTGGTTTGAGGTTTCTTCTCTGAAGTGGGTGGGACAAGCTTTTCTTTCAGGTTTTGCTGTGTTTCAATTCATTTGCCTCATCTTGCTCTCACCAGTTCTACGATGAAATACCCAAAATCCCAGACAAAAATCCAGAGAATAATCAGTAAGACAAATTTATTATTTCTTATTCAATACAAGTTACTGATTCATCTAAGTTTATTTGGTATGTTCATGGTCCTCAGAGCAGTTTTGATGACACCTACTTTCATTTTAAAACAATGGAAATCTTTGCTCAGCACAGTTTCACTGTGGGAAAAAATTGAATAGTGTCAGCTAAGGCCATCTTAAATCTTGAATAAATTACTTTTACCCTCTCTAATTATTAATCACCAACAGATACACTTCCAGCATCCTCTTCCCATTCATATTTTCTTACATGCACAATCTAAAACCAGATGCTAATGAATCAGCATTTATCTGATTTCCAATTTCACTAATTATTTATGAGATCAGCTAAATCAGTTTCATTTAGAATTATAGACTTAGTTACTCAAGGCAGAATTTTCTCACAATTAAAAATTTTAAGCTGCCTTAAAGTAAATAATACAATAAAATTGAACCTCTGTTCAAGGCCCAAATATATTATTAATAAGTGATTTCAAACTGTCAAGAACATACTTCATTCTAGAGATATCATTTTAATCCAAAATTAATTAAACAAGAATGGAAAAATAAAAATGCATTATTGAGTATAAAAGACCCTTCAAAATAGCACAAATGCATTTTTACATTCCAGAGATAACACTGAAACCAGCCTGGTTTTGTATCTGCAAAAATGCTATGAAATATGAGCATATTAATCCTGTAAATAAATGAGCAAAAATTTAAGGTGCTGAAAGATGCACAGACCCTTCAACTGCCAGAGGATAGCTCCAGAGCTGGGAATGTCACAGCTTTGGCATTAGAGCCCAGCAGGTGGGACCCTGCACCAGGTGTCACACCAGCTCCACTGCAGGTTGTACAAGCTTTCTTAATTAGGTTCTGAGAACTTTTTAAAAGTGTGTTTGTATCACTGAAAGTAAATTATCTTCCCCTCTGACAAATAATAACCTCGGCTGTCCACAGGTGTGGTCCCAGCCTTAAAACCACTGGGGAGCGTTTTCCCAAACGGCTCCTGCGGCGCTTGTCACCTGCCCTTACCTTTTCCTCTCTTTCACACATGCAGACTAAAGGCAGACTAAATAACCTGAAACCACACCTTTGAAGCAACACTTTCCCACCTGCCCAGGTTTCCCAAGTGAGGAGGTTCTGGGGGGAGTGATGGGGAGTGAAGCTCCTCGGCGTGAGCCGCTCATGCCGTTAGTCCCGGAGTCCCCGTCCCTGTTCCCTGCTGTGCACCACTCACACCCCACCACCATTTCTTCCCGAGGCAAAATCACACCACTTGCTCTTTGCAGATTAGCACTTGACTGTTCAATCCATATTTCTCCGCTTCAGTTCACCAAGGAAAGCCAAGTGCTCTGGGTTTTTCAGTCACCCCAAATCCCGTCATTATTGACTACAAAAACACATTGCTGAGGTTCTTTTTGGTTTCATGGACTGCTTTCCGAGCCTGAGGATTTTGGCTAGAAAAAATTTCAGCAAAGTGAAAGAGAATGGAGCAATGACATTACTTTTGTCCCATTTCCAAGCAGAGTGGCAGAGAGCCAGTTCTCAGAATTTTTCTCAGAAGCCAATTGATTCATGTTTGTGTCAAGTCGCAGCATCCTTGTAAGACGCTGTCAGAGGGCAGCCAAAATTTCTTCACCTATAGATAAAAGGCCACTCTCTCTCAATCATATGCAAAACCAGAGGAGTGTCACAGAGAAAACAGCTTTCCCCAAAACTCAGATTGCACCCAGAAGTTCACCAACCATTAGTCATTGCTGTAAATCAGCATGAATAATTAGCTCAGCTCCACATCTTAATGACACTGATGTGTTTTCACCAGCCTCAGGACCTATCCAACAGGGCCAGGGCAACTCTGGTGGACTGCACAGCAGGTGCAGGGACACGGTGAAGAAGCCTCCCCACAAAATCCTCAGCAAGTCTTGCTTTAAGCCAGGCTTGAAGGTGTCCTGTGACTAACACAGCCAACTTCCTACTTCCATACCTGGCCAGTGGCAGGAGCCATGCAAGCTGTCAAGATGGATGGGAAAGAAAGAGCAAAATGGAGAACACCACAACCTGGGTTTCTTTTGGCTTTGCATCTTAGAAATCAGCTTGTTTTAGATACAGAGAGAACAGGACTACATTTTGGACATGCTCTTTCTTTAGGTGAGCCGGTTCACCTGACTATATTTCAAAGTATATTTATAACACCAATGTATTGGTATACCTTCACAGGAAAGCTTTTACAGAAACCTAACAGCTAATTTAGCAGGACTCCCTCATTACAAGTTCTTACACAGCTTCTCTATTATCTCAGGCTCTCGGAAAACCTTTCAGTCACACAGCATCTGTACAACACGAAAACGCACTTACGTTCAATTTACAAGCAGGTAAATCAAGATCTGTTATCTTGGAAATAAAATCTGGGAGAAGCAGTAGAGCAGACACTATACCCCAGCTGGGTTCAACCCTGGATTCTCATCCAGAAAGTCTGGACTGTGCACACACTCCAGGTTTTCAAGCTTTTAGCTCAGCCACGAGAGCAAAGCACACCCTTCTATCAAACTAGAACTCTTTGATAACCACTCTGCTTGTCAGACTAGAAGCAGTAACAGAAAGACAGAAGATAAAGGGAAATGATAAGATAGTCATGACTGTATTTCACAGAATTTTCATGCTTCAATGCTGTTCCATCAGACACCTGAGCGAAAATATGACTTTGGGTGTGTTTTGGACTGGCTATTCTTCATGCCTGAAATTCAGCACTCTGGAATGAGCTGTATCAGCTCAATAGCCCGGGGTTTTTTCTGTCTTTATTTTATTCCTTTTTCTCAGCTGGGAAATATCCCAGCTAATTAATGAGTTGAAATAGTCACTAATGGATTCAGTGAAGGCAAAAACTAATGCAAGTGCTGGGAGCATAGAGCCATGGGTGAAGGCAGGGTGGGGAAACCTGAACAGGACCCTTCCTTTTAAGAGCAGCTAAATGCTCAGCAGTTAATTGAGCAGAGGCACTCAACACATCTTATTCAACTGCAATGTAACTTGAATATCCTTGCAATACCCTACAGCGCTGCCTGGCACAGTCTGAGCTAGATGCCTGAATTTCAGCATTCAGTGTGAATGTCTGAAAACAGTCTGATGGTTCATGGACCATTTCTGTTGTGAATTTAAAGCAATTGTGATGTCTGAGACAGTTTCTTCAATGCCCATAACTGAATTCAAATTAAAAGCAGCAACCAAGAGACATGAGCCTAAGCATCTCTGCCTGAGGCAGACGAATTGATGTATTAACTGAAGGATAAGGTGGAACACATTGTACCTCAGGAAATGCATTTGCTCCAAAACACATTAAGACTGTCAACAATTTGGCTTGGATGTTCTCAGCATGGTACACCAAAAAAAAATCATTACTGTGCCATAGTATGCAATAAAACTGTGCTTTAACACAGACAGTAATGCTCTAGAGAGAAAAAGTGCATGGCCAGCACCTCAAAATAAAAAGTTCCCGGATTGGAACCATAAAGGATTAAATTTTGTGGTTTATTTGATGTGAAAATTCCAATTAGATCCCAAGATTTCTTCTGGCATGTGAAAGAACTGTTTAGTCCCATCATCTATTACCACTGCTCTTCATTTCTCCATCACCTCTGCACGCACACAGCTCTGTGTATCAACGCTGTCCTCCTGCACAGCCTGTCCACCACGGGGAGTCCTTCCACCAACAGAGCCAGAACTGTCTGCAGAGCTCCACGTGAACTGGACTAGGAACAGAACTCGGGTGTGGACAAGAGTTCTGCTGTAATGGCAGTCCTGTGCTTTGGCAATCAAAACAAATCTCATACTACCAGCTAGGACTTTGCTACATCTTTTCATTAACCAAAACATCTGCAGTAAATAATTATTTAGTATTCCGGGACAAAACTTGCCTTTTCTACTTATACCAATATTAAAGAAAGGAAAACCAAGGCCTAGACAAAAATGCAGTGCATTTTCTGTGCAGGAGAATAAAATTTGCTGCTTGGTCACAAAATCACAGACTGGCTAGTGTTGGAAGGGACCTCTGGAGATCATCTAGTCCAACCCCCCTGCTCAGGCTGGTTCACCTAGAGCAAGTTGCACAAGAGTGCATCCAGGCAGGTTTTGAATCTCTCAGAAGGAGACCCCAAAACCTCTCTGGGCAGCCTGTTCCAGTGCTCTGTCACTCTCACAGTACAGAACCTTTCCCTTCTATTCTGATGGAACTTCCTGTGTTTCAGTTCGTGCCCATGGCCCTTGTCCTGTCACTGGGCACCACTGAAAGGAGTCTGATTCGGTTCTTGTATACAGAGCCTAATGAAGTCAAGGGAAAATGGATGTCTGCTGCTGAGGAGTAGAGTCCACCACAGATGAGAACAGAAACACCTTTGGGTATTTAAACAACAACTCTTTGCTGCTGTATCCATCCTATTATGTTAAAAAATTTCACCAAGAGTGGTTGGTAGGTTTTTTTTACCTGCAGCAAATGACAGTTTTTGGGAGTGATAGCTTTTGGGGGGGTAAGTGGGGTGTTTTCTGTTGTGGCTTTAAAGAAACTAGAAAAACTCATTGAAGCCAAACCAAATCAGAGCCATCAACTATAAAAATAATTTCCTCCCATCCTCCAAGCTAAATAGTTTGTTAAGAAGAAAAAGTCCAAATCCTCAGTCAAAATGCATCAAATAGTGCTTGGGAGCACAAGATGAAGCTGATGCTACACTGGAAATTTGCTGTGACCAGTGCCCTGCAAAACCACTCAGTCTGTTCCCTGCGTGGTTTGACTCACTGTGAGTTGGAAGCAGATCTGGTGGGTGTGATGTTTTTCACTTCTCCACAGTTCCACTCCTTGGAAGCTTATCATCCCTTATCTTCCCTTCTACTTACTCCTTTAGTGACCTTGGAAAATACAGATAGAGATCACAGAAGCAGAATCCTGAAAGGATTGTTGCTTTTATTATCTTACTATTGGGAAGCTGATTAAAAGCACATATCCTTTCACAGACTACCCTGAACATTAGCACTTTCAGCTCTCTTAAAAAGGTCACTGAGCAGGATATTAAACACAGTCTTCAGTACTGAGCACTCTTTACTTCCAGAATGGGTGTTCTTCTCATGGCAGATGTTGTAGGAAGTTGTCTGTCCCTAGCTCAGGAGTCCTATCTTACTTCCTACTAAAACACAACAATAGCAACAAGGATTTTGATAAGAAAACCTTGCTGGCCTGATAGCGAGCCAAAGAATGGTGGTGGGTGATGGATGGTTACATAAATACTGCTATTTTATCTGCACAATTTCAGCCAAATCTCTGGTCTGTGATAGTCCCTGAGCCACTGATCAGGCCACAGTGACAATATGCTTGACCTGGCTTGGGCCCTTAGCTCTTCTCTGCTGAGTGGCAATACAAAGCCCAAATCACTGTGTGAAAATCACTGCAGATATCACCTCATATTTTCACAATGCCAACCTAAGGACATTTTACAAGGTCTGAAAATAAGGCCTTTACTACTTTCCTATTTTAGCAAGCTGCTTTCTAATGTCATTCCTCTTGAAGCTGTCAGGTGCTTTGGCATCAAGTAGGATGTCCTAATGTCTCCTCCTACCATGTAGAATGGCAAGGCATGAGCCCTGAAGACACTCAGTCAAAGAATCTCCTAAACCTAGGAAGAGGCCAGATAGGGAGAATATGCTCCCATCCTCTCTAGGCTGTTCAAAGAACCAGTTATAAAATCAGTGTATTTAAGAATAGATTGCAGCAGTCATCTCCATAAGCACCTAAGTCCTTTTGTGGGGTCACGCATCTTTAATACAGTAGTTTTTATTCCATACCTGGTTAGAGCAGCAACGAATCTGCTGGAACACCAGGGAGATGTGGTGTTTAACTGAGGAAGAGAGCAGATTGCCAAATGGACAGAAATAACTCACAGGAGCAGAAGTTGTGGGGTTTTTTTTCTTGGATGACATTAATACATTGCTGCTTTTACGGAAGAATCCCCCACAAGTTTTCAGAGCACCGTGAGTCAGCGTCATCCCTCGGAATAAATCCAGGCGAGGGTCGGCTGTTCTGCTGCTGGTATGGGCCCAAGGAAGGGAAGGAGCCCTGCTTGCTGACAGCTGTTATGCAATGCAGATAACCCATCTTCCTGCAGTCATTTGTGGGTGTCAGGAGAAGCTAAGAATAAACCAGGAAAAGCCTCTGGAAAGGTCTGCTAAGCAGTGAGCTGAAAGAAACATCTCTCAAGGTACAGAGAGCATACCCTGGCTTCAGCTTAAAGCACAGCCTGAGGTGACCTCTGCTACATGATCACAGGTGATAATCACACATTGCACTTAAAATTACTCATTTACCCGTCCATGAAGTGTTAAAACCAGCACAGAAAAGTGGATGTTAGAAAAAACACTTACATCCCTGTTCATATGGGACACATTAGTGTTGCTAAGCTTAAGAAAATAGGTAGGTGCCCCCTCCTGCTCCTTAAAGGGAGTTGTGAAGCAAATTGCAGCATTTAAGATCCTGCTTACCCACCAGCCAGATAAATTAGGATTTCTTTCCTTTTCTTTTTTTTTTTAACAGCTTGTCTCAAACGAGCTGCAATAATGTGCACCTCCAGCAGAGAAAGCAGGTCAGCACTGACAGCCATTTAGAAGGAGAGATGGTCGGTTAAAAGAAAGAAGCCAATGAAGACGCAACTGGGCACTCCTAGTCAGGAAGATACCAGGGAGAAAAGAACGGAGATGAGGAACATGACTGACTGAGAACACCCAGTCACCCCAGCAGAGGCTGGGGCAAATCTGCTGCTGTGGATGAGATATATTTCATGTCCTTGCCTGCAAACTGAGGAAGCATGCTATGATCAGACCCTAGAAATTTAAAAAACAAAAAAACAAAAAAACAAAAAAACCAAACCAAACATCATCACCATGTTTTTGTCAGCTTTAAGCTTCTTGTTTTCCCTTGTTAACAAGATCAAGAAATTTCCTTGCCAGAGAAAGCTCTATAATTCTGTAAACTTAGAAAAGTTTGTGAAAGACAGGATTACTGCTTATTTCCTGATTAATGCTGAAGCTTTAGGGCAGTCTAGCAGCTAAATTAATACTTAAACTGTACATTCAGGATTCAAAATCAACCATTAACTCTCTTGAGACATGCAAAGCAAGCCTGCTCTCAAGGTCTTCAGAATAAGCATAATAGTCCTGGGTTTGGTCCCACACACTCTGACCACAATGAAATTGCAGCCACATAAAACCACAGAGAACAAGGTTAGAAGGAAGCCCAAGTAATAAAAGGTCATGACACATGAGAAGCTGACCTTCACTTTGCTGCAACTGAATTTTTGCAAAAAGAAAAAATCGTAATCCCTTTCAAAAGAAAATGTAAGATGCGACCTAACCCACATCCACTCCCAAATCAAAGGTCCATAATGTTAAGTGTACCTTTTTATACTGCTCAAAACACCTGAATATACTGGATCTGTTGAAGCGTCTAATACCAGCTACAATCAAGAACAGCAGAAGATAAATTGTAAATCTGGATGAAAAGTCTCTTCTGGAATGTAACAGATAATGGCTTTCTGCAATATTATAAAAATATAGGGAGAAGAAGCTTTTAATTCAATGCAGCAGTAAAGAGTTTCAATTAATTCCAGGGGGGAAAAAAAACCAAGCACATCTCTGCTCAGCATAAAAAGCAACAGTTTTTGTAATGGAGCAGAAGGACTCACCCTTTTCTCTCTTTTAGAAATAAAGCTCTCTAGACACTGGGCATATTATCAATCTGAACCTTCTCGATGCTCTGAATTACTCGGTCAAAGAAGAGCAAAGTCACTGACCTGCCCAGCCAAGGTGCACAACCTGCTCAGGCTTGGCTTCAGAGCAAATCAGGAATAGGACATGGGCTGTTGCACCATGGGCATGTTTTGAATTTGAGGAAATTAACTTTGTATTTTAAATTACAAGAATTATCATCCTACATCTGTACTCGAATCCACAAATGGTTCCTAATAGGATAACACGTTGATTAAGTCATCAAACAAAACACTCTGGCGCTGGTAGCAGCAAGGCACCAGCTGCTTCTGAGAGCAACTGTGTGTCAAGTGCAAAAGGTGGCAAGTTTCGAGTTAACATTTAGCTACCTGACCAGGTTATCCTTTTCAGTAGCAAGAGGACAGAGGCACAGCTCACTTGGCCAGAGCCTGGTGCTAATAAACACCAACATCAGGGTTCAACCCCTGTATGGCCATTCACTTAAGGGCTGGACTCGATGATCCTTGTGGGTCTCCCTTCCAACTCAGAATATTCTGTGATTCAAGTGTGGAGTCAGCAGGAATGTTCCTACCCAAAGTGCACAGAAGGAAAGGAACCTCTGCCTTTCAATTAATTATTTAAATGACTGGATGCAACCCTTATGTTCACAATCTGCAGCTACACTGAGAAACATAAGTAATCCAAAACCTCCAAGGACCTTAATCATTACAGAATATGCAGGGGGAACTTGTTGACAACCGCAGCAGTAATTTAAATCTGCTGGCACTTTTGGAAACAAATAGCTGCGTATAAAATCCAGCCGGAGTTGGCTTCCCCTCCTCTTGGTCTCTGAACACTGACAGCAGGACATCCCCACCTCCACCCACCAGGCGGTGAGCAGGGCAGGTGGTGAATCCTGCCAATGATCACGTGGAGCACACGGGTATTTTCTCTCCTGAGAAAAGCACAAAGAAATCCTTCTGCAGCTGTCACTGAGAAATGCTTCCCCCAGAAACAACCCGTGTGGTTCTTCACAGCGTTTTTACTGCTGGACAGCAACACGGATTTTTCGTGGAAATAATTACCCTCTCCAAAAGTACAATTCTTCACTGTTAAAATCCACAAGCAATAATAATGGGTTGGTGATGTTAAAGCTTTTCTGTTTTCCCACCAGAAAGTTATTTTATCATTAATTTTTGGTCAAATCCCAACAAATCATTCCCACCCATCAGAGAAGGATGTGCTGCAGCAGACTGAGACTTCAGGAGTCTCCACTCACCAGTGAGACATCCCTGGTGTCTTCACCTTGTGTGCAGACCTTGTCTTTCTGCCAAAGTGCTGCCCAAAACATCCTTCAGGATCTGTAACTACCAATTTTATAGTGTGTAAACTTCAAAACACTTCTCTGAATTTTAAGGGACAAGGATAACACAATAAAAATCAAGAGGCTCAAAGACAAGACCATGCAAAGGAGATAAAACACTTTGCTATATTTTTTTAGATTAAGTGTACAGAGCTTTTATGAAGCTAGTGAAAATCTTCTAGATGAGCCTTTAGGGCACATCAATTCAGAATTATTTTATTTCTGCTCCCTCCTCACTAACATTGCTCAAAAACAATGCTGAAAATAGTTGCCAGCAATGTAACTGAGCCTGTGAAAGGCACCATAAAGGCCTCTGTGCCTTCTGTGCCTCAAGGCACATCACTTCTGCTCCTTCTTTTATTTTTCCATGTATTTAATTGAACTCAGCAGTAACCTTTGCGGCATGAAACCAAGATGGCAAAACAGCAGATTTGATCTGTGTGCTGTGATCTGGACTGCCTTGCTGTGAACTGCTGGGGGAAGTGGTGCCTGGAGAACCCCTGAGTTTGAAATGGGAGAGCCCATGCTACCTGTCCCCCTGCTCCCACTTTGTGGGAAGTTTTGCCCCACGTCTTTTCCATGCAGCAGCCCACAGAGAAAACATCAGGATAGCAAACCTCTGCAGATATTTTCCCTAATTAACATGTAACTATTGATAGGGAGCAGGGAGTATCTCACTAGCACAGGTACAGGAACTCGATCCTTTACCCTAATCCTTACACTTTCAAAATATTATAAACCATGGGCAATCAAAACAAAAGCAAAACTAAAAACCACACAGCTCTGCAGCATCAATCTCAAATTACAAAGCATTTCTAATGCACAGGATCATAGAAGTTGGTGCAAAACCAACTCAGTCCTGAAGCTGCAGGGAAGAAGAACTTCTGGCAATAACGGAAGGATCTAATCAGTATTATTGTCATAAAATGTCTATAGTTACTACACTGGCAATTTTTCCTAATGGGTTGGCTTAGAGACTGGTGTCTTGCACTGATTACTAAATTATTTTCTTTACAAAGGTCTAAGTGGCTCTGTTTTCCAGATGAATAGCCTGAAGCCACTTGGTTCAGAGCTTCAGTCCCCTGAGATTCATCTTGGACAGTAAAGAAATGAGACAGATGAACACTAAACTACTTTGTGTACAAATCCAGCAGTGGCTTGGCTGATGAGAACACTTTGTATAAAGCACCACTGAATTTAAAATAAAGACAGAGGTGAACTGAGCCTAGTTAAAAGTTAGAAGTCAGAAGCAATATTTGATAACAAAGCATTTTAAACCAAGTAAAGCATCCTAAAGAGAATTTTGGCTTCGCCACATCTGACCTCATCTGGGAGAGCTGCCTTGCCAGGCAAATTAAGACCAGTGGGCTGGAACTGGCACTTTCCCAACCCAGCCACTGCCAGACTTTCCAGAGTGCCCTGGCCCCCTTGCCCACCCCCAAGGAGCAGCAGTTTCTTTATCTAGACATGCAGCAATATATTTGCCCAGCACTTACTGAGCAACACTTACTTTTTTCTTGACAGAGAGCACCTGTGCTCAGGGAGGGAAGCTCTTTGCAGCCACTTCCACATCTGGTGGGTGGTGATGCAGCGCTGCTGGCAGGGGCTGGAGCAGGGAGAGGTCGTGGGCGAGCAGGGCGAGGATCTCACGGTCACGTGGAACCACTGAGATGCAGGTTTCCACCTGCCTTTGCTGACATGGAACAGGATCTGGGCAGCACAGCAGGAAACAGGGAAGTTCAGCCCCTCTGGCAGCTGCTCCAAAGGAGATTTGAGGCCTGCATACGGTGATGAGCTGGGCAGGTTTGCTGTGCCTGTGACTCAGGGCCCTCCTAGCAGGAATTCAGGGAGCTCTTCTCAAAGCACATTGAACCTGTGGATGGCACTGGGCTGAACTGCTCAGTGGGGAGGAGACTCAGACATGCCAGGGAGACCTTTGGGGAAGAGAGATGGAGAGAGAGAGATGAATGAAAAACAATGTTTACTCTTGAAATTGAAATGTCTGCGGCTTTTCCAGAGTATGTTTGAAACATCCTAATTAAATTAGTCCATTAGACAAAAATCCTATTAATTGGACAGCTGGGTCAGCTGTGGCTTACTCAGAATTTGTTCTGGTTTTAGTAGTTTATCATTAAACATAGTTCTGAGTAATTCAAACCTCACAACACCAAGGAAAAACTGCTCATAATTAACATCTTCAAATGCAAGCAGCTTTCATCACACAAACAGCAGCAAGAGCTCATACCACTCTCCCCCACCCTACTTCACTTGTTTATCAGTCTGGTTTATCACTGAATTTCTTCTCTGGGTTCCACTGATGCAAACTTGCACTGGTTTGAATGGTTCCTCTGCAAACACAATAAACCAGCTCCACACAGGAAGGTTTAATCTGCCACCAGAGCTTTTCAGCAATCGGATCCCTAAGTATTAGCTTTGTTAATTAAAGTAGCACATCTGAAAAATTAGCAGAAGGGAATACATTGGCATATTTCCCTGCAACAGGGAGAATTTATACCTTCAGCAGTCACCAGTGGACTGAAAAAAGCCAGTATAGCATGACACATGATGTTGCAGCACCCCTGGGCTACAAAAGCAAGTAATATGAGTCAATCAAAAACCAGAAACATTCAAAAGGTCATTAAAAAGCTACTGAACCACACAAAATCAAATAAATACATTAATCAATTAAAACCTCTATGAAATAGCCTAATTGAATTTTGCTGTAGTAGTGTCACGTGGCTGTGGAAACTGCCCTTCAGTAATCCAACCAAAAATTGGCATGCTCCCATTCCCACTTAATTCTCCCTGATTATGTGAAATATCAGAAGGAAATGAAAAACAAGGTGGGGGGGTTCAAGAAAAATAAATGCTAGTATTTAAATTTCCTCGTGTTCTTTTCATTCACGAATCTTAAACTCATTTATCCAAGACAATGGATGGCATCCTTCTGCAAGAGTGGATTGGAGCCACGAACCACTACACATCTCGTGGAACACAGCATCAGTGGCAAGGGGAGTCAGACAGCATGGGAGCCCAGGTCGGGGAAAAGCCTGACACTTTGAGGAAATGAACAGCTCCTGCTCCAAAATATCTCTACTCAACAGCCCAAGAAAATAAAATGGCAAAACTCCCCAGTGCCCCCTACGCACTCACACAGACCCCAGGGCCTGGAGCAGCACCAGGGAAGGCTTCATGCAGAGGCTGTGCAGGAATCCAAGAAAGATCAAAATCTCTACCCAGGAGTCTCCTTTGATATCTAGCACAGCACAGAAGTCCTAAATGAGAGGGGGAAGGAGCAGGAAAAGCAGCAGCACCACAAGGAAGGCCACAAGCAGATGTGTGCTGGCTGCAGCACAGTGTCTGCCCCACCAAACTCGCCCCAAAGCAGGACCAGCACAGAAACGAGAGCGTAGGGGAGGCACTGACATCTACAAGCATGGAAAATGGGAAAATTACTGATGTAACCGATCTCAGCTAACCTGCAGACCTACTGTCACATCAATATACCAAATATCAGCCCATCAGTGCTCTTCAAAGGGAAGAGGAAGCCATGCAGGAGGCACAGAAGACTTGCACAGTGTCCTCTTGCATAAGGGGATCCTGTGATGGACCATCCAATGCAGGTTCTTGGCTCTGCAACACTGTCTGTTTTTAAGTACCACAAAAGCTCTGTCTTTAAAAATTCCTTTTTACAGAAGAAGTGACTCTGAATCGGTAACTCTCCTTTACCGGGCCGCCCAATATGATGTAATTTATACTGCATACAGATGAAAAACCCCAGTGAAGACTTTTCCATGCTACAGCCTGAGGCCCAAGGCACTCCCCTTGGTGACCCTCTCAGCTGCTGTGATGAGCCTATGAACAGAGGACAGACTGCAGCAGCTGCTCCGAGGCTTAGGCGAGTGAGAAACCCCGAGCCTTACCCACCAGCACCGCACAATGCCTCCTCCTTTATCTTTTATAAAATGACCTCTCAGGAAAGCAATTTCCAAAGTGACTAGTGTTGCTGGTGACACACAGCTAGGGGAAAGAGAGAATTTACAGTGATTAGAATAGATCAGATTTATGGACTAACAGGGCAGGCGATGCGTGAAGCAGGGAATGAAATGTAATGAGGCCAAGGAAAAATTAAACACATGCTCTATTCCAACCTAAACAGCAATGTACAATTAGACAGGAAACACACTCTAAAACAATTCACATAATGTTTCATAGCATTATAAAGAAAAAGCAGAAAAGATCTTGCAGCTCTTACAGACTTCACAACACAGAGTAAAAACCAGGGGAAGACTGTAAGGATAGTTGAAACATCCGTATGAAATGCACGAAGAGCCTGTCAATCTCAGGAGCATGTTTTGCCACAATGAAAGATGTGAGGCACTGCCAAACAGACTTCCAGAAGGTTCAAACTCAGTCCTGAAAGACTTCGTAGATGTTGTGTTATTTGGGCAACATGAGCATTTTTGCAAAATTAAACCTACAAGTTACATTAAATCATCCTAAAGCTTGCAGGATCTGATGGCCTTTAGGCATGTGACAGATAAATGCAGTAGAAAAACTCTTTCTCAAAATCAAAGGCTATAGCAGGGAATAAAACTGGCTTAGAGGAGAACAGGAGTGAGAAGCCAAGAGTTTGAACTGGTCCTTGAAAAAGCCTTGGTGGTCTGGTACTGTGGCTGAGCCATATTGGAGAAAATGCTGTGCTAAAGGATGTTCTGTTACCAAATACTCCTGGGGGTAATATTTTAATGCAAGTAAGTTCTTTACAGAGAGGAATACCCTTAAAACTCTGGAAATTTTCTTCGTGCGAGGTTTATATTTCTGCTCAGAAAACATTTACATACATGCTTAACTTTACATGTGTTGACTAGCTAAATCAGCTGGGATAATCATGGGCTTCAATTTAAGGCATTTAGCATTATGAAAAGCGAGTGGATTAGCAGGTTGATATGTTTTTATCTGTCTTTGGTTCATTGTATATTTTTTGCAGTTGCTCTTACGGCCATGGGAAGAACTGCAACTCCCAAAAAGCGAAGAGACAATGCAAGATTTTAAAATACTATCAGATGAAACAAAATTTTTCTTTACTGGAGAGCACTCATTTTTAAAGGCCTTCTGTACATACTTTAATAAAGTATTGCCTCAAACACAGCAACATCTTAGCTGTATTCCTGAGTAGCTTCTTGATTGGGCTCAGAAGTAAAATTATCATTCAGATATTAGCAGTTTTGCTGTTCAAAGTCTAATCTATTTTGAAAGCTTAAACCAAGTCAATAAATATTTAAATTAAATATAATCTGCACTTGCTTAGTGATTTTAATTAAGAATTAAGTTGCTGCTCCATTGAAAAGTGTGTTTAAAGCCAGTGCAATAGAAGAATAATGTTAGGGCATTTACAATTCTGTACCATTATTAATATATTTTTCAGCGTATTACAGGCTGAGTTTAGCACTGTAGTCAGTGCTGCTACACAACTACTCAGAATTCTCTTTCAAAAAACAAAATACAAAACATTTGAAAACTTAACTCAGTTTTGAACTGCTGTGACTGAGGCACAGAAGAGTGTTTTACTCAATTTTTCCCCCCATTTTTATTTCTATTTAAAGTTCAGTTTCTTCAGAACTCCCTCCCTGAGCCCACTGGGTGTGACAAAGGAGCCTCACAGAGATTTATATGGCCTTAGGAAGAAAAGTCACCCGTGCAGACTTCACACTATTCTTTTCACACAAGAGAGTTACAATCCTATTTAAGACTTATCCCTTGTATGAGGGTTACAAAACCTGAATCCCATCCATGGGCTCCCCTTGGACTAAATAAATCCAAGAACACCAAAGGGTATCCCACACACCTCAGAGCACAGGGAGCCTACACAGGTTATAAATCTCACAGTCAGCTGCAAGTTTTTTTCTCTCATAGTCCACAAAAGGGTAAAAATATATCTTCTGTTTGTTCTAATCTCTGAAATTATGCCTGCATAGACTGTAGTTGCATTTTTATAACAAAATGGACACTGTATTGGACAATTTTTTCTCTGGTTTAAGGGAGAGAGTTGGGAGGACAAGCTGCGTCTGTCCCTTACCCCAGAACTGCTTAGATGGGATGGAACTGGGAACCAGCAAATAGAAACCAAAAAAAAAAAAAAAAGAAAAAAAAAAAACCAGAAGAAAACAAATATTTAAACCCAGTTTCATTAATTCTGAATGTTACTAACTAAAGCAAAAGAAATTTGATATTTTGCAGAGAATGGCTTTCAGATTTCCTTTGAATGGCTTCATGGCATGTAAGAAGATAGTAAGAAGATAGCTTTGTATCTCTGCAGGCCTGATTTAAAATCTCTAATTCATAACCAACAGCCACTTGCTGACCTAGAAATAAACAACCCACCAAAAAACCCCAACTCAACACCCCACAGAAGAGCAACACACAGAGACACAATCACAAGAGGGCAGAAGACTAACTCTCATTTTGATCTTTTCACGAGAAAGAGCACAGTTTTGCCATGAAACTGCATTTTCTCCAGTGGACACCAAACAACTCAGAGTAGCACAGACCAAGAGAGGATTTTCAAAACTGCCATCCATCTAACTTCAATCTGTTCTACCAATTCAGCGGGTGACATCCAAAGCCCCAAGGCATGAGTACATTGCTCTTTCCCCGCTAAAGAGTCAGCATAGACCATACTGGATATTTAGGTATTTTAGAACACTCTTAGGAGAGAAAAAGAAATAGAGCAAAGCAAAGAGTGCACGATTTTTGCAGCCAGAAGAAGCCAGCAATGATATTTCCCACCACACTAGAATTTTCATTTCATGGAAGTTTGGCACTGGGTGCACAGGAGCAGGGTCTCTGCCAGCAAGGCAGGGTACAGCAAACACATTAAACCCACAGCAATTCTTCATGGCTTCAGCTTTGCCCTCTGTCATTCTCCTTTTTCCTGCAGTCCTTTGCACAGAGAATGAGACATATGCCAGCATCACCTTTTGCTCTGTCCCTCAGACACCTCTCTTCTGACTTAATTTCCAATTAGCATTCCTGTTTTACACCCAGTATATCACTCATAACAATCTTAGTGCAAACAGTTCCTCCCCAAATGAGAGGAAGGTTAATGACGCTTCCTGTTGCTGTTCCTATCTGCTTTGCATAAGAAAGAGAGTGGATTTCTTAAATAACAGGAGACAACCTTCCTCTCCTGTAATACCTCAGTGCAGAGGACGCCGTCCCTTCTTCATCGCTGACGTTCAGCTGGACTGCCCACATTTTGCAAAGCCAGGAGGTTCTTTCTGCCCTGGCATTTTTGTACCCTGAGGCCAACAGAGAAGTGGCCTAGGTGTCCTTAGCCTCGATCCTTGTCTGTAACAGAGTGAAAATTGTCCCTTGAAAATGGAGCCAAACGCCCCAGCGACAAAGGTGTTTGCATTGGTGCACTGCTGGGGATGTCTTCTCCCTTCCCCTAGACCAGATACGCAGCTCATGAACCACACACCAGCCCAGCCCTGGGACTGGGGTGGGCAGAGGGAAGGGATCCTGCTGCTCTGGAGCCAGGAAGGGTGACAGCAATGTCAGGTCCCTGCTTCACCTCCAAAACAATGCATGTGAAACCCAACTTATGTATTCAAAGAGCAGAAAATATTAGAGGAAACGCAGTGCAAACAAGGATGATCTAGATAGGAGTTTGACCTAGGAGCCACTGAGTGCAACCAAGATATTTCCATTTTAGTAACTGTTGTTCATCCTATTGTCTAATCCTAGTTACCAGTTAATCTTTCCCCAAAGAAAAAAACTAATTCTGATTGCCTGGTAACAGTTACCACAGCTTGTGGCACTACAGAAACTTCAAATATTTTTATGCTAATAGCACACCATGGTAGCAACTATACTTTTCCCTATTTTTTACATTTCTTATTGTTTAGATAATTAATTTTACCTCCAACTTATGTTAAACTGCTTTTGAATCAAAGCTGGAATTCAATTTACAAGCAGAAAACCAGTATTTTAATGGATGCACTGGCTACAAAAGAAACCATTGAGCTTGCACTTAAAAAAGTCATCACATAAAGAAAATTTTCTACATATTTAGTGACTGGAGCCAATTGTGCCTAATCATAATATGAACAAAAGATTAGAAAAGACCTCTGCTCCCCTTTACATAAGAAGGTATTGATGATAGTTGCTGCTTTCATGAACTAAAGTGGTTTGCAGCTAAGCATAATTCATGTGTTTAGCCAGAGAATTCCCTGGGTTGTAGCTTTCTTTACATGTTAATAGGAAACGTCTTAGGTTTAAATATTTGGTTTATGTGAACTTGAGATATTATGAGGGGTTTAAATCTTAATATAGGAATTATGCAATGTCATTTTAATTCTGAAGGGGTATATTTCAAACATTTTTATTTCAAATAGACATACAAGGTTTAAGTTAAAAAGACAAAACCAACCCAAACAAAACCACCAAAAAGCCTCACCCCCTCCCCCAAAACTTCACATTCTCTGGAGATGAAACAGATTTGAAGGATGCCATCAACAAGAAAGAGCACAGGGCAGCTTCAAAACTTAATGCTCATCAGAACCGAAGCAGATGGGACAGGAAATGTAGCCCAGCACCCCCACATAACCAGTTCACAGGAGCAAAGGGGTCTTATCCAAAATAGGAGGCAGCGCCTGGGCTGAGCAGGATGTCAGGTACATCATCTCAGCTCATCACAAGGCTCAAACACCCACTCCTTCAGTCTCTGTTTTTTCACTGGATCCCACTGACCCCCTTGCCAAAGTGGGAAGACTCTCTGTGTGCTGTTTGTGATGGTGAATTTGTCATGTCAGTTTTACCCATCATCACAAACATAAGCCATGCTGGTCCCAAGAGGGTCCAGATGCTCAGCACGATTCAACCCCACACCAGTTTGTCTTTCCACCTAGGAAAGCACTGCCCCTGCTCAGGACTGAGCTAGCCAAACACCCCACACACCCTCTGGCAGGCTCCCCACGTGCCCAGCTGAGCCCAGAGCCTGTGACAAAGCTGGTCTGAGACCTCAGTTCCCCAGTGCCATGGCCATGGGGCAAGCAGCTGCAGTTCTGCAAAGTCTGGCTTAAGCTCTGGCTTAAGTTCAAACAGAATCAATCCAGGGAAGCCCTTAAAGATCCCTCTTGCCTTTAGGAACACTTACAGCACAAATCACTAGCGTTTTGTCTTGGCGCCAGGCTTTGTACTCACTTTGTGTTACCATGAACCAGTGCCAAAAGGGAAGGGAGAGGAACTGGGGTCCATTAGCCAGACTTCAGTTTTTCATGATCTTCCCAGAAGTCGCTGCCCATGCTGTTCTAATGCATCTGTGCTGTTCTCATCCAAGTGACTGAAAGCCCACGCTGCAGCCCTGGGATATCTACAGCTTTTAATCCTGGGTGACAGCAGTACAGGCAGCAAAAAGAGAGCTGGTCCTGCAGAAAGTATCACTGGGAAGAATGAATTCCATGTCAGCTCGCTGTCTCCACACACTGATATGCACTGGCCAAGCTGCAGACATCCTGTGAGGTGCTGATTCTGAATATATGCAGAACGAAGGAAGTGGCATTTCTATCAGCAGGAAACATCTGGGTGGAAGCTGAGACAACTGTTTAGGAATGACCGAGTGTGCTTACCCAAGGGGTCATAGCCACAAGTGAGTTTTGTCACCTAAAATTTACTGAGCCATTCCTACTAAGAGGGGTGTGCCTTTTTCTGTCCCTTCATGGGGGACTCACCAAAATAATCTGCCAAGTGCTCACAAGGAGGGGAAGAAACACACACCAGGGCCTCTGTTACAGCAACTGCCTTCACAAAATGCCCATCCAATGTTTAATGGCTGTGAGGTTACACTCTGCACTGTCAGCTTTAAGACCTAGCCTACCTAGGGTGGGAAAAGTGCAGCTTATTTAAATTAGTTATTAGTCTTTGAAAAAAGACTCAGGGAGGGTTCTTTAAGAACACCGAGCAATAACAATCAATAATATCTGAGTCACTGGGCTGGCTTGGTTTTAGATGTTAAGGGGTTCTCTGTGGATTTCCCATTTATTAGTATTTTTTTTAGATTAGAACATTATTTTTATAAGTACAGTTGGGAAATAAATATCTTAAGAAGGTTTTTCCCTTTTAATGCAAGGTTCCAAAGTGATTCACAGTGAAAATTATGAAGACTTAATATTTGAGTTTCCTCTGAAAAACACTGCTCCTGCAAGGTCAGTACCATTGAACAGTATTTAAAACTCATGGAAACACATGTCCTGTGGGGCAGCCAAAATGCTGCAGTCCCTAATGGCCTGTGCCATGGGACTAAGAACCAAGCAACCACAACTGCCAGCAAAGTTTTGATCACCAATTTGGGAATTAAAGACCCTCCTAAACTGGTTATAGCCAAGACTTGCAGGGACAGCACAAAGGTCATCTCTTTCTCTGACATGAGTCATTACCTTCTATATGATTTGCTTTCTGTGTTTTAAGATTCCCCAAACACTTTGACATTAATTGCATTAATGCAAGTAAGCGATAAATGCAATAAAAAAACATCCCAGGACTCATTTACTTTTCCCAATCATTTTCTGGTGAATAATTTTACAAGCAGACAGTGTCCACTCCGTAGAACAGGCCCCTCACAGGCAGGGTTTGAACAGCCACAACCCAGCTCTTTAGAAAGAGACCACACTGGTCTCCATGTCTGCATTCAGCCAAAAATACCACATTTATTTAAAGGTTTGCACCATTTCAGAAGGCTGCACAGTGTCTCACAGATAAGCAGCATTGCAGAGGAAACAAAGGCAGCGAAAGGGCAGACACTGGGGACAAGGACTGACTCCACAAGACATCCATCATGGCATAACAAGCACTGCATTCTTGGCAGGTTTATCGCTGCAAAAAAGGAATTAAGAGCAACCTTAAGAGCCACAGCACATGGGAGCTGCCTAATGCTCGAATTTCACATCTGGATTTACTGATGTTGTAAATGTCCACGTCATGAGACTCACAAAACTCATATCCTGTAATCAAACAGTCAAGTGAAAATTTAAATTTTAGTAATACTGGGGGCAGGAGGAGGGGATTATTCCCCATGGCTGAGAACCAACAACTGAAAATAGTATGATGCTAAATGAATAAAACTTACAGAAGTAGTTAAAAGACCCATGAAATCCCTCAATGTAAAGGTGCTGAGTCAAGTTTTTTTGAGTGCGTGCCAAGACTGCACTGCTCAGAAAACAGAAGAACTCTTTAGAAAAGATCTATCATAACTCTTCTGAAAATAACTTTTATTTCAATTCACTTGACAAACTTCCCAGTAGGGACAGTTGGGAATCACAAATCCAATGCCACACTTTGTGGCTGTATACCTCATGCCTGATCCAAATCCCTAATGGACATCAATTATTATATAAGATGAATTAAACATGAAGCTTATTTATTTCCATAGCACATTTTAAGTATGTACTTGTATGTGATGAAAATTTTATTGTTTGTGCTTGGGAAATAAAAGGGGCAGGATGCCTGGTGTTAAAACGAATTTTCTAATTGAACTTTAATGAGCCTTGTCAAACCTCTTGATGCAGCTTTCTCACTTTAAGGATCTCTTGGTCCTTATCTAAAGAATGAGCTTGCATTAGCATTTAAAGGCAGCAGAGCTGTGCATGTTGAGCCTTAGCTTTAAC
Organism: Ifrita kowaldi; assembly: GCA_013398055.1. NCBI lineage: Eukaryota > Metazoa > Chordata > Aves > Passeriformes > Cinclosomatidae > Ifrita > Ifrita kowaldi. Next base: position 163,513 of record VZRS01013593.1, read on the forward strand.
CAGAGGCAAAATATTTTTCTTTTAAAAATTAGCCAAATGGAATTAGCTAATGGAATTATTTCACATTATTTTAGATAATGCATGTAATTTATTTACATTATCTCATTTATGAGGGAAAGCACTAAGTAAAAAGAAGAAATAAAAAACCCCAACCAGCCAAAACGATGCTAGTTGTTGGCAGATTAAAAGCAACAGCAAATTCCACATTTCAGAAGTAAGTTTTCCCTAAAGTTTTGTCTTGAAAACAAGAAGATTGTTTTGTCTTTTCAAAAAGAGATCACATTTTGACCAGTCTGCTGTGACCAAGGTCATGGCAAATGCCTTAGAACCAACAGTACATTTATGCTGCTCACACTGCCCAACTGTTACCCAATTTTGTAAATTATTTTTTAATGCAAACATTGCTATAGCAAAGAAACATTTTGTATGATTCAGGTAGAAAACAGTTCCACAGAAAGTGAAGTCACAGAGGACAGTGGGGATGTGCTCCCCTTGATCCTGTCTCTCTGGGCTGCAGCAGGTCCCTAAGCACCACAGAGGGGCTCCCAAAATAGACCCAAATATTTTTTTAACAACAAAACACACGTGACTTCCTAGTTCCACAGGCCTCTTGGAAACATTTTCTTCCTCTTCATGTCAACCTTTTCCTCTTATACACAGCTCTTCCTTTTGCCTCAAGGAGGCTTTTATAGCCACTGCATCTGGTATTGGAGATCTGAAATGCCAGATCCAGCTACAGCAGGGCAATGAATTATTCCCGTCAGCCCATATTACAGACTTAGGAACTCAGATTGCTGTCACTGTCAGTAGTGGTAAAATTAATGAATATAGTTTATGAGTAAACCTTAGTTCAATTTAATTACCTTACACCAAACGAACTAGCAAAACCATGGCTTCAATCCAGAAAACAGAGTATTATCCATCAATGTATAAGAGCACTCCTAATCTGAGGCTGGGCAGCCACTTACTCTCATGCTTCTGTGGTATCAAAGGCTTCTGTCATTGAAAAGACATTTTCAATTATGATGTATTCCTATTCTTTAACAAAAGGCATCCCAAAGAAATATAAAATCCTCATTTAATTACATCCCTAGCCTTACAAACCCATTGCTGCTTTGTAAGACTAAAAATTTCCTAGATGTTAAATAGGAATATCATTCCAAAGGAAAAATAATGTCAAGGATAAAACTTTGTTCCTGAAGAAAACTAGAACTTCACTTAGTATTTTAAAGACTTCATTAACAAAACCCTCTGTGGGTATCTACAAATGTTAAATTAAGATCAAGACCTTAAACAGTTTGTCAAACAGATGAGTACATCAAAGCATTTCAAAAAGGAAGAACCTGAGACTAGAAAAGCTGTCAAGAGAGCAGAAGTGAGAAGAAATAAAGGCTAATGAAGTAACTGCAATGCCTGAAGAAATGTCTGGAATAGGTTTTCCTCTACATTATCATTTTAGAGCACAAAAACTGAGTCTGAATTCATTTTATGAGTCTGAATTCACTTCATCACATTCAATATTTTATTACACAGAAATGCATATTCCTATAAAGAACCGTTCCCCCCTTTCTTAATCACTTTATAACTGAAAGATCTCTTTGCTGTTATTTCCAAGTTATTTGTCACGTTGGGAAACAGAGGAGAAAATCCTGCACCCTTTCCTGTGCACCTGCTGGAAGGTGCCGTAGTCCTGGCGCAATCCAGCTGCTCCCTGCAGCTCCACATTTCGGAAACACCCACAAAGGGAGGTAAAGCCAGCCCTCAGCACTGAATTCTCCACAGCAAACAGCAGCTGGAAGCTGTAATGTCCTACCTGGAGCTGTGAATGAACACCCCAATGGCCACAGCCAGGCCTGGAGAGCGTTCAGACAGGGCTTCAGAGATGCTGCTGGTGCTAGAGCACAATGATCAGGCGTCAGAGGCACCCAGCTGCATCCCAGGAGATCCTGCTCCTCTGCTGACTGCAGAGCAGCACGAGGTCTCCTGTCCTCACCACCTAAATCAGACCCCCCAAATGCAGAGATGGGGAGAAAATAGTCCATTTACTGCAGGTAATTCAATGTAATTTATGTCAATAAACCTCTGCAAAGACCCAGAACAAATAAATCAAACTTTTCCTCAGCTGTACCCTAAGGCTCAAGGAAACCCACAACACCCTCATGGTGCAACATCTTCAGGCTGGAGGCTTTAATTTTGGGAAAAAAGCACCTGCTCTGGCTTTCAGCATGATACAACACAGTATGTGCACCTCTCATCCCCAGCAAAGGCAGGTGTATGAAAAAGTCCATTTATTGGCTATCTGGTGTTGAGAGTAAAGAATTTTTTGTTAGAAGGAAGCCAAGTTAACAACTGACCCCAGCTCTAAAACTTCAGAGCTGTGTAGTCCTCTTTATAGCTCCTCTATCAGCTCATAAACAAATGGGTATAAGCTGTTACACTACTTCTCTTAAGTTTTTGAAATAATATTTTTTTTGTACTCATTATGATTTTTAAAGTAAGTCCATTTTTATCTTGTGTAACACACACTAACTCTGCATGTTAATTATTTCAGAGCCACAAGCCTTGCATCCCACATGGAAAGAGCGAAGTCTTCTGTGGGAGCTGGGATTAATCCTTCTGACTTGGAAAAATATATTCTCAATCCTGTCTCCATGTATTCATTGCTGTGCTGTCCCCCCGACACAACCTGAATTTTAAGTGTACTTGCTGTGAGAATACTGGAAGTTGATGTTTCAGTTGCCTGTTCTATTCAGTGTAAAGCTTCCCAAAATATGACGGGTTTTGATGGATGATTATTTGGAAACCCTACTTGTAAGATAAAAGCTAACAATGCATTTCATTTAGCACACACCACTTGGGAGCACGGCTGGAGATGCCTCTGAAAGCGTTCATTTGTGAGACACGTGTCGTCTGACTGCAGCAGGGTCAGACCACGGGCTCCTTCCAGCAAAGGGGGCTGCAAACCCCCAGAGCCAGGCCAGGAAACCTCCTGAAGCTGAGGGAGTCTTGGCCACATTTCCTGCTGTGCAGGCTCGGGGTGGCCGCTACGATTTCCTTGCTGGGTTGGGTTTATCGGCCTGTGGTCCCAGGAAGGAAAGGCCCTGCTCCCCAGAAGACAAATTTTCATGGCTCAAATCCAGTGCTTCAGGTTCTGGAGTCTCAGCCTCTGGGGGATCAGGGAATGTGGTGTGTGCTTTCTAAGCTCATTTGATATGGGGAAATAAATATTGTGCAAGATGAAGACAATTCCTTTGCCACCGATGGGGATTCATCATCACGGAGTCATGCACAGTGGCTGCACAGTCACTTCCCCGCTGCCATCTCCCACTACAAGGTTTTCACAAAGACACCCACACCTGTGTTCAGGGGCATATTGATAGATAAGATACCCCTGACATCATCTTCTCTCCAGAGGAGCACAGGCAGGGCTCCCAATTACCATAAAGTGTATTTTTCATCTTAATGCTTAGCAAAGCATAAAGCAAACACATACTATCAGAAGCAAAAATACAACCACAGACCAGTGTTGATGTCTCTTGGAAATTATGTGATAAGCTGCCTGCAAGCTCATTATGACCCAGCTTCCAAAATAAATTAGGAATTTTGAAAGCCAGAAAGATGAATAATCAAGGAAATTTTAAAATGTCATTTACTGAGGAAATAGCTTTATAAAACAATCTTTGTTGCTGCTACGAACTGACTATAGCCACAGAATTTATTAACCACTGATAAATGACAATCATGATTTTACTCCCCAAACAAAGAAAATATCTTTGTGCTCACCCTGCGCCCCTTGGCTGGCTCGCTAATGTTCTGCTTAATGCTGGGGATGGAAAGAATAATGGGATTCAAAATACAGTATTGTTTCTAAACCTTAATAAAAGCAAAGTCACTGAGTGCAAACCTGAGTAATTACTTGTACTCAGAAGAAAATTACTCAGGCAGTTTCCCAGTTTAAAGCACTCAGAGAAAAAAAAAGTTTGCTTGGGCTTGTTTTTATAATTGAGCTGTTGTTGAGTGCATGACTAAATAAATAACTTCTTCAAACAAGAAAACAGGACCCATGCTGCATGCATGCAGCTACCACTCTGTATTTGAACTGTACTTTACTGTATTTTTGTCAATATTTCAATTTTCAAAATTTTGTCTTTCACTAGAAATCCCAGAAAGCTTTTAAGTTACTAGTTTGCTCAGTGTCATTGAGGTTAAGAATATCAAAGAAATATCTCTTACTGTACCCTGAGGAAAAAAACCTCTTAGTAAGAAGCACCAGATAGTAGTAAGTAAATTACTTGTTTAAAATTACACAATATTGCCATTGTCAAGAAGAAGTAAGTGAGTAAAACTTCTTGAAAAAGACACAGGAATGTCACCTTGTCTTTTTAAAGTTGAAATTCTATCAATACACACATTGAACATTGCCTTTGGGAACAAGTTTCCACGACTGGCTGATAGCTGTGATCACTTCCCACAGGGGTAAAGTGTGTTCTTGGCCAGATTATCTCCACCTCAGGAGAGGACAACCCCAACACAGCACAGATTTGAGAGCCATCAAGGTATCCTGGCCGTGGGTCACAGTACCTGTGACGTTTACCCAGTTCCCAGGTATTCCCCCATGACTGACTGTTACCCGGAGGATCCGCAGGCTTATCCGCAAGAAACCAGCTGCACATGGGGGCATTCTGGAGCCAGCATCATCTGCAGGGGCTCAGCATTTCTTTACACACACAACTGCTAATAATGACGTCTCCCTGCTGCCAGAGCCACAGATGGGGGATATTTGGTGTTACTTCACAAGCAAGAGCTCTCTCCAGCTGCATAGTGCTGGTACCTGGTCTCAGGTATCCAGCACAATGAAAATTCTCCCATTTTTCCCTTTCAGCCTTTCTGCTTTACTCCTTTGGTCTCTTCTTTCGCAGCCTCCCCCAGCAAGATGAATCAGACACCCTGCTAGATGCATCTTACAGTGCCACCAAGGCACCCCAAAATGGTTGAGCTCACTGTTTGCCTATGTCAGGAAATCTTCAGCCATCCCAGAGCCACAAAACAGTTCTGACCCTAAAAACCTCTTGGATGCTGCTACAGGGCTCATGCTTAATGCTCTCTGACCTCTGAGGGAATCCCATCTGGCCCCTTTGGTTTGAGGGTTGGTTCAAACTGCAGCCACCATCAGACGTGCAAGAATCACCAAGTGGTTTGGGATCAAAGAGCCCCAAAGACTGTTTATAGCATAAACAGCCACTGCAGAGAAGCTGAGCGATAGCACCCACATATTTATAGCTTGAGGAAGAAATAGATCTTCCCTGCAAACCAGAACCAGCAGGAAATCTGCAGAACATGTCAAGCTCCGCTGATGGAGATGGGTCGGGCACAGATGAAGTAAGCGATAAAGCAAATAGCTGCAAAATGGATGTGAGGGTCCCACACACCCACATATGAAATATCACCCTGCAAATGAAGTGGTTTATTATCTCCCAGAATGCTCAAGGAAGTCAAAATGCATGGAAACGTGATTTATTTTAAACCACAACAACCAAAGGGGCTCTCACAGAAGGGAAAATATTAATGGTTTTAAGCAAATCTACTCCAGTATTTGTGCTATTTTCAGGATCCCATGTGTGCACAGTGAAAAATTAAATAATGTCCAAAGTCACTTTGCATGGCACTGTATGTAAACCAGGGCAGTTCAGATGCCTTAACAAAATCTGCTCTTTAGTGCTCTGCATTACCTTTTGTCTCTGCTTTGAATTTGACAGGCTGGCACAAGAATGCCCCCCTTGATCTCAGATTTTGTTGTATTCCTACCTCCTTACTGCTGTGTGTCCTACTACTACAATTTCATTCACCAGCACGCTGCCAGCTACACACCTACACTCACCAACTCCCAAAACAAAGGACTTTTGAGTTACAGGTGAGGAGGGAAAATCTCCTTTTGCAATCAGTTTCTCACTCTGAAGTCTCTGCAAGTTATTCTGTTGATTTCTACAGCACCAAAGCAAATGGCCACATCAGATCTGGAGACCTTGCTGTTCTTGGAGAGATGACACCAGTCTATTTCTGTTATCTATTTACTCATACTCTTCAAAAGTAAGGGCTGTGTTTTAACACAGGTACATTGCCACTAAGAAGTCTGTGTTATGAACGAGTTAATATTAACATTTTCTCAGGTCTGGCATGTAGAAATCAGTCATTAGACATCCCTCCTCAGTGCATTTATTATTCCCTGCATTCACACTGCTAGATAGCACCTTAACTTCTACATAAACAGGCAGTTTATGTTATAGAGCATCAAAAAACCACGTAACAGCAAATCCTAGACCCAAAACCAGTGATTTTCCAGCTGACCACCCATATTATCAAATCAATTTTCAATGCATCTGAGGCTCAGGAAGGAGGGCATCAGCTGTGGGTTTACATGAGGAAAGGGCAAGAGTGTCTCCTCCACCCATCAGCACTGCCCAGGGAGATCAGCTTCCAAGGCTTGTAACCCATTTCCTGCTGTTCAGGCCCTTCCTGCTCATTCAGACCATGGCCTGTGCCAAAAGACCTTTTGGACCCAATGCAGAGTCCTACCAGCTTCAGTCTTCTAAATCTTCTGTATAATCCTGTATAATCCTTCCATGGGTTCTCCTGCAAAGGGATCTGAACCAGCCAACGTTAACACATCTGCATTCTCAAAATCCTCTGCAAACGACAGAAATTTACTTCGGAGCCACAGAGAAGGAAACCACAGCACAGAAAAAAATTAAACATCCAGCTCAGCACTGCACTGTGCCAGCCTCAGAGACAGGGAGAGCAACCAGCCCACAGGGACAAACTGCAAAGGAGGTGCAGCTTCAGCTAAACCAAGATGCCATACAACGTAACAAAGGGTCTGTAGGAAATGAAATTTCCACAGTGATCTACTTAATTAAATGGTCTTCCACGATTCCAGCTGTTAGAGGTTCACCAACCCCCCTCAAGTCTGGTGCCACATTACTAGGTAACTTTTGATTATCGGGTCTATAAGAATTTATGTCGTAGGGTATTACAAGAAAGATTATAAGGTCAAACCTGCAATGCTTCCATAAAGCAAAAAGCTCACAGAAATGTTCTTTACTAATACTTGCTAGGATGCACAGTTCCAGAAAGCTGTAACTCTTTGGACAAAATGCAGTGTAATTTACAAAGGGAACGTTCTCCAAGCCCTTCAAAACCTTTACAAACTATGAAGTGATGTACCTTTATAAGGGTAATAGTTGAGATGCTTTTCTGTTGGGAAAAAGCCCCAAATTCTTGTTAAAAAATGTATGTTTATAAAAACACATGGCTGTTCTAAGGAAAATATTAAAAACAAATTTTGTTTTGATGATTAGAAAAAGAGGAAAAAAAGAAGCCCCAAGTTTTCCTCTTACTTGAGCTTGTGAATGGCCTTTTTGGTGTCCAAGTGTGTTATCTAATACCTGTTGTTCTCTTGCACGTCTACCCAGTCCTTGGGTGCCAACTTCACTATTCAGGTGAAAAATTTTGATTAAAAAATTATCTTCTACCCAGAAGGAAAAAAAAAAAAAAAGGCTGATGCTAGGACTAGAAAGGGGAAAATACAAGTCTTTCTCTCTGGGCTATAACCTTACTAGTCTTGGTTTTGTCCCATGGCAGTGGGAGCCCTCAGCATCACATTCTGTGACTATTGATTCTGGGTTTAAATCCAAGTATGTCATAAACTTGCTTGGGATGGAGTTTCCCACAGCTTGGATTTTATTGATTCTGGATCAGCAGTTCACCACGTGTACAGTCCTGAGGCAGTCAATTCAATGGACACTTTGTGCCTTACACACACCTTGATCAGATCAGCAGTTCACCACGTGTACAGTCCTGAGGCAGTAAAATGACCCTTACCTGGGCAGTTTCCCACATTAATAATCAAATCCTGCCCATGTTATTTGGATGTTTGTGTAAAATCACATTCTGTGACTTCCACAATTGGGGAAGGGAAGATTCTTCAATTAGACAACATAAAAATGAAAACGTGAAGGATGAGATCCTCCAGCCTTGGCCATAATCCAAAATTTAACTGCTTAGGCCTCAGAGAGCTCAGCTAGTCATGCCCTGCTTGCAGCAGGGGGCTGTAGCAGAGATCTCCAGAGGTCCTCTCTGGTGTAAGCTACTTCACGAGTGTCTATGGCTCCAAGAGCTTGGATTTCATTGATTCTGGGTTTAAATCCAAGTATGCCATAAACTTGCTTGGGATGGAGTTTCCCACTCCAGGGAGCAAAGCAGAGTTTTCCTACCTGTAATCCATCACCAGCGTTCGCTGCCTTCCTCTCCTCGCTGCAAAGCCAGCTCCTGTGCCAGCCCACCCAGTCTGACTGCACTACCTGCTGCTTACCCTAGAGCTCAGAAGCTGGAGAGTTAAGATGACCCACAGATAGGATAAACCTATCCCAAGTTTATGAATCATCACCGCCTTGAGTGAGAAGTGCCTGGCAGCTGCAACTTCCCACCAACTCCATCACCAGACCAAAAAAAAAAAAAAAAAACACCCCCAAAAAAACCA